>VXBZ01003751.1:0-46766 GCA_013399135.1 Heliornis fulica
ATATATAAACATTTTGCTTATTAAAGTCTTGTAAACTGTCATACCACAGCTAATAGTTGAGGAAGGTTGCCAAGACTTAGAAGATTTTCTACTGTAGATACACCAGGTGTCTGTGATTGTCTATTAACATCATGGTTCTGAAGTATGTGATGTAAAGAACTTGAAGGTACTGGATGGAAAGATGATCCACTTAGGCTTGCACCATTTCCATTACGATTGTATATTAAGGTACCGTGTTCATCTTCACAAAATTGATTGACTAATTTGGACTCCAGAGCTGTTTAAAAAAAAATAATCATACTGATTGGATTATTTATATACATAAATAATATACATGTAATCCAGTATTTTTGTTTATTCATGTGCATCTAATAAGATTATTCCATACTCTGGACTATGGCTTTTGTCACAAGTTTGCTGGCCTACAAAATACATTGAACGCACTTAAAGGTGTTCACTTGAATTTAGCAACAGCTACTAGTTGGAACATAACTGCTTACCTTGCTCATGTAAATAACCTAATGAAAATGGGTTATTTCCCAATGGTAGTGTTACTTTGCATCTTGCAACTAATCCTCCTCCTCATCAAAACATAAAATATCATCAAAGGTAACACTTCCCACCATCCAGCCCCACTATAAGAAGCATCAGACACAATGCAGCATAAAACTGCAATGAACGCACCTGGGAGGGTGTTAAAGTCATCAATGAGATACATGTGTTCACCGTCTGGATCCGAAGCAATCAGGTTGAGTTCACGCACAAACTCAACCTGTGTTGGATCGGAAGTGTTTACAATTCCTATTGCATAAATTTCAATGTTTGCCACGTGAGCCTCGCGAACAGCAATATCTAGCTTTGCAGCTTCTCTCTTGTCTGCTTGGCCGTCTGTTAGCACAATAGCTACTTTTCGCACTCCTGTGCGAGCACCAAAAAATCCTTCCTGGGTTGCTTTACGGATAGCAGTTCCTGTGTAAGTGCCTTCTCCCATGTATTGCATTTTCCTAATTGCTTGCTTAACATCTTGCTGAGTTGCATACTTGCTGAGACCAAATTCTAGACGGACTTCTAAACTGTATAACACAAGGCCAATTCTGGTAGCATTTCTGCCTACAGTTACTCTGTCTACTAAAGCAGTTACAAAGTCTTTGATAATCTCAAAATTTTCTGGTCCCACGCTCTCAGAGCTGTCAATCACAAATACAAGCTCCATTGGAATTTCCTTACATTTAATACCGCAACCTGCAGAGTGAAAATAAAAACCATGATGACTTGACTGAGTAGCCTTTTGAAAAGGAGAAGAATGTAAATGTAATGAAAAAAAAACAGAGCTGAAATAAAAAAGTTCCTAAGTACTTACCACATATCTCTTTAATTAATTTAATTATATCTTCTCTCTGGATAGGAAAAAAATAAAAATATTTTATAATTTTCTTCTTTGAAATGAGATGTAATATCTGTTTCCTACAGGGACTTACAAAAAAACCTTACTGATTGTCCTGAGTTTTACAGTGAATTATTTTATATAGCATATAAGAATCATTAGCTTAACACAGTACCACCCTTATCTAAAACAACTACTGCTTTATAAAGAAAGTTTTGTGATTATTTGCTTCTCATTAAAACTTAAACCCCATTCATATTTTATCATATGAATAATATGGATATCCCTTTTAAATGTATTGGGAGTGCATAAATTGACCCAACTTCAGGAAGTGTAGTAGTGAGCTGGCATATGACAGTGCCAGCACGGAACAGAATTTAAATTGTGAACCCTAATGTACCTGTCCCACTCTATTATCCCGCTTTCAGCTGGCCAGAAAAAAAAAAAAGCAAGCTGCTGTCTTCAAAACTAGCTGTTCAGAGAAGTGATGGCTTCTGTGGACACAAAGTGTTTCTCATTATTAGAGCAATCATTTGTTATATTTTTTGAAGTGTATGACAGGACTCATTTGGCATTAAGTCAGTCTTTTGAACGCAACCTTTTGCTACTGCTGCTCAGTTTCCATCATAAACCTCATCAGTATTTATATACTTGCTCGCATACTTTACTGAATTTGGGTCTAGTTCAGTTCAGCTTAGCAGAAATGTAATTACGTTTATAGCATGACAGACCATGACAGGTTTGAAAATCTTTGTTCCTTAGATTCTTAAACACCTCAAAAAACCTTCTTGCAGCAGGTACACACTTAGGTCTTCTAGCACTAACTGAAAAATTACATGCAACAGAAAAATAAAATTGCCAGGAACTTTAAATTCCATTTCAGCATAAACCAGGTGAGAAAAAGTCAGAAACCTCTGCAGTATATTTTTATATTATTGAAACCAGTTCTAGTCAGAAAGCTTTTTCCAGAATAATTCACATTGAATACATTGTCTCTGATAGTCTATCACTTATATCTTGTCATAATGGGATTTAAATAATGGAATTTGCTTACTGTTAGACCTTGCTCTCCCTTTGGTCCAGTTTTGCCCTGTAACAGTGATTGTTGATTAAGCTACTGCAATTAGTTAGTAACATTTTAATTCAGAATATGACTTCATCAATACCTATGTTAGAATAATATTCGAACAATAAGAACTTTAGCTAGAAAAAGTAGTTAGTTAGAAACTACTTTTTAGAAACTTTAGCTAGAAAAAGTAGAAAAGTAGAAATATCCTGTGATGTTACCCTGTGCATGCAATATCTCCAACTCCTAAGGTGGTGAGGTTTTTATGGGAATCGGATGACCTCAAGTCTCCCCATGGACTGTTGGTTTACATAAAAAGGTAGAATCTGCACAGAGCTTTCCTGTTTACTATGTTGTGTTTGTGTCCTTTCTGTACTCCTGCCTGACACTCTGGAATGATCAGAATTCTGCTTCATTGTCTGTGAGCCTAATAGGACCAGCGTCAGGCAAGAACAGCAATGGTGTTTATGTATCCCTACTTAATATTGCAAATGTCAGAGTAAAAGGACACCACATTTTACTTTCCAGCCTTTGGGCACCTACCCATCAGCAGAGGTTACTGTTTTGCCTTCCTTCATCAGCCTTAAGGGAAAGTCTGGGCTAGTTACTTGGTAGCCATATTGTGTAGTTTTGTCTTAAAACATGGCAACAGTCTTTCACTGCCTTAAGCAAAAAATCACATCTGTGGGGAGTAGGGTATTCAGCATGGAAATGTCTTTTTTATGCTTTTAAAGGTTTTAATATTTTCAGTTTCATAAGTATTTGTGATTATGTGTAGTTAAACAGCAAGAAGAACACACAACTCAGTTTTATATTTAAGCAGCTTAAGAAAACAGACATGATAAACCTGAGTTACTCACAGGTTCTCCAGTTAAACCGGGGTCACCCACATCACCTTTTTCTCCTTTTTTCCCCTTTTCACCTGTGGCTCCTCGATCTCCCTTTAAAACCATATTGGTATGTGGACAGAAAGTTTAAGTCAGGTTTTTTTACATGCTTCACATTTCTTTCTATCTGGCTTTCATAAAAAAAATGATTCCAACCCACATTTCTTTTATAAACTGATGCAGCCCCCAAATTTTGCATAGTGGGTGGGTAAAAGAAAGAGTGGTATTAAATCTAAAATCTGTATCGCAGTAGAAGGTAAGTCTCATGATATTAAAATAATATAGAAAGAGTTCTGCTATAAAACTTTAAACCGATCACATGAATGACTGGGATTTTCTCAAATCCTCATTCCACTTTCACAAAATTCACATGCCTTCAATGTGAGCTGACTATAATGATAATTTTCAGTATGTTTGTCTGGAACAGTCTCTCTGGTTTAGATATCATACCTTCTGTCCCAAAAGCCCTTCTCCAGGGGGGCCTCGTGGTCCTGGCATTCCTTGAATTCCTTGTTCCCCCTAATGATAATCCAAGTAGTGATATTAACCTTTTAATTCCCATTAATTAATTTTAAATGTTCAAAGAGAAAAATTTTCACACTGGATTTTATCAAGTTTCTTGAGGCACTTCAGACAATGTAGTAGCTAGCATATTTTTCTCAAATGCTTCATCAGTAAGTCTGCTCTAAAGATATATAATACTGGAAAACTGCATGATCATCATTGGTTCTAATTCTCCTGTTCCCTCTTTCCATCCCACTTTATTCCTTCTCATTCCCCTTATTTCTGTTTTTTAAGTCTGCCTCATCTGATCTATGCTTTGGGTGAAAGTTCATATTGCAGGGAAAAATTAGTATTGCCCATGGATTCAGGATCGAGTCTCTTCCTCTACCATAGGTGGTACTTTATATACTTACTTCAGACTGTCTCTGTGGGCATGACAGTTGGGGAAGAGGGAATAATATTTTTGATTTTGTAAGGCTATATTTCAATGATAAAAGATGCTCCTGCTTTCTCTTCCCTCACACCCTTGGGCTTGTTTACTGCAGTAGATACAGAACATGTTTTGTAGGTGCTCATGTTACCTTTCTCATTTTCTAGCCTGAGTTTCTCACACTCTGATAGTAAGTCACTCAACACTGGTTAAACATTGAAGACACTCAAGTCTTTTTACCTTAATTCCTTGAATACCTTCACCAGGAGGTCCTAGAGAGCCAGGTGGCCCTGGGCGTCCTATGGTTCCCTAGAGAGAAACCCTGAATATGTTAAACACAATATTCATAATAAAAATACACCATAAACTGTTATACTACCGTGTGGTTTCCTGTCCATCCTCTGCCAAATTGATGTCTCTTTGTAAGTAGTGAGGATAAGATTTCCCCAGCTGACAAAGTCTCCTTTTACCCTTTATCAGATTATTAGAATCCACTTTATATTTCAAAGGGTTACTCAGGGCTTAGTGCTCATCGAACATGAATTACCTTACTGATAGAAATATACATTGCATTGAAGGATGGATTGTATTGGTGGGACATTGGGGAATGAATTAAGATTTAAGAGAGGGTTATTATTGCTGTTTTATGTTTCATCACTATTAAACTTACACTGTAAGACCTACAGATGTGCATAGTAATGTGGCATTGTATATAAACACTTATTGCTAATTTACAAGCTATTTTTAAAAAGAACTCTAGAGAATATGTTTCAGCAATCAAAACCCACATATACAATATTAATTTTATGCCTTAATTTTATATATTGATATTCCAGTATCCCTGCCTGAAATTCTCGATTTCCTCGTGTGTAAGGATCCTGTGCACATGCCAGTCCTTGGGACTAACACTGGCTGGGGAATTGCTTCACTACAGCTTAGCTCTAAGACTGCTAAACTACATTATGCAGGTAATACGTTATTTTGTTGCAAAATCTTTGCATTTGACCTTGTTCGGGTGACTTACATTTACATTCTAAACCAGTTCTTTTGTATTAACAGGCTTCTAAAGCTGAGCTGTAAGAGTGTAAGAGGTTCCAGTTTGGGACGTTTCATAGTGCAAATTGCTTTTTAGAGTTACAATTATTTCCAGACATTTTGTCATGGTGTATATTATAATTGCACAATTAATCCTTTTTTCAGTGATTAGTCATCATATTGGTCATTAGATGATCATTGATTTACTTTATCCAGTAAAAAAGAGGAATTGATTCTAGAAGAGCTCAACAGTATGCCTATAACTGTAACACTAGTATAGGCAAGACATGGTAAGTGCTTATCAGGCATTAATTCTGACCAGTGCTAGGTCTGAAGAAATTTTTGCTACTCAATTGCAGCTAGCATCTGCAAGAGCTAAATATTTGTCACTGGTCTTCACTGCAGGACTATCAGTTTATAATTTATCATATGCAATAGGAAGAAGGCTGTGGCTTATGGTTAGGCACCAGAAATATTTTATATTTTCTGCAAAAATATTTATTGGATTTAGTTTTTTCTCGTGAAGATAGAAAACATACAGATGTGTATGTATGATCAAACATTTTTATATAAACATTTATATAAACATTTTTTTTCTTTTAGAGAATAGACAATGGGAGACACAATTGTTTAAAAGACTTACTTTTGGTCCTGGTAGGCCTTCTCCTGGGGGACCTGGGAGACCAATTGGTCCTCTACTACCGGGATCACCCTGAAAGTTGATACTTTAAAAAATAAGTAGTGAATAACAGTTTATTTTATACCAAAGTTTAAATTATCTATAATATTTCCGGCATCTGTTACACTCAACTGGACAAGGATTAGAGAACTATTGAGCTGTGCAGTGCAAGTCTAAACCATGCTAACCCATTAATACTACAGGCAGTACAAGAAAGTTATTGGTGATAAACGGTAGCTAGTGATCTAAACATATTCAAGACATGTATAGTCAATTATGTAATAGTTACACAGGAGTTACAATTCCTGTATCATAAAGTGAATTCCAGCTTCCTCAAACAAAATACTTTTAACCGCATGTATAATTCCAGTTGTCCTGCAATTGGCATCAGGATGAGTTCTGAAGTGAAGCTTGAAGATCTTCTATGAGATATTTCTTTTACATACTGGCACATAAATTAAAGCTAGATTAAAAAAAAAATATTCTGACCATGACTTGCAAGTAGGAATTATATCTGCATGAAGTAGAGTACATATGCATTTACTTTTCCAGAAGTCAAGTCTGTACCTTAGGTCCTGGTAGTCCAACTCCATCTGGGCCTTGTTCACCAGGAAACCCAGGAAGGCCTGGCAAGCCCTGAAATTATATGCACAGACAGAATATTAATTTAATTCACATCTATATTAACTATATGGTTTTGCTAACAATATGGTAGTATCTTGAATATATTGTCTCTTAGTGGGGTCACTGTGGTCTACAATTAGGTAAATTCTACTCTTAGAAGCCAGAAGTGGTGTTGGTGGCATTTGCCTGAGTGTTGCATGGTTGGAGATGCAAGGGGTATTGGCGATTGGAAAAGAACTCAGCACACCCAGATGAGTTTGGGAGAATATTTACTTCAGTTCAGCATCCATCTTGTTGTGCTACATCTTTCAGCAAGGCTTCCCTTTTTATTGTACATCTCATGAGAAAGCTCGCTGCATAAACACTTCCCTTGTTTTCATTAAGGAAAACTGTTTTTCAGAAGCCAGTTAAATTCTCAAAGTATCTCTTTTGGTTCTCATACTCCTAGCTCCTATATTTAACTTTCAGTTGTTCATATTTATGAAAACACATATGCCTTGCCAAGAGCATGGGCTTTCTTATCTGAATTCCAGTTATTCAGATGTTGATACAGCTAAGCTGAGAAGTTCCCACATCGCATGTCATGCAGGAGGCCTGCATGTGATTGAATACAGAGGAGTCTGATCCAGTGAGGCAGGTGCAGAAGCAGTTCTGTGTTAGATTGCATAAAAATATCAGTATTACAAATCAAATTCCAATTTCCATTTTTACATTAATTAATTTCCTCATTGTTGCAATTGCAACAATTGTTGAAACTTTACTGCTGCCTTTAGTACAAATTAAAGGGGTGTAAGGTAGATGATCCAATTCTTTGCCACACTTTCAACAAGGTGATGAACAGAACTAAGAACAGTTTGTTCCTCTGGATCTTTGGACAGTGGTTACTTTTGGAGTGGTTCTGGAAGATAGTGTTGCCTTGAGTTCACACCCATGTGTATGTCCATACAGCTGCTCATCTGGACTACTTTCTTGTTTGTATGGTTGGGCAGAAGACAGTATTCTACATCAGGATAAGTTCGAATGAGCTCCACTTGGAATGTGCTACATTTTGTAATCAGGAGTAATGCAGGACATGGGAGGTCCTGCACTATTTTGCAGAGATTTCCTTTTCCTTCTATACTGAAATGCCTTTCCACAGTCAAACCTTTTTAGGCTTTTAGACCAGCAAATCTTTCCTAGCACGTCAGCCATGGAGGGTAAGCACATTGATGTAGCACCTATATGATCCCAGTTAGCATTTTAAAAATGTCCATAAACTTACAGGTGGGCCGGGATAGCCATCTCCTTTTGGCCCAAAGGGCCCGGGGGGTCCTGGAAGACCTCGGTCACCCTGGTGAAGGCAGAAAAAACATCAGAGGTGAAGGCCAATACAATTATTATCAGAAAATTTTCCACAAAAGTGAAACTTCTTTGGCAAATATACTGTAAGTTTATTTTATCTGTCTACGTGCTAATGTATTTTACTGTGTGAATGATTATTGTAGGTTTCTAATCCTGGACTAATTCTGGGATATTTAATTATGCTGAGGATTTACAGGACCTTTCACTTCTAAGTCACTAATTTGAATATTTTTCAAGAGCTTTGTCTATTGTCTTTTGTGGCCTACACATAAGAAAGAATTACTTTAGTCACATTCCCCATGTTTTTATCATGATTACTATTATTCCAGTTTTGGGGGAGAAAGCCCAAATTGTCAGCCAAAATTCTAGCATGGGAACTGAATTAATCAGTAGCTACTTTATGTAGTTCCTATGATGGAAGATAGATAAACTGCTGCAGAGTATTGGGAAAACTGGATAGCTTCTGCACATGCTGTATGTTTGTGAGGTGAGATAAGGGATGTAGGGCAGGGAACAACAGTGTTTTGTGTGATGAATTTAAATTTTTTTTTTTTTTCTATCTCAAGGTTCCTGTCTAGTTTTGTTGTTACACAAATGTGTTTACATATAATGTTGTGGTACCTCATTAAAGCTATTGAGTATAACAGGAGCTTCCTACCAGAGGCCTACAATTAAGCTCCTTTCATGGATCCAGATAGCTGGAGTATCTCAGAACAGATCTGCTAGGGAAACTAAGAGGACTTTAACCCTCCCAGCAGTACTGCCTGGTCCAATGAATTGCATGATACAGTTGAATTTATACAATACAATACAATACAATTGAATTTATACATTATGTATATTGAATACAGATACAACTGGATGGATGATCAAGATTGTATTTGTCCTGCTGCTACGCAAAATAAGAGCATGCATAACAGTGGCAAGCAAAGGCCCATGCAAAAATAAGTTTAAAAAATTACACTGTAAAAGGTTTTCTCCTGTATAGCCTAGTACAGAAAAACCATTAATACTGACAAAACCAGCAAAAAATGAAGACCATAATCAGGGAAATATGTTGCCCAAATGAAAGTGTTTTATGGGCTCAGGGCTGAGGGAGGGATTTGCAACTCTGATCAAAGAACCTGCTGAATGCTGTTTGATTCCTGTTGGATTACCAGAAACAGAACAACATGCAGTGCTCTGAACTAACTGGACTGTACCAGAAAAGTGTATGATTCCATTATCATCACCATCATCTCTTGATGAAAGTAATTTAAGGATCTTTAAAACCACTAACTCATCAAAAAGGGATAGAGATTGTTACGTGTCTCTAATACCTCTGTTACTATGTTCAGTTCACTCAGAACAAAGGATAAGGACTATGCTCAAAACTACTGCCAAATTCACTAAGTGAAAAAGGCACAGGATCTTGTTTATTTTGAGAAACACGGGGTTGTATGTCCCAGATTTCTTGTTCTGACAAAATCAGCCCTGGAATGAAGAGCAGTTTACAAAAACTGAATCTAGGTTACACGTACCTAAACAAAACCAGTAATTTTTTTCCGTCATATAAAAGCTTATGGTTAGTGGAATCTGAAGATCAATCATTTTTCTGGCTCTGCAAATCTTTAAATTCTGGCAGTGCTGTATAACATATTAGGAACTGTGGAACACTTGGCCATATTAGGCAATTTTCTGTTGTTTCACTGAAATCCTGCCTTATTTTACAGTTCTATCAGAAATTAGTTTACCAAATTGGGAGGTACCTTTGCCCCAGGAAGCCCAAAACCTGGTTCTCCAATTGGTCCAACAAGACCAGGTAACCCAGTGTCACCCTGCAATGAAGAAAATATATACTCTAGTTATGTATTTTACTGAACACCAATCACAGACTGGTTTTGGATTTCTGTTATGCAAATGTATATATAGCATAATAGCTGATTTTGTTTATTGCTATAGCAAGCATTAAACACCAAAAGCAGTAGAAAGCATTTTGATATCCAAGGTTATCCAGAGGAAAGAAATTAAGATGCGTAGCCCACACATCAAGCTGGCATACATTTAACACCAGGAAATGGTGGTTACTACACTAGATACTATCCATAACTCTGTTCATAGGAAAGAACTTTTAGTTGACTTCATAGGGCTGAAATTTAAACAAATAACAACATGTCCTACTTTACAGTTTTCATGCTGTGTTTATAAGCACTAGAAGCTGGAGTGTGGATGTTACCTTTGGTCCAGACACAGTTCTTCCAGGAGGGCCTGGCATTCCAAGGCGCCCTGGTGCACCAGGCTCTCCCTGCAGTGAAGGAAAGAGAGTAAAAATGATGGATTTTTCTGAAAGTGAGCACAAGAATTTTATAGAGAAAAATATATATCAATTTGTAATACTCCATTAAATTTCTATTAGAATTTCTAATATTCTGTGTGGAGCGAAATCTAACTATGTGAAGAACTGACAACAAGCATATTTCTGATTTCTCAGTGTAAATGAGATTCTTCTCAGTCACTAAACAACTATATGTTATTATAAATCCCTTTCTCAGTGTATTCAAGACTTGGTCCAGCACATACAGCACTCAAGGCTTCCTGCCCAGTTGTGTAGGCGTACAGAAAACATATTTTTTCTGTTAGATTACATGGTTTTAAACAGTTCTCTCAGTATAATTTTTTACACCTTTTTTTTTCCCTCTTACATGGAAATGCACATGCTTGTGTGTATACATGGCAAAAGCCTTATTAAGAAACTGGAGGATAAACCTGGAGTACTCAGTGAGTACTGAATATTTGAACAGGAACTCCAAATCTATAAAGAATATCAGCCATGAGGGAAAATAAAGTCTTGTCACATATGTATATGCCATACACTATCTTCCCAAACATTTCAGCATAAGAATACCAGTATTAGTGCCCCTTAACTTTTCCCAAACTGACAGGGAAGCAATATGGTAAATGCAAAGTTCTTTATAAAGTACTTCTAGCTGTTTATAGGGCTTATGGTATGTCTACTAGAAGAAGCCTTAGCTCAAATCTTTTTTTTTAAATAAATTCTTTTTTAAGAAGCAAGTTCATCCGGGACAGTTGTTTCTGAGATCTAGAACAAAGCAACACACATATGGTAATAAGCCTACTTTAGCTCCAGGAGGTCCAGGCACTCCTGTTGGTCCTGTTAATCCACGTATTCCTCTCTGACCTTGATCTCCCTATAAAAATGGAGAAGACATGTCACACATATCAAATAATAAATACTCGTTAGCTGAAATGAATTGTAAGTATCCATGACAGACAGTGAATTTATACCTAATAGCTGGTGCATGAACTGTTCCTATTGCCTTCGTTAGAAGAGCACCTAATTCTGCTCTGTAATTGTCCAGTTCTGGATTTTTATGTTTAAAACTACATAGATTTAATCTGAAATGAAATTAACTGACTACTCAGTGAATATGAATGAAAAAAATAATAACCAAAAGGAGTCTTACAAATTGCATCCTTGCAGATAAAAAATCAGGTTAAGTAATTAGATTTAAAAGATACTATCTAAGGTAAATAAACCAGTAAAAGATGATTTGCTTAAAGGTATATTTTTGTTTGTTTTTTTTTAATTCAAAAGCAAATAGACCAAATCAGTTGACCACGAAAATGAAACACCTATGAGTCCAGAATTGTTCTCAAGAAGTTCCAATACAGTAATTAATTTTATTGTTCCATCATATCATCTGCATGTGCTCCTTACCTAAGTAATCTGAAAACAGGTGGATACCTTGATTTTCCTTCCTAAACTGTTTTTTAGCCCATTCAGCTTCTTGCAATTCTAAGACTTAATATCTTTGTTTCTCTTCTATGGACACATTTAATCTCTGTGTGCCTTGGACAATTATTCCAGCAATTTCCAATGTCTTTATTTAACAGGATACAGATGCTGATAGGAGAAACTGGAATTTTTCATCTGTGAATTGATTGAATTGACCTGAAAGATTGACCCAGTTATTCCTACTAAATGAATTATTATTCCCAGTTAATTAGGAAAAAAATCTATACTGAAAGGGTTGTCATATATTGGAATAGGCTTCCCAGGGAGGTGGTTGAGTCACTATTCCTGGAGGTCTTTAAAAGAAGAGTAGATGTGCTTGGCTGCATGGTCTAGTGTTGGACCTAATGGGGCTCTGTAAATGGTTGGATTTGATGATCTTGAAGGTCTTTTCCAACCTAAACCATTCTATGATGTTATGATTCTTGGACTGAATACTACCATGGGCACTAGAAATTGTGAGCCACTGAACTGTTGTGCTGCCATTTAAAAGAAAAAAAGAAAAAATTCCTGGGTGGTCTTTTATTATCTTCACTATTTAAAAAGTTGTTTTAGGTGGAGGCTGAAATAAACTCTTCATTTAACTGCTTTTAGAAGCATTCATTAACCTATTACTTGAGGTATTAATTTTTTGTTACTTATAATGAACCGTAAAAGAGAAGTCTTTTACCAACCTATTCCTGGAACATTACAATTTTGAGTGTCCCCTATAGTAAGAAATTCTCACCTTTTCCCCCTGTATTCCAATTCCTGGAGTACCTTCAGGACCTCTAAGACCAGGTAACCCAGGTTCACCCTGAAATAGAAAAATCAGACAGCATTTCAGAGTACTGCGTAGACATGGTGCAAGATCAACTCTGTATTCACTTGAATAAGCTCATTAAAATCTCAGGCCTTTTAGAGTGAGTGGCAAAACTCCCACTATGGGCCCAGGATTTTCTTCCCATATTCAGAAGCAACTGTTGTAAAACTCCGGGTGGATTGAAGTAGCATGTTTCCTTTAGTGATGGCTAAACACTGAGTATCACAGAATTGTAGGGGTTGGAAGGGACCTCAAGAGATCATTGAGTCCAACCCCCCTGCCAAAGCAGGTTCCTTAGAGCAGGTCACACAGGTCGGCATCCAGACAGGTCTTGAATATCTCCAGAGAAGGAGATTCCACAACCCTCCTGGGCAGCCTGTTCCATTGCTCCATCACCCTCACTGAAAAAGTTCTTTCTCACATTGGTGCAGAACCTCCTGTGGTCCAACTTGTGGCCTTTGCCCCTTGTCCTGTCCCCACAGGCCACTGAAAAGAGGTTGGCCATCTCCTTTTGTCTCCCACACTTCAAATATTTGCAGACATTGATAAGATCCCCTCCCAGTCTTTTCTCAAGGCTGAACAGCCTCAGCTCACTCAGCCTTTCCTCATAGGGGAGATGCTCCAGGCCCTTAATCATCTGTGTGGCCCCCGCTGGACTCTCTCCAGGAGATCCCTGTCTGTTTTGTACCGGGGAGCCCAGAACTGGACACAGGACTCCAGGTGAGGCCTGACCAGGGCAGAGTAGAGGGGGAGGATCAGTTCCTTCAACCTGCTGGCTACGCTGCTCTTAGTACACTCCAGGATCCCACTGGCCTTCTTGGCCACCAGGGCACACTGCCGGCTCATGGCCAGCTTGTCATCCACCAGGACCCCCAGGTCCTTCTCTGCAGAGCTCCTCTCCAGTAGGTCATTCCCCAGCCTGTACTGATACCTGTACTGAGTATGATATCTCAAAATAGCATTTTTCACATCACAGGGACAGAAATGTGTTTGGGTTAGTGCTTTTACACTGTTTTGCATAAACATACTGATTTGCTTTGCTAACAACTCTATTTTTGAAGAAGGGCTGAAGGATTGATAAAGAGCATGCTTTGCTAAAAAAGTATCCTTGAAGAACTGAAAGACTGATAAAGAGGAAACATCCTTCCCCAGCAAGTTGGGGCATTGCCAGAGAGGCCTGAATTCAACAGAAACTAGTAGTAACTAGAGGAAAAGTAAAGGTAGCAAGGAGTATTGTGACCACCCACACAATTAAAGGACTATGCAAATGACCCCCCCACACCTCTGAGGAGTATGCGTGCTAATTTGAATATGCTTGTGGTAATTACTAACCAATTGGTGCAAATTTAGACGGGTTTTTCTAATCCTGTAACAAGATAAATACATTATGGTAGAGAGACATTGTGTAATGAGAATTACTGGCTTTTTTTTCTGGCAATTTCTGGCTTTGTGAAATTACCACCTAGTACCCATCTCTGTGCAGACATGAAATGAATCAAATAACTCTGCTCTATGTGTATATTGGCGTACTGCACACCAGATAATGACCCCACTTTTGGGACAACAAGTATATGTAATTTTAAATATGTGGAGTTTCTGATTTTAGGAAAGTACTATGGTCAGAATGCTACAAAAGATTGCAGCTATTTTACTGGTTTCCCTTCCAAGTTGCAAGGCATTTGGTGGATTAAAACCAGCAAACTGTAAGCAAGTGCAAGATAAGAAAACCCCTACCCAAAAAGAAATGGAAAAGAAAAATTTTCCCTAAAAATATATTTGAAGGACAATTTTTTTTCACTGAAAAATGTGTTACTTTTCCCCTTGTGCATGTACACTCTGTCTTCTAGATTTTGGTATCAGCACAGGGAGAACAGTAGGAAGGCCTGGAAGGAAAGACTTCCTGGAAGGAAGTGGTAGACTGCAGACAGAGATGAACCAACCTTTTGTCCAGAGGCTCCATCTTCTCCTGGAAGACCAGGCAGACCTGCCAATCCTGAAGGGCCTGGCTCACCCTAAACATCAATAAAAAATCTATTAAATGCAGGCTTGGTACTGTTCTTTCTTTGAATCAAAGAAGTCTATTTTTAAAAAGTTTACTAAACCTTATATACATTTATAGCAAGCATTTATGCATATGAACCAAAAATCTTGGTGTTTTTTTATAAAGACAGTTTTCATGTATCTAGAACTGTCCTATCATTTGGTTGTTTGAACAGCACATTTTATCTATGCAATTAATATTATTAGCTATTGATGCTCCAGCTCATTCTTAAAATATAATGTCATCACTTCATCAAGTGGCAACATTTCATAACATAAATATCAGATGGAGCTGACTGTGACATGATGATTATCGCCTTGCTTGTGAAAAACAGTGCAAATCTATCGTCAGTGGAATTGTCATCAGCCTATTTATGTAAGGTTTGAGAACCTGACCTGGTTTTAGATGAAGTGGGATCATCTGGGGTCAAAAGGACTCCACAGCATACCGTATTTTGTGCAATTAAAGAAAGAAATAAATCAATTTCTTTCCTTTTCCAACCCATGTCCCAATTCCCTAACAAACAACAGCAAAGCCAGCACAGGCCTGTGCCTTTCCACTATCACAAGAGTAATTTTTCATCTATTCCCATGTTAATCTGGCTGTTAATGACATAGAGAGTAGTTAATACCTTGGTCAATTTAGTACTGTGATAATCTGGCTACAGCTTGCTCTTCTCTAAGTAATTGTGCTTTCTTTCTAGCATCACAGTTTGTTTCCTGAATGAAGGTATGAGATGGTAGCTGCTGGGCTGTTTACATCCTGTCCTGTGTGAAAAGGGAAGAGGCAGCACACTAACCACTGTTCGCTGCCTTTTTTCACCAGTCTGGGCTATAGTTTAGCTTACTGTGAGAACTGTGAGTTCTGGAAACTGTTAAATACTGTGTATGGCTTTCTGGACAGAACTGTAGGTGAGCTTTATGCAACACTGACAAGCATGGTCCAGGTATGTGGAAAATTTCAGTCACAATAAATTGTACTACTTCTGCACAGAACCTGGTGTATTTAAAATGTTCCCCTTTCTGGACGTTTTTGAAAGTCCATGTTAAAAATTTTAAAGATTAAGAGCCTAAATTTTATTTCTAAATGTATTTATGAGTGCCTAGAAAGAGGATACTCAGGAACACAAGTTTAAAATCCAAAGATAGATAGATAGATAGATAGATAGATAGATAGATAGATAGATAGATAGATAGATATCCTGCATTAACAATGTACCTTAGAACCAGGTTCTCCAATACCTCTTTCTCCTGGCACTCCAGTCTCTCCTGGCAAGCCTTGTTCACCCTTAAGTAGAAATCAATTTTTAACAGTGTTATCATGGAAATACATAAAAATATATTCTGGGTTGCTTACATGTAAAGGAAGATTAGTGTGATAATTATCTTTTGTCACAAAGTTTGGGAATCTGCAGCTTGCTTTGAGCTCTCACTGAAAAGTTGTTGTTGGAAATTATTAATGCTGTAAATCTGTAATTATACGTCCCTGTGAATGTTTTCTGCCAAACTAGCTGATATTACAGGAGCATATCTGACATCCATAGACAATTAACCCTTCTCTTTCTTTTTACCAGTGATAAAACATCCCTGCATAATCACTTAGACTGTAAGAGGTGATCTCTGATGCTGCAAATGACTTTACCTGGCATGGACCCTTGGCCCACTTATATCTCTAGTCCCCTTATACTACACCTTAATAGTCTTCAGTTGTTCAGAACTTTATCTGTCACTTCATTCAGAAAATCACTTTAAATCTCCATTCCAGACACTTCAAAGGTGATGCCTTTCATTAACAGTTCTGTATTTTATGAATCAGTCCAGGCTAAATGAGAGTTTTCCTTTAGCAAATGTAATCTTCATTATACCTTGGAGCATGCTAACATGCTAGATACAGTACATACACAAAGTCAGATAAGACAACAGGCAGCAGAACTAACAAGATAACCAATCTGTAAACTATATATGGTTTTTTTTTGAATGGAAGCAGTACAATGACGATAAAATACTGCATTGAAATGTTGGTGTTCTGTGTTAAGTACAACTGCTTGTTGGAATTGATTCTCTGCACCTGATATGATGAAACGGCAAGTTCAAGGCAACCAACCGTTTCTGTGGAAACATATCAAAGTGAAGTTCATTGTCCAATATATACTGCTACCTCACAAGTTCCATGGTAAGGCAATCCAAAACCTAAATAGATAGCTATGCCATTGGTTTATCAAGGCTTTTCATCAGAGTAGGATCTGCTTTACAGTGTAATAATATTAACAAAGAAAATAACTTTTTGCAGCTGTGTCAATACTTAGATTGCTGTTCAGCACCTTGACAAGCATAGAAACAGTCCATTTCTTAATGAGGAAACATAACAGTAAAAACAACACATTAGCTTTTGCTTCAGAAAATTCCCTAACCTTTGGTCCAGGTAGTCCCTGTCCTGGTAACCCTCTAGAGCCAGGTGGTCCTTTTGGGCCCTCCATTCCCTGAAAAGATCAGTTAAATAATTATTAAAAATAAAATATTCTTTGTTACTACACATTTAAGTGTGGCATGAGGGGGAAGTAAAAACTGTACCTTCTCTCCTTGAATTCCAATTCCAGGTAATCCAATTGGCCCAGGTAAACCAGGAGGACCAAACTCACCCTGTCAAACAAAGTTTTCTTAGCTGTGGAACTACACAGAAACAATCTGGGACAGGTTCTGTGCTAGTACATGTTGATGTAACCAACATGTTAGGTCAGAGCTCTGACCTTTTATCTTTTACATATGTATTTATTCCCTGTTGCTTCAGTGGCAAACAACTTCTGGTATCTTTATCCATTTCTTACCCTTAACTTTCCACAGAATCAGATGCTTTTTGTAACATTTCCTATTTTAACATGAAGAGATGTTAAAATAGTCTAGGAAAGTTTATTGGGCATAAATCTCTTCATTATCAAGGGCCTATTGTTGAGTTCCTTGCATCATTAAACCTTTTGTGGTAAATATCAGCCCTGTGTTCCCTGTATTACATAGATTTATTGGCACTTTGTTAATCCCCTGCTATATTTACTGCTCACCTTTTCACCTTTTATGCTGATGCCTGGAAGTCCTCGAGGGCCTTTTGGTCCATCAAAACCACGGTCTCCCTATATGAACAAGTAGTAGTATGTTGTTAACTGTAGAAACACAGAGCTGTTCTTCCTGAAGTAACTAGAGACACAGTTTGCTCTATTATCTTAAAAAACAGAACCAGAAAGTAGCTCCTGGATCTGTTTTACAGGATACCAAATAAATCATCTTTTCAAAGAAACCTGCTCTGCAGTTTGAAATTGTTGATGAGAGAGCTGAAAAAACTTTTTATCTTTCTGCCCACCTTGGTTGCTTAAGGTCCTGTCCTGCTTCCCCTAAAATCAATGGCAAAGCCACAACTGATTTAGATGTCACCAGGGCTGAGTAATGAGACTAACTGAAAGCTGAATTCTGCTGATTTTCTCAATTAATCGTATTAAAGTGTGGCAATGAGAATCTGGCTGTCACTCAGAACTTTGCCAGAATAAAGACCATGCCAAACTGTATTGTAGGAGTCTATTTGGAAATGTCATTGTCCTTCTAAATGTTTGTTTACAAAACAGTGGTCTTGGGGAAGATACAGGTTACTTTCAAGGATACAAATATTGTGCTTTCTTGTACTTCTGTTAAGAAGATGTGTAAAGACAGATGGTTAGCTTGTGCAAATTGTCACAGAATCACTCCAAGCAATAACGTTATGTCCCAGGCAGGGCTTTTTCTCCCTGGTAACCATAATTTTAACTTTGAATGAAATACTTGATGTAGATTTCTGTTTAAAATTACGTTTTGTACTGCTGATACTCTACAACACCTGACTTTCCTTTTTACTGAACTATGAGCTTGTACTAAAACCTTTCTAAAGAAAGCAACAGTAAAATTTACTTTAGATTAACAAATAACCTGTTTAAAATGTGTTAAAAACAGAGAGCTGACATATTTGGCAGCCATAAATAGGATTAGAGATACTTATAGACTCTGTTGATACATGCTTGGCTCCAGGTCAGACTTGGCAGTAAAAAGTAGTACACTTTTTATAGAATCAGGAGTTCCAATAATGCTGCCAGAATTCCATTTTATTTTATACTGCTTATCTCAATTGCTCAGTAGTTTTGGTTGGATTATGCATTCTTCTCTCCTTGTTCCCACTCTGCTTTAGTTATGAGTTACAGTGTTTATTCCCACATGAACTGGTATTTCAGTGGCAGTGATTTCTAAATGCAGTTTCTTAAAATAATTTTTTAGTTTGTATTCATACATGAGATCTGCTAAGCAAATACAAACCATCACCAATGAGTTTAGGTAATTTATACAATACATCATAAAATCTATAATGTTTGAAGATATTTTGTTGCTAACAGCAGTCGATTTTAAACCTGACTACAGTATTTTGCTAAGAAAAATTCCTAAGATTGTTAGTAAAGGCATAATTGGGGCCTGCATCTGAAAAACATTTTTTTATTGTTTTCCCTACCAAAATTACCTTGGTGTATGCATAAAATGGAGTGAACAATTTATTTATTTATTAAGCTCATGTACAAGCTGTGTCACTTGTTATTGTAACCAAAGGTCAAATGGACAACTCAGCCTAGGAGCTGGTTTTCAGTGGGTAGCAAAGGGAGCTAGCTGTGGATCTAGTGAGTACATCCACTATTACCCACAGTGGATCTGAAGATCTGTAACAACAGCTTTCTTTTCCTGCAAACTGAATTCAGATTTCTGCTAAAATTCATAACCCAGTGGCTGACATATTTAAGTAGCTGAGAACACTATCTTTAGTGACAATCTCTATGTATAAGGAATTTGAAAAAAAAGCAACAACAAAAAGCTAAAATTTTCACCCAGGAATCACTTTTATAATACTTTCTTTAAAGTCAGATGGTCAGTTGCTGTTTTAAAATTTTAACTGGAATTCTTTCAAGGCTTAGATCCTACAAATCAAGCATCAGGTTAATTAAATAACAGCTTTACAGGCTCCAAAGGCTAGCTGTGTCTAGAAGTTATGTTTGGACCAACTAAATTATGTGAAAATATATCAGGTTAATTGATGGCATTTACAAGCTACTTTCTCAGATTCCCATGTTTGCTATGAACTTGTTTTGGCATGCATTCTTTTAATGGTACTGATTTGATTTTAAACCCTTTGACTGCTGTACCTTTGCTCCAGGAAGCCCTTCTCCCGGTGAACCTCTCTCTCCTTGAACACCTTGTGGTCCTGGAGGCCCCTGTTAAGATAAGTTTAAAGAGGCCTAGAATATCTATTAATCACTTAAGTCAACAGCAGCATGTTCTATGGCATTAACTGTTTTAAGCACGTCTTTAAATGTTGGTGTAGTTATAACCTGTTAAAAATAATACAGTAATATGATATTCATGGAAATTAAATGATGAGCATTTTGGCCTGCAGCAATAACAAAGCAGACAGTTTTACATTTCTGGTTAGGTATGAATCACAGGTTATATAGCTGAAATTCCTATTCCTTATACTTTTGAAATCTCCACTCCCTAGACTTCAGTTTGATTTACAAATTGTTACTAATCCTTATTAATGTATCAGTATGATCATGACAGACAAGGAGAAAAGGCCATGCAGAGTAGTACTGAAAAGGATGTAGCTGTAGAAGGATTTGACTGTAATTGATTAAAAGACTAATAGCATGCCCTTCTCTTTTGTAAGCCAGATCTGATGGGAGCATAAGGAGCAAGTAAGGCAACTAAAACCTTTCACTAAATGCAAGTCCAAAACCTGCGGGTATTGATTCCACTTCACAGTGTTTTCCCTTTTTTTTTTTTACTCTGATTTATGCCTTGAGATGACATACACATATCACAGACTGCTTTTAAGATTTTTCTTTGTATAGCCTATGTACACTTCTGCATAGAGATTCAGAGTTATGTCTAATTGAGCCATAAAAAGAAAACTTTTGAAGCAACCTTTAATATATGTTTCAAATCAGAATGTGCTATTATACCAGTACAGCTGTTGTAGCTGACCAAGATGCTCATTATGGGCACCTCATCCCCCACAAAGTGGCTCGCTTTGCAGTGCCGGTATTGAAGAGAAGCATTACTGCCTCACTGTGACTGTCACTTTATTAGTAATGCTTTTTCCTTTGGGGTGCTAAATGAGAAATCAATCCAGTAGTATATTTTCAAGCAGGTTTGAGATCATTCAGTTCCACTACCAAACCAACTTTCTATTATTCATGAGAGCACCTCTTTTGAAATGTTTATTACAAATCTTTCCTTTTCTATGGAGAATTACTCTTCCAGCTTCCATCCCACCAATTAAAAACAGACGTACCACAAGTCCTGGCTCTCCAACTCCAGGTGGGCCGACAGGGCCTGGTCGTCCTGTTAAACCGATGTCACCCTTCAAAGAAAGATGTATTTTGAAAATGCCTGATTTAGGTATTAGTGTATGTGCAGCATATAACAGTGCATCAGGCATTCTGTGCTTGAATATACTTGATGAAAACAAGAATGACATCTGAATGTTCTTGGAGTCATACAGCATGCAAGGCCCAACAGACATTGAACCGATGCAGTTTCACAACTTTAGGGGACAGCCTCAATTCTCCATTTGAGAGAATGATTGATTATTTCCACCATATTCCTAGTAAATTACTAGACTTACTGTCTTTTCCAAGAAGTCAGTATTTCTATCACAGTGTTTCCGTTTTCTTTATGCCAGTCATCCAAACCAACAAGCCTGGTTTTCATAGCATAATTTTTGTTAAAGACTCCATATGCACTTTTACTCAGCTATACACTGCTTGGATTATGGTAAGCATAAGAACTACTGTCCTTTAAAATACATACCTAAAATGTACCTTTTTATTTTTTTCTAAACAGATTTGATCAACACACAAAACACCTTTCCAGTACCATAAAAACAGCATTTAGGGACTTGAAGCTTCTCATGTACCAGCAAGTATATTATTTCAGCTGTCTGCCTTTGATCTTATCCTAAAATAAATATGATATAGAAGATGAGAGATGCTTTTACCTTTGGGCCTGGAAGTCCTATTCCAGTCTCTCCAGGCAAGCCAGGTGGCCCAGGGAGACCTCTTTCACCCTTTCCAAAGAATTAAAAGAGAAACAAATCTGCTTGTAAATTGATGTATAGGGAAATCAGTTTAACTGACAGTTTGTAAGTTCATTTTATATATACCCAGAATTTCAGCATATTGGAATTGTCTTACACATTACTTCATTTGCTCACCCTTTTGATACTTCAAAATTTCCTCTATTAAAAGCATAGATATTTCCAGTACAAAATGATATCAGATTAAATAAAAAAAGTTTTGTTTCATGTGGGATATAAGAATTTTGATACCAAACTGCTCTGTGCCTCACTGCTGGCCAGCAGGTGCTCTAAATATGGTGCAAAGGAACCTACCAAGAGAGATATTGATAATGTCTTTTATAAACTTATTTTGAAGTTTTTCTTCTCAATTATATACTGAAACTGAAGAACCTATTAGTCTTGGCTTAAGTACTCAGTTAAGGTCTTTTCTGAGAAGCAAATTGTAATTGTGGTCTCTCTTAATGAAGTGGAAACAGTTACATAATTGTCTGTAATGCCCAGTGATATTTATATCTTCCATTAAACTACTATGGTAAAGATAGCAAGTTATCAGAGAACCACAGAATTAAGCACTCTCCATTGGTATACCTGGAATTTACAATGGGGTACATGAGAAATAAACACAGCAAATCATAAGGGCTTATAAAAGTAAATCACAGTTTTTTTTACAGGATCTTGTAATGAAGCGCTGGGTGATTTCCGTGGCCCACCTTCAGAGTGCCTATAGTGTGACTGTTTCCTGAATCAAACTCATCCTTGTAATTTTCAGGTATCTTCCAATGAGCGTCAGTGAACAGTGGGACTCCTACAGAATTTGTTTGAGATCACAAACAGAATTTCTGCTTGGCACTCAGAGAAAAAAAATAGGTTTAAATTGAAAACAGGACAAATCCAATGCTACACAGCTGTTAAGTAATATTCTGTAATGCTGCCATATTTGAGAAAATGTCGGAGTGGGGATATTTGGATCTGAATCCAATACAAAGAGCAAATTTAAGACCTTTCTTAGGAACCTTGTAGAATACAAAGAGTGTATGATTTGCTAGCAGTGTGAGATCAAACTGCATCCCCTACAGGAAGGGTATGGGGTATAAGGATAAAAGCATTATTGGTTCTATTAATACCTTTTAACATTATGAAAGAGAAGAAATAATGCATTTCTTGCCTTTGATCCTTGCAGGCCTTCAGGCCCTTGATCTCCAGATTGTCCTTGTGGACCCTATTAAAACAGAAGTGAGTTTAATGAAATTTTTCAAGCTTTCAGAACAATGGCAGCTTGAAAAACAATCCCTAATTTGCTTTAGTCTGCATGAAAATGAACTACAAATAGTTCAGAACTGAAGCTTTGCTTTCTGATGCATATACAGATCAGTTACTCAGTTGGAGCTGGGTCTAGTAGAAAATTTGGCTTTCCTGTTATCTGAATACATTTAAAGGTGATTTGTAGTCAAGATTTACTGAAAACATCTGTGATGGGCTATGCTTCTTGTCCTTCAGTTCAAGAGTATTGGGATAAAAAGAGACTAAAGTATTTGCATGTATTTCAGTCAAGGTAAATCAAACTGTTAAAGACACTGAATGGGAAATGAGTGATTTTGGGGTTTTGTGGAACTGTATTTGCTGTGGTCTTTGAATGAATTTTAAGGATGATTTATTTGTCTAGACTGCTCTTCCAAATTCTTGTTAGATTTGCTGTTTAAGAAGATAGATTTTGTATGGCTTGAACTCAGTGACTCAAAGATTCCATGACAGTTGTGGCATGGTATTATTTAAGAGCTTTGAATCCCAGTGAACCAGGTATTGTTTTTATAAAGGGTTGGTTGGTTGGTGTTTTTTCTTTTCTTTTCTTTTTTTTTTTTTACCTGAAGCCCTCTTGTTCCTCTGGGGCCTACTGGACCTTCAGGACCCTGAAAGGCAAGTGAAAAACAGGATACATTTAGATTTGGTCAAAAGTACTTTTAGATAACTTTCTTACTAAGGTATCTTATGTAGGTATCTTTACATTAAAATAAAAAATAAAAATAAAATCAAGAGGAGCTCAGCAGGCAGCAGTTATTGAATAAATGTTTTTAAATGGACTGTTGTAATCAGAATACAGAGTGAGAATGAACAGAGCTCATTATCAAGGACCAGTAAACCAGGATTAAACTATTTGGTTCATTTAAATATTCACAATAATTACACACCAAATCTTGAAGATCAGTGTTAGAAATCCTGATTTCATTTTCACCTCTCATTCCCTTTGCTTATGACTTCAAGCTTTCTGCCTCTGTTAAAGTCAAGTAGTTTTACCATTAACGGGCTTAGGCTTGGGCCTTAAGAGGGATCACATGAAAATATAGAAGGAGCTGAGAACATTATTGAAAATGCTATCCTTGACCACTTCATTTCTTTAAAACTGTTAGTTGTTAATTTCCCTCAGCCTTAGAATGAATATTTTCCTTAAATCTATTACCATGAATTACAGTTTCTCATTATTTTAACAGTGTCTTCTTAAAGCATAACAACTTTGTGGCTACTTACTCTGTCTCCTTTTATCCCTGGGATTCCACATTCACCTCTTTCACCCTGGAAAGGAGTAGTTATGAGGTATATTGAGCATATCATCCTTATTCTTTGGGTGCTTTAGTTGAAGACCGAAATGTTATTCTAGTACGACTTCCTATAGCAGTTGTACAGTAAGATCATTGGGGATGGGACACATCTTCTACTAGACCTTGCGTAGCAGCTGATAAGATGATGTTATTGTTCATTACCAGTATTTATAAGAAATATGGCACTATACATAGTAAATAGTAATAATATCAAATGTAAGTACATGTTCTGACTAAAAGTAGTACCTTCTCTCCTTTATATCCAGATTTGCCCTGGGAAAATAAAAAAGCAAGGCCAGTTGTTAGGATACATAATTCAAATGTAACAATGTGACTATTGGTTCTATTACATTCTACTTTCTTTAGAAAAATAGCATTTTGAGTTATAATGAGCAATTAGGTAGAAAAGGTGATCTTTAATAAACTTGAATATATAACTCCAGATTCTGCACCTACTGGTCAAAATAGATGCTGTTGTATGTGTGAATGAATTTTACAAAGGTAATTTTTGTAAAATCCCAGTCATATTAACAGTCATATTAGACTGGGATTTTGATGATGCAAAAGCAGATCAACTAGAATTCATATTCCACCTTAGTGAGAAACATTCTAAAATAAGATGACAAGAAAAATGTCACTGACTTGAAAGGATAAAGTCACTAATTAAAAAGGAGGAACTTAATAAATAAGAAAATAGAATATAGTAGAGTGTAACATATATGTATGAATTTGGACTTAAACACTAACAGGCTGGTCCTACAGTTATTTCCTGTATGTACGTCATTTGACTTCTTCATTGCTATACTTTACTTACCAAATGAAAACTGACCCTTAAAGATGCAGGCAGAGTGCCAATTTCTGTTATGTTCTCATCTTATAATATGAGAAATTTTTTTAGATTTTAGGAGGGATTATGTATTCTTAGAAAGTATTTTCTAGTTCACTCTTACAAGAAGGAATGATTCCCTTTTTTAAAGAAATTATGTTTTCAGTTCTTCTAGTGTTAATGAATAATTAGCTAGTAAACCAGAATGGAAATTTGCTATTATAATTAAAATAAAAATAAAAAAAAGATTGCTTTGAAGAAACACCGCTTATTGGAGAAGGGGAAAAGTCTTTTTTTACCTCTATTCCATCTTGTCCTGGGATCCCATTAAGACCTGGCTCCCCCTATGAATAATCCAACATCAAGTCAATGAAATGAGAAGACAGTATTGTCTTGATTATCTGAGTAGATATCTCAGTGCAATACAGAAAACATACCAGATACCTTTTTTAAAATTGTGATGATTTTATACATTAGATAGATTTTAATTAGATAGATTTTAATTTGTAAAGAATCTTAATACTACAGCAAAAAGGGGGTAGATGAAGTGTAATAAATTCACAGGTGGAAAGTACATGGGGACAATCAGGATAGTCTTTCCATATTAATGAAGTACCAAATCTTTCTCCTACATCTGAAAAAAATCACCTTTGTGCCTTTCAGGCCTGGTGCTCCATCATCCCCAGTGCGACCCTTTTTACCCTGAAAAGAACAAAATAAAATTATGTATTAGTCAGATAACTATATTTTAAGATATATATACACTTTTTTTAAAAAATATGCATATTTAGGATATTTGCTTCCTATAGATTTATTTTTTTAAATCACTGATTTGCCAAAACCTTGAAATAGAATTTCTCAGAGCAGCAGGACCAACTCAATAGGCAGCTGGTTTTCATTTTGTCTTTGTTGTAAATAAAAATTGATCAAATCTTCTCTGAAAAAAAGAGATAATCAGATTTTTTTGTAGCTACCCAGCTTGCCAGGTGGGTGTCCTATTTTCTTTTGAACTCTTTGAGTTTGTTTTTGTTCAAGATGTACTTGCACTCTCCACATAAAGGCATGGAATAATAACCCACACAAAACTACTGTTTGAACACAAGAGGCTACATTTTCAATTAAACTGTGCTGTACAGTGCAGGATAAAGCCAGGGTGTATTTATGTATGTATGTATAAGATGTTCAGGTCAAAAGGATGAGGATGGGCACGTCTCTAGGTTTCTGTTTCAAACTTTGACACTATGCATTCACCGCTACGCTCTACTTCAGTGTTAGGGGTGCGATATCAGACCATTCAACTCCAAGAGCTTTTTTTGAGACATAAACCCTGCAGTTTAGACCAAGTGAAGCCATCACCTAGATTTGCATAGGGGTTCAAGTTGCAAGACTGTCCTGAAAAAAGTCCAGTCTATTTTACCCTCTTAACAAGTCTCTTGTCTTAACTGCCCTAATACTTCAACCTCTTGCTGTCTCTCTTGCTTTCAGAGAGCTTTTCAGATGTGTTTGATTTGGGGCTGGTTAGGTTAACCTGGTCATGTTGTCTCACAGCAACAGGTGAATTATTATTCCACACAGAGAGCTGCTCCTTCCTGCCTTTTAAACTGCTGTAGTTAAAAAGAGAGCTTCATCACTTTGCTCTTCTTTTTTTTCAATGTCCCATGACATTCTCAGGTTTCCCTCTGTGCATTTCCTATTGGTGTGACATTTCTAAGGTATGTAACTATGGAGGACTAGGTATTGAACCTTGAACATTTGTTGTCTCAGGATTTGAGTTCAAATAATTTTAAAAATTCCTCCAACAGTGAAATAAATCTTGATTTATAGTGTGTATCAGTTATTTGAGAAATCACAGCTACTTACAGCAGGGCCAGGAAGGCCTCTTTCTCCTTTCTCACAGTTGCATGTGGCAGTCTGGCGACACTTTGAATGAAAATAGAGCAAATCAGCACATTTGAATAGAAGGGAGAAAAAGAACATGGGGCCATTGCTTTTACTTCATTGTATGGCTAAACTGAGTACACTCATAATGACTATAAGCCTGTTACATGTTTTACAGAAATCTTTTAACTGTCAGCTTTACTGCTCATCAGCAATGTGACCTCCTACACTCCATCCAAAAATCTGTATCATTTCTACTCCTGAAATTTCAGACATCTCACTAATGGCTTTACCTCCAAACTCTTCACAAGGTCAGTTTATTAATATGCTGTGACTATGATTATAGATTTGTTTTGATTACCAGTACCTGTAGAGATTGCCAAGACAATTGATTAAGAAAACATCTTGCATCTTTTTTCCACTTCACTGCACTATAAGTAGGAGAGATCATAGTTTAAGTCTAAACATCTTATCTAGCTAATGCAATTCCTTTTAGTAGTTTCTAATCTTTATTTTTCTTCTGCAATCTCCACATCAGTCCCAGTCAGACACCATGATGTTATGTGACTTTTAGGATCTTCGTTAAACTTTAAAACAAATGCAGAATTATTACAGATATTTGGGTTATTTTTGGAGGAGTAGTAAGGAGTGTTGGAGGCTGTGTGTGTGTTTGAGTTTTATTATTTATCAAATCTCCACTCAGTTTGGACATGTCTAGAAATTAAGTTTGGGATATTCAGAAAAGAATTATATTTAATTATTAACAATATATTTTCCAAGTTACTACTTCAGGATTTACTTTGACAAAGGAAAATGCCAGTGGGAATGAGTGAAAAATAAAATGCCTCAGGTTTTACAAACACTCATAATAGAAGTTTTCTTAAGCTGCTCATCGTAATAGTCTTTGCCTGAGATAACTGCATCTTAAGTAGCATCTTTAAAAGGAAAGCGAAATTTATTCACCCCAAAGTGGCAGCCACACCTACCAGTGTCTGCAGTCAGAGCGACACAGTGCGGACAAACTGGAAAAGTGCAGTGGTGGAGCTTGCTTTTTGTTCCTTCCCTTTTTAAAACTCTATTACATAGGAAGAGTAAGTATTAAGGGATAGAAGACAGAACTGCACCGCAGTCAGCTATGTGTCATGGGTTATTATTCACTGAGTCTATTGGGTGATGTGACAACATGTATCAGTAATTTTTGCTAACCTCTGTACTCAGGTTGTTCTTTTTCTTAGTCTCAATATTTAACCAACTTGCTGAGCTATCAGGTTTCTTGAATTGTTTCCATATATTTGTAAATGGCTATATTAAACAGTAGTTCTGTACGGAAAAAAAAAAAAAAACAAACAAAAAACTTACCTCTTCCTCAGACAGATCTTTCTGTAAAGACAGATATACAAAACATTAAAACGTAAAGTCAAAATCAAACTCTACAGGAAGGACACTGAAAGATGTTAAAATAAATTGCTCCAGCATCTAGTTAATCAAATTATGCAATTCACATATTAACTAACATTAATTAAGCTTTAACTTATGAGAAACAGAAATTAGCATCTCTCAAGTCCAAAAAATAATTTACATTATTTCAATTCCTATTATAGATTGTTGATTGCACAAATCACTTGACTGCTCTTGACCAGCCATAATTTGCTAAAATTACAACGGTAAACAGACCTAAACAAAGATAGTTACCTAGGCATATGGGAACAGTGCACCCAGAAATTACACTGTTTCCAAAGTGCTGAATAGCAGCAGCTCTCTAGTAGGAGTGAATAATACATACTCCACACTGGATAAAATCAGAAGCTCTTTATACATACTGTTGGGCATACACAAAATGAGAACAAGAACATCTTGGAAATTATTTGACTTTGACAGTGATCACATGAAGTTATAAAAATTGAAATAGCTCTGTAAATTTTTAGAAGATCTCTGCAGCTGAAACACCCACATACAATGCTTCCTTCACACTTTTCACAACTGATATAGTCTCCCAAGAGAACATAAATGTGTTGATGAGCAGCAGTGCAATACACATCTCTCAAATTCACACATATGCACATGTAATTATATATGTCATTATTTAAACCAGACAGCAGCCACAGTCTCAAAAGAAAACATCTGACAAAGGCTGCTTCTTTGGTACAGGTAAAATGTTGAGTCACTTGAGAGGTGGTTGCTGTGATACAGAAGGCAATGGTAACAGACGATGGGGAGGGTATATGCAGGGAAACAGATGCAGAGTGTCAGGCTGTCAAAGTGAAGGACAGACAGACAGAAAGGCTGGCTGGTGTATGTGCTCTAGGCCAGTATGACATCCCTCAGGTGTCAGTTCCACTGCAGAAGCCTCCTGGTTGTTACTCATATTTCTATTTTAAAAATCTGTGCCTGCTTAGAGTAGGATTTCATTCTGGCTTGTGTCACCAGGTTTACAGGCTAGAGGATGGCTGTTTTCCATACCTGACATGTGTATTTATTTTTTTTTAAGAAAGGAGGTTGTAAATACATCTCTTAGGAAGAAAACTGGATAAATTAATTTCACCACAGGTCTCTCAAGTCTAATTAAGCTTCCAACTTCAAATATTTTGGCTGGCAAGATCTGAATGGTGGGGAGTAAAACGAAACCTTTACTTTGGTGCAGTGGTCTTATTAATAAAAGTGGGATGCTTTAACATGTAAAAAGTACAGTTTTTCTCAACAATGTGTTTTAAAATATTGGAAATAAGAACATTTTTAACATATGTTCCTACAAGTATTTAAAATGCTTTCTTATACATACCATTTCTTTGAGAACCTTCTCCACAATTTCTTTATCCTGGAGGTTGAAAACGAACCTGGATGCTGGGACACTGGCCAGGAGTCGGAGCTTGGCAGCATTGCTAATGTCCTCAGCCACCCTGGTCATTCCCATTGTGAAAAATACAATACCTTGGTGTTTAGCATCAGCTGTAGCTGCAAAAATATCTGGGTTTCTTGGATGGTCCACTCCATCTGTGAAGAGCACAGCTACTTTCACACTACCCGGAGTGCCTTCAATCATGTAGAGTTGTGTGAGGTTAGTTATAGCATAAGTTGTGTAGGTACCATGACCTATATAGGTGATGGGAGCAATGTGGGATTTGAATGCTTCAGGACCTTTCCAGTCATGGAAACTTTGCTCTATGAAAACAGTGCTGCTGTACTGAAGTAAGGCCATTCTCCAGCTAAGGGTACGTCCAGAACTAAGCTGCAGACCTTTCATTCTGTCTGCTGTTTCCAGTACAAATTTTTTCTGCTGTCCGTGATTATAGTCCTTAGCACTTTCGGAGCTGTCCAGTAAAAAAGCAATTTCCAGAATGCAGTCTTCATCTAGAACGAATAGTTAGTAGCTTAGTGGAGTGAGTCCATATTAAATCTCATTCTACCATTATCCTTACAGACATTTTATGATTCAAATGTGGAGTGCAATTATGGAAATTTTTGAAAACATCTGTGATCATAAGTGTAAAACCCTCATGAAGATAGAGTGTTTAGAAGCTGAGGAATTTGCTCCAGAACAGATGCCCAAAGGAGTGAGAAATTGAAGGTGAGGTGATGTCATGTAGTATGAAATTAAGTGGTTTTATACATTTATTTTGTCCTCTTGCCTGGTATTTCACTGAATATCCAGGATGAGGACTAGGAAGGTGGAAGTCATGTACAGGAAAATGAATCTTACTGAATAAGACACCAGAGTGTGATTTGACAGACCTAGATTTTGTCCCTGGAACTGACACTCGCATTCAGTGACATAAAAGTTAAGGATCTGCAGAGTATTAATTTTCTGAACTACTGATGACATTACTTACATACAGAATATGTATATTATTTAAATATATATACACACATATTAATATCTGGGTTCCAGCTAGGATAGAGTTAAACACAATGCATGGTGTTCAGCTCCGCCTGGGGCGAAGCCACAACAATATATGCTTACATATTACTTATATATATTGTGCATGTGTATATATATTTACATACAGAAATACAGTTATGTGTACTTTTATTCTTGTTTTGACTGTAACAGGCAATCAGCCATACAATTAAAAAAGCGCCCAGAAGTAATCTTTTCTGAAATAACACAAAAGGGAAGGGAAAAGACAGGAGTAAAAAGATAAAAGGGTGTATGAAAATGTAGGATAAGGCAAGCCTGGCTGATTATAAGCAATATTTTAGAGGGTAAGTTAGCCATGTAGTCCAGAATCCAAGTAACTTAATCAGGGGAAAAACTCACACTTGTTTAAAAATTGAAATATTCACCTTGATCACTTGGGCTCGGATATTTTTCTACAGTATTTGACAGAATGTGTTTAGGTTTTGGTCGTCTCAATCCATATATTTTTTCTTCCCTGAGATTTTCTGCTAAAAATTCATGGTGTTCAAGTATCCACAAAAGCCACCAGAATCTGAAGAAGATCATTTGTTTGGTTTCTCTTTCCTAAACACAAATAGTAATGTAGAAATACAACAGTACGAGGACAATAAAATCATTGTTCAGTTTTGCTTCAACAGGTTGTTTATCAGGCTGTATTTTAAAACATGGTCCCTAAAAATGAGCTTATTTTATTTTCTTTTGTTCGGGTCTTCTGCAAAATATGTAATAAATAACAAACAGAGACACATTGGAGTGATTTTCAAGCATAGTGCGTATAGTTCTAGTATATGACAAACTGGAAACAGACATTTAATGAAAATACTTCTGTTCTCTCTCCCCGCCCAGTAGTGTTTATACAACCAGCACTTCTCAGAAACCTTAACCTTGGCTGTACCCATGTGGATGCAGTGTGAATCCCCACTGTAATTCATGGTGGTGTTTTTTTTTAAACTGGCTTTTACTAGAGCTGGCATGGAGAGAAGGCAGTACAGAGGCAGACCAAGTTCTTCCCTGTTCTCCTTACTGAAGAACATTCATACTCCTCCTTGTTATCAGACCCATACAGTCATGGCCTGAGGGTACTGTCCAGGCTTGAATGTACCTGCTGTGCAACCCTGGGGACATGTGGGCCCAGACTGCTGAGCTGCAGCTGACAGCTACATATTGACAGGATGTTTTCTTTCTGCAGGCCCCAGAGCTGTTTGTCCTGGGCTCACAGACACACCTGGAGCTTACCGGCTGCTCAGGGACTGACAAGTCAGTCCTGCCCCACTTCAATTTCACTGACATCTCCCTTCAAGCTCAGGTAGGCACAAGGTGTAGCAAAAGGTCAGTTTTGTGGCAAGAATGAATGTGCCAATTTAAACATCTCACACAAGTCCCTAGCACAGCCATGTCTGCAGGGTTTCTCAGCTTCTGCTAGGTTAGGGCAGGAATTTTGCTGTTCACAAGCACAGAGAAGATGGTCCCTTACCTCGATGTTCCTGAGCAAAAGGCTCTGCAGAGATACAGGATGCTGCCTTGGGCTCACTGGCAGCTGCGTTGTCCTCCCTGTGCTGGATGCTCTGTGAGGAAAGGAGGGAGAGTTTGGGCTGTAAGCTCCTGTGAGAATCGGTGTCATGTGTCAGAAGGGGCCAGCAGGCAGAGGCAAGGAGAAAGGGGAGAGCAGCAATCCTGGCTCCTCCCCGGCTCACACCCACTCCTTTCCTCCTCCCCAGACTGCACACGCATCCTAGTTTTAGTGTCCCCCAGCCATTTCCACACATAAGCCCTCATCCATACTTGCACTGATACCGAAGAGAACTGTTCTCACCCCAACACACTTCTCTACACATAGCCTAGTTGTATTCACTCTCTTCTCCCATTACTACCACACACACCTTTCACCCCATACTTCCACACATCTGTCATGCTTTGGTAAGGCTGCTTTTGGTACTGAGCATCAAGTTTTCAACATTATCCTAATGGTCCATGCCTGTATGATCCTTTCAGACCTCAATGAATCTCCTCATAGTGAAGGATACCTGTTACTGCTGTAGTAGAAAGCTATTTACTGTCCCAGATTGGCCCAGTTGGCCCAGATTGGGCCAACTGAAATTTTAATTGCTGGTGAATTTGTCCAGCATAAGGAGGTAAAAAAAAGAGACCAGAGTGAAAGCCATACCATTTCTCCAGTCTGTCTCATCTATCCTTTCAAAGACTGTAAGAGAGAACAAAGACTTATGCATAGTATGATGCCGTCAAAGCCTAAGATAGGTGGCTATGAATTCTGAAGGATATCTCTTTTATCTTTGATTGCAGTTTGTCACCTAAATCTTCAAATATCCTCAGAAAGCTTCTGCATTACAAACATATTAAACAAGTAGTTATTTTCCACAGAAATACATGCACTGTTTTTTTTTTCTTTCTTTCCTTGTGGATCCATCACTTTCCACCTACACACAAAGAGGACCCAATGCTAATTGCTGTTCTCCTTTCCATCCTAAGTGTCCACCACTTCAGCTCACTTATGACAGTCACAGTCAAGGAGGCTGTGGGGATTGTGGGGAAAGGATGCAGCTTTGGCTCCACATTAAATAGGCAGGAGAGACTGGTAAGACAATGCAACTGGATGCTGAAGCCATTTGCTGTGTCTCTAACCCCAGTTTCTGTTTTATATTTTTGCTAGTGATAAACTGGTGAACTAGGATGGCTGAAGTGCAGCTCTGTGCATTGTGTGGCTGCTCATCCTTACCTAAGCTGAAACTAGGTCACATACAGCTACTTGGGCTACAATACTGCTAAGAAAGGATCTGCTTTCAATGTTGGAAAGAATTGATGTTTCTCTTCAGACACTTTTATTTTTCCATGCTTACACTGATATATTTAGATTTTTATTAAGGCAAGGAATGACAAGCCAATTTTTTACCCTCTAGGGAATACAAAAATACAGTGTTTAACTGAAATAGATACAATAAATCTCACATAGCCCCTAAATCTTACTGAGAAAAAAAAAATCTAATTCTAGCAAGAAAAAGCATGTTGACTATGGTTGGGATTGTGTGCCTGCTATAAACAAAACATTGTAATTCTTTCATTTTTACTGCTAATTGCTACCTTAAAACATAGTTGGCAAGCAATTTCTTAATTAAGTAACTATTCTTCTTGTATGTTTAATAGCAAGTTCTTGGCTTCAGGATGTTTCCTTTTATTCATGAATGATGATTAACCTCAGGACAAATTTTTCTTTTTTTTTTTCCTGACCAGGTGCAACTTAAAAAGTTTTAAAAAAAGCTTTGTGAGGCCTCCACATTTTTAGATGTGTTTGCGTGGGATGCATGGTATTATTCTGTCCAGAATTCCAGGTATGTGACATACCATAAAGTACACTTCTAGACTTGCAGTCTTCTGAAGCTGTGATGCTCTCAATACCCACACTATACTGGTGGTGATAGTTTATCAAAACCTAAATGATACCCATGTAAAACACAGATGTATTGATGCATCTGAGATATATAATAAAATATATCTCAGATGTATTTATACATCTTTATATATAATAAAATATATATGTTGCAAATAAACAGCAAACTCTCTTGCCTCATTTGCTACAAACTTTACCAGGCACTTACTTAATATTTTAATGGCATTACACTCTATGCATTTTTGAGATAGGGTGTCTTAACATCTATGATTAGAACACTTATGCTGCAATTTTAATGTTATAAATTTACTGCTAGAATTTTTAAATTTTTTTAAAAGAATAAATAGCTTCATATTTTATCTTAAGGAATCTAGATATTTGATGCTTCAGCACACAAATAATTACATTTCCATTCACTTTCTATTTAAAGATATTTAAGTATCTTTGACATCTGTGGGAGATGACAATACAGACTTGTGTACTTAGTTGACAAGCTAAGTTCGACCCACACACCCGTATGCTCACTGTACTTGCAACATGAAGCAGTTGGCTTTGAGCTTGATAATCTTAGCAGGAGTCAAAGACTGAAATTAATATAAAGCTATGTTACAATTGTACCAAAGCTGAGGTCAGAAATACTAGTGCATATCCAGGTCTTCAGATTTTTTTCCATCACTATTTGAAATCCAAGAGTTACCAGCTGTCTGATCTGAGTATTTAAATCCGAGAAATGAGGCCTAACATATGATTTTTTAATTATTTTTTTTAGAATAAAGGAATGTATTGGAGCACATTTAAAATGACAGCTAAATAGGCTATACTCAATCAAAGGTAATTCCTTATCTTTTTAGAACCACAAGGAAAGATATCATGAAAAAGATACACTCTTTCTGCAAGTGAGTGTGTTTAAGCACTGTTAAGAAGGGAAACCAAAGTGACATTACACCCCTTTGTCGCTGCTGTTACTATTGCATAGGTGGTGACAACTTCAGAGCTACATGAGGTTTCAAGGCCACTTTGAAGGGACGCTGAATGAAGAGCTGGAGCTTAAGAAATGTCAGTTGCTGTGGTGTAACATGACTTCTTGTATCAGCCACAGCCCTCACTATCACTTTCAGTGGGCAGAAAGAGCAACATTCAACTGGTCCAACATCTTTCCTGGGGCTCTTTTCTTTGTCCTTGCCCTCTCTCTGTGGGTACTCTTTACAGCTTGATCTGACTCAACTGTGATGTCCTCCATTTTTTTAGCAAAATTCTGTGTATTGTTAAGAAGAATTGAGTAATTTTTGTTAAACTGGATTAACTAATGTCTTCTACCAGGTCACTGCAGACATGAGAGGTGTCACTGGAGATGGAGTAATCGCAAACCATCATAGTGGGCAAAATAATATCTAAATATTTCTAAATGCTATAGGAATACTCAACTACCAGGGAGGCCAGTTTTTGGGAGCAGCATGAAGCAGAGTACGTTTCTGTTTTTCCTGTGCTCTGATGGTAATTTTTTTTTGTCCCAAAGAGCTTGACATGATGTTTCTGAAATGTTTTTCCATTTTTTGACACTTCAGTGTGAATAATGCACATAACTTATCTGCTGTGAACTGTTAAAAATACGCACATTTCATAGTGTTTCATGGCCTCAAGATAGGCTTGACCATTTAACCCCACTGCATTGTGCTGCAATGGTATTTCAAGAGTATGTATTTCGTTATACTATGCATGTCAGTACATGACCAAAGTGCCCACAAGAAACAAAACCCTACCTGATTTGGACTCGTAAAATAATGAATGCACACTATTTACAATATATTGAATCCTGATATTAAAAAGCAGTGTTATAAAGAATGTGGTTCACAGTCCCTTCAGTTTTATCACATGTGAACTTATTTCAAAAATTCAAATACTCAAAGTATTTGAACAAGAAAATTAAAAATAGTCAAACCTTACCTTCACTGGAGGTTGTATCTGAAGAAAGATAAAATATAAACCTGCATTTTACCTTTTGACTGCAAAGTGTATTTTAGTGGATTTGACAGCTCAGGATTTTGTTTTTGCTTTTTGGTACAAATCCTAAGCATATAGTGTGAAACTGCTGATCAAAGCAAATCAGCTTTATTGTGTATTCATCTAAAGTCACTATCACTGAAAATGCCATAAGCAAGGTCTTTGATGGCAAAGAGTTACTCTGTATTGCTCACAATAAATTTTAGTGTTTCTTTGTGACTCAAGTTGTAAACAGCCTTCTCTTTTGCTGCTGGTATGAACCTGGTTCTACATTTCCCCCTTTCTAAATATTGCTCTTCTGCAACATTTTTAGGAGGTGCAGAAACTTAAACTCTAACGAGGCACAGAAGGGAGGAGACTGTCTTCAGTACTTTCTCATTTTATCTCTATACAAAACAGCTGAAACTCCACTCTGATCATTCTGGTGGTAAGTAAATACTCATAATCTGTGTGTAATATGAACATATTAGCTTTTGGTTTCTTTTGAAGATATTTGCTTATTTATGCTTTTACTTTAATTGTTCTTTACTCTTTTAATGTTTCTATCATTAAGAGATACTTTTCACCTTACAGCCTAAGTATGTTGGCGGTTGGACTAGATGACCTCTAGGGGTCCCTTCCAACCCAAACCATTCTATGATTCTATGTAAACACATCTATACATGATAAGAGCTCTTATCAAAAGTAGTATTTGTAGTATTCAGCCTAACAAGGGAATGAAAACATACGGAGTACAGATATATTTTTAACACACTAAATATTTCACTGAACAATTGCTGATATTGCATATTCAACTAGATCAAAAATACTTTTAAAATGAAAAATAAAGCAAATATTTAAGATTAAATTTGCTAAATTGGTGCTAATGAAAATGTACTTAAGTAATTATTTTGAATTTGCTGTTGCATCTTTTGTTGTTACTCTTGTTGTAAAGCATACTCTGCACAACTATTTTCTTCCACCTGCCTGATTTTCAACAGCATAATTGTAAATAGAAATGCAAATTTCTTTTACACTTATTTTTTAAATACAGTAATGAAATTACTGTAGTAATTTCACAGTGGAAGTTGGCATATGTTGATGAAATTGCAGTAAAAAGCTGAAGCTTTAATTTAACCTAGCATGTTTAGAGAATATACTGTCTGATAACTGGAAATATATTTTGCAAGTTAAAGCATGTTGCTTCATGTAATACACTGTATCTTGCAAGTTAAATTATAGAAATTTGGTAGAAAAAGTCAAGTTCCATACAGTTCTAAAGTTATAATCATTTTAATATTGGGAATAGACTGTGTCTTTCAGAGAGATGACTGTTTATAGTTATAAGAGGACAAAATTTCTGATGTAAGTATAACTCTAGATTTGCATAAATGTCAGAATTTTCATCTTTTGATCTATGAAATTTTTTAAGTGTTTATAGAATGCATTAGATACCTTGAGCATATAGGTGATAGTAAGAAACTTTTGAAGCCCTGATTGCACTAATAAGCCTTAATGGACTTAAGTAGCCTCACTTGATGTTCCCATCCACACTTCTGCCAGCCTGAGGCCATCAGTCCTGATCTAGGGGTGCTGTGGAATGTTTGTCACTGGCTCAATCACAGCCCTACCTGGACCAACTGATGTGTAGCTGATGTCCTGTCCCCATGGAGGTGCCCCCTTGCTGGGTGTAGTGGGTTGGGCTTTGGCAGAGAGGCCCTACTCTGCCATCCCACTGGAGAGCCCTTCTGCCCTGGGGTTGCAGGTGGCTATTTCTGCTTCTGACAGAGCTTGTTACAGCTTGCACCAGTGCTGGTAGGCAGCAGGTGTCCTTTGCTCTTCACAAAACCCTTGGTGAGCTCTGTATGAAACATCAGCCTTGTGACATAGAGTTTACTTGTGGTGAAATGTTATGCTACTGGCACTGGGGTAAGTCTTCATGCTTGTAAACTAGCAAAGCTTTACCTCATTCAGAGGCTTTTAAAAAATTGTTTAATCATATGTTTGTAAATGAAATCTTGTAGAATGTAAACACCAGAGTTGCTTCTGTGCAGCAGTATTAGGAAGAACTCTATGCATTTCAGAGAATGTTAGAACACCTCTTTCCTTTCGGTGTGTCTGAAGCAGCTTTGTAAATGTTTTTACATGTGGGTACGCATTAGCTGCAGTATTAGTCTGTATTACAGCTTGGTGAGTTCAGAGCTTAATGAAATGCAATGATTATTTAATGGTATTGCACAGATACAACCAGCAACAGTAGGAAGTGATTAATACTATTTATTCTTAAATACTTTGAGCACCAAGCCAGCTGAATCTTGATGCTTGGCCTTAAAAGATGCCCTTCTGCTCAGTACCTTATGTTGTGCCTGTTAGAGGACTTTACTGGCATTACAGAAGGTGGGTTAAGATGCGTGGGGGTACAGTGAATCTCGATAAAAGCTAAACTGCATTACACCTGGCGAGAAAAGTCAGTAGGTGGGACCGAGCTCAGGCCTTGTCCTGCCAGCCTTCACTGATGGGCCAGGCCCTGGGCAGCCATGAGCGGCCTGCAGACAGGGGCAGCGCCTCGCGGGCCGGGCGAGGCGGCGGCCGAAGCGGTGCGTGCCGCGAAGCGCGACTTGCGGCCTTGTGGCGCGGTGATCGGCCTTTGCCGGCCGGCACCGTGCTGGCAGGCCGCGGCCCTTGCTCTGCGGCTCGGACTCCTGGCTTGGTCTCTGCGGCTCTGCCCGAGAACAAACAAGAAAACAACAAACGTGAAAGCCAGGTCTGTTTGCCGGTTGTCTCTGAGACGTTGCATAGAGATGAAACTGCTGCAGCACGTCCGCATACAAACTACTCCTGAGGGCAAGCTGCTTGTCTTTTCTCAGAATCTGCTGTAAAGCCCTCCCGAGGCTGGGCGCGGGAGTCAGGTTAACCCGAAAGCATGTTCTCCGAGGAGTGGAGATAATAAGTAGTGTAAGGGACAAACGGGCTTTCTGCAGTCTAGCTACTAAGCTATTAGTGATGATGGGATTTGTTTCTACAGTATTTTTGTTTCAGTAAGAATTTTTAAAATAAATATTCCTTAAGTTTGCAGCTGTCCATGCTGAAGCTCCTCAGTTCAGAAGTGTTTTAAGCAAGTTGTGTTCCATAGAAGAAAAAAAAAAATTAGGTTCTTCCTAATATTAAACCAAAGTACCCCTTTAATAATAATTGCAACCATATATGTTTAAGTGAAATATTAAATGGGACAGCATAAATTTACAAATACTTAAATCAGCAGGTAATCTGATTGACCTGCCTGCAGATATTATTTGAGTGCATAGATGCTACCACAATACTGTCCTGACCTGGGTGTCTTTGCAGCAATAGCTCTTCTGGATTCACATCATTATTCTTGAAATGCATATACTGTCTGGGGAAGACTAACTGTAGCCCACACTCAAAATTAGAGACTTTGGTGTCAAACCTTTCAGGGTATTGAAGTTTTTGGTGGCTATGAAGGAAATGATTCTCAGGCGTATTAGCTAGTAAAACAGGAACATCAATCTAGATGTTTTACCAGAGAAAACACAACTTTGCTGAATTGATGTTACTCTCACAATTTTAGTGGAGAACCTCATTCTGTTAGTCTGGTATGTGGTGGCTTAGGGTTTGAAAGTGTTCACAAATTGCTAATCATGTCAGTGAAATAATAACCACTTATCATGGTAACCTAATGATACTTGCATCACTCTACCATATTTTTAAATATTAAAGGGTTGTGCTGCTAAGCATTTACCAGAGATGGGTCATATGATAAACAAGTCACTTGTTACTAGTATAGCAAACTCTGATATACCATCTTTGGATAGGCCTAACTCTAAGTAGCTACATCTCTAAAGGCCCCATACCTGAACAAAATCATAACAGCTGGTATCAGAGGGAGAATAAAATAAGTAATTTTATTGTGACGTATCTCACAAACAAGTACATGTCTTACCTGTCTTTCAGATTTAATGATCCTTCCCCAAACAAACCAAACTATTCTGTTAAGGTATTGATGCTCTTGAAATAAACAAAGCAAGAAATACAGCAACTAAACTATTTGTTTCCAGGCATGATGATAATTTTACAGGTGTTTTGTATTCTATGTCCACAGAAAATTAATTCTAATTATTAGATTTAATGTTAGATTGAAGTTGAGTGGTGGGAACCTGTGTATTAACACTGCATCAAGTGAAATCAGTCTCTAATTAATAATTAATACTTGAATCTAATCCCATGTTTGCTGTTTTTAATCTTTGTAAAAAGGATTATGTGGAAATACAGAAAATAGATGTCCATTCCTGAAGCAGTTAACCTACGACAGAACTTTAACATCAAAACTTCTTTCTCCGCGCTTTCTGGTATCATCTGTTAACCATAATGACTAGAGAGCTGTGCCTAGATTATCTACTTTTTTTTTTTTTAATATATATAACGCCTGTGGTATTCTAAACTTGTTAAATGCATGTGCAAAGTGCTACAAAGCATCTGATGACTTGGAGGCTCTTAAGGAAAAAAGTTTCGATTTAGTGTGAGTTTTAAGCTGATTTATTTTTGTACTATGAAAAATTTCAGTTGCTGTATAGCATGCAAGCAGTTTTGAGAAGAGAAAGCTGAAGGTGTGGGGTAGAATTTCACTGTGTAATCTCAGCTCTTAAAAAAAAGGTTGGAATAAAAAAAAAAACAACGCGACACAACACTTAAAAGATATGGCCACTGAGTGTCAGTCTTGACTCAAGTATGAACGTTTTGTGGTCATTGCTGACTGCAGAGATTTGCTTTGAGATGGCTGATAGAGCAAGGCTATGAATGTCAGTATTATGACTAACATCTTTTTTTTTTTTTTTTCTGTGAATGATCTCTTTGGGCGTTGTGCTTAACTATGGATCATAGATGTAGATGGGAATAGCTGAGCTTTTCTCCTCCCTGACCTGTGGAATGCTATCTTATATAACTGCTGAAGAGGCACTGGCCCATAATGGCATATGGGCTACTGGAGGTCTCTGATATGTGTGTCTGTGTGTAGTATCTTTTGTATGAATAGCATTGCCTACTAGAATGACTGAGATTCGGACATTCTTAGTTAACCTAGCCTGCTTGCTACATTACTACCCTTAGCATGCATTTTTCCTGTGTATAAGAACTTTGTCGTTTTGAGAGTTAAACTTATGTGACAGACCTTCATCCTTCTCTTCGTAAAACCACTTGAAAAGCTTCAGTTGTTCTGCACTGCAGAAAATAAGTGGGTTTTTAAAGATAGCATTTTACACTCCCTTCCCAAAGATATTCTTAATTGAGCTTTGGTTTTTGCATATATAATAAACATCTAATGCTGTATTAAGTTTCCTTACATTGTCCCTATCTCCACCTGACGGACATAGTAGCAAAGATTTACCAAGCTCTGTTTGTGAATAGGGCTCAGACTGACTGATTCAGCTGAAATAAAAATATGATGCTAAATATTCTCTAATGTTTTATTGGTGTAAATTCTGTTTCAGATTGTCTCAGAGTATGAAAGCTTTCTGTAAAAAAAGTAAAAAAAAGTATTTTTCAGTAAAATTCAAGACAGTGAGTAGAAATATAGTATAAGCAAAAGTAATTTCAGAAGCTTTCCAAAATGAGCAAATTACAGCTCATGTTTCCAGTCTTTTGAGAGATCTGAAGGTAGCCTAAAAGCCTACTCCTCCCCCCACTTCTTTTAAGTACCTACATTTATTACTTATGTTTTCAGGAAGATGTTTTTTCCTGATTAAGCTGCTTTTCAAAAGTGAGGTACTAAGTGCTGAAGTTGAAGTTAAGCAACTTTATAGTGCTGGATTTCTTACATTGTTGAGACTGTTGAACTGAGGTAACTTTCAAGTACATGCTAACTGAATATTAGAATGTTGAAATATCTTCTGGGATCAGAATCGTGAGGGAACTCTGTTGCACCTTTCCTGTTCTAACTAGGCAGCTTTTTATGTGGATGTGTCAGATGCAGATATTATTTCTTGCAGATTAGTTTCTCTTTGTGGCGCATCATTAATTGTTTCAAATTGTCTTACAGAGGTTAGAGATGCTGGAGGTATTAGGGAGTAGCAGTGCCCAAAATATGGTTCAAGAGTCACTTCCATGAATTATATAATGATGACTACCACATGCCTGTAGAGGCTGCTGTGTTCTGAATGATGTCTCTAAGCCGTAGCTGGAAATAGGGGGAAGATGGATGATGCAGTAAGGTTAGGTTGATAGAAACAGTGGTACGGCTTTTTTTTTCCATGCTTATGAAGCCTGACCTAGACAAAGAAGCAACTACATAGAGTTGACGTGCTTGCCGCTTGTAGTGCGTGTAGTGTAGTGCAAAGCAATGGTAGACCTTTTTGCCTCCTTGGCTTGAGGTCCTCTTGAGACCTCTGATTTGGAGTTCTTACCCCACTCTAAATAATGTAAAGTTCTAGCGGAAGGATTTAAAAAATAATAACAAAGTGAAATTTCCTGAACTAAAATGGTTGCTCCTGGTTCCGATCATTTTATATTATAAAGCATACTGTGGCATAGTTAACAGTTACTCTGCCAATTGCAAGGAGGGGGAATTTGCAGACTTTTCAAGGATTTTGATGTAAGATTCTTTGAATTTTGTGTGTTTCTTTCCTACAGTCTTCAATATGTTAGGCATTTGGTCCATCTCAGCCCTGTTGGTAATTTTTACTATCAAGTGGAAGATAAAGTCAAGAAGGAAGAAGTCCTTTGTCAAAGAATGGGGCGTTAAATGCACTGAATACATTACTAGTTTATTTGCTTTTAGAAGCCACTCATGCTATAGGCCTTACTGGGTAGACCCTAGCAGTCCATGTCTGTTTCCCAGCTCTGTTAAATGTCACCTTGGATCAAGAAAAAATTCTCCTCCCCTTAAACCCTTTTAGCCAGGGGCAGCTGAAGTACAGATCACTTCAAAGACCAAGCATGGCTTTTTTTTTTTTTTTTTTGGCATTGCAGTGGCAGTAGATGGTAGCCCTAATTTTACTGTCACAGTTAAATGTTATAACTATGCCTGGTTCACTTCATATTTCTACATAATCAGAACCATCTCTTGTAAAGGTGCTGGAATTGCAGTAGCTTAAAATTGGTGGTGTAGAAGTGAGATCCTTCCCTGTACATGAAAAGAACTCTAAGGCAGAAAAGGCATGTGACTCAACATGTCTTATCTCCAGCTGTAACTACTTTCAGGAGTGCTTAGATAAGATTAAAGGAACCAGGCTTCGTTCCAACCATCTCCCACTTTTTCACCTGAAGAAACATGCAGAGGAAAGAGGCAGGCTCTAGCTGCAGCTTCTGGTATGTCACACTAGAAACTCAAAGTCAAGGAAAATAGGACTCATTGCTGCAAATGTGCACAAGAAACTGAGCACTATTTTGATGTTGCAGTTGAGTTGAAACTTATGATTCTGTTTTATTTGTCATTCATTCTGTATGGAAAATTGTGTAAATCAAATACTAAAGAACTGCAAACCACAGTCTAAGAGGATTCTGCCAAATAGTTTAAATAAATGAAAGCTAAATTCAACAAACTGTTAGAGCTGCAGTCTTTAGTCTGAAAATGTAAATGCTATTGCTGCCCACAGAACTTTACCTCTGATCCTCACCAGTATTTTTTTCATTTTAAGGACACAAGTGACCCATAGAGAAGATCTCTGTTTTATTTGTCAGGTGGGGAGATGCAGACTAAAATGTGGACTAAGCTAAAGGGAACATTGTGTTGGTTTGGTGGGTTTACTCTTCAAGATAATATTTAGTGTATTCAGATTGTTTGTAGTGATTTACAATCCTGACTGTGACTGGATTCTAAACTGGATAATGAGTTACACAGGTGCTACAAGAGAAATAGTGTGTGGTAGAGTTCCTAAAAATATTGAACTGTTTTATGTACACAAGGCTCAATACAGCCTATTGACAACTGATTTTCTTCTTCAGCAAGGAAGTGTGCCGGCAGTGTATCAAAAATGTAACAAATACTGTGTTCTTGTTGGTGCTTAAATCAGGGGTAAAGCTTTGGTTTGGGAATCTGACCTGAAAGTCAGTGTGGTACATACCAGGTTCAGACTGAGGACCCGTGAGAGGATGAGCTGTGGTGGAGACACAGCAAGATGCATGTACTTTCTAATTTTTCTTTCTTACTTCTCTTCCCCGAATCATCTAAAATAACACTGGATTAATTTTTCACTCTTTCCTGTAAAATGTACTGGTGCAGTTGAATTTGTACACTGAGTTAACATCATGTTTGTCTAATCAAGTTCTTCACAAATACAAAAAGGATTGAAACCAGTGAAGGTATTTCAAATGAAACTGCATGAAGTACAGCTGTGTTCCTGGCTAGTCTGTTGCCATAATGCACATAGCAAGGGCTGCTTGCAGTTGTGCCCTGCGACAGCTGGGTGGGGGAATTCTGTGGAAGAGAGAGAGCAAGAGCAAGGAAGGGAAAAAGGGTCTTGGACTCCCACAGCCCCAGTAAATCATCCCTGTATCTTCTATCTTGGAGGCTAGTTTTCTAGTAGTGATTTAATACCAGAATTAAATCTTAGTGTGCGGACTGGATTTTCCTTACCTACAAGTGCTTTTCTGGTTTTTAGACATTGCTAATAAGTTTTTAAAATGTAGTCCTGGCTTTAGAAACTTTGAAAGCATTAGATGGAACGAAGGTGGCTAGCTTGCTGTGATAGCAGAATGGTTTTTATCAAAAATCTGTGTAAATAGGTTGCAAGCATCACTTAATATATTACTGTGTTTACAAGAGCAGGAGAGAGCATTTAAATTTTGTATTTAGAATCTATTCATGTCCATACATAAAAAATTCAAGTATGTGTTATGATCTAGACTACTGAGAAATAATGGAAATACTAGTGTCCACTGCAATTGTTATTGAGGCTTTAGTAACAAAACAATTTTGAGAATAATTTTAAAAGCTTTTTTGATAGTGGCACCCAAAGGTTCAATTTGGATGAAGAGTTAATTGGATGGAACAGTGTAGAAGGCTTCTAGATACTAAGTTTTAATGAGAAGCATTACTTGAAATATCCTGATGTCCTCTATATTTAGAAACCATGAAACAGGAGCAGGGATGATGTATTTTTTAAACCCGATTTGGGGAAAGTGACTATGGAAAACCAGTTTTTGCTATGGGGAAGAAGAAAGGTATTTCCTATAGTATATGATTGAGGTCATAGGATGCAATCATGACCCCATGGAAATTGTTCAGTTGTGACAGATTTTTTTAATCTCAGAAATTAAAATGGTTCTCTTTGACATTCTAGAAAATAGGAAATGCCTTATTATATTTTAACCTGTGACTGAATCCCAGAGAGAATGATATTTTGAATAGCTTTCTTTAATTTCTTCTAATTTAACTTGGTTATTATACAGTTAAAACCTAAGGTCAAACTAAAATGGAAAACTGCCCACAAATCCCTAGTCTTTCACTGTATTTAACTCAGGATGAGTGTGAGATGATGACAGGTGGCTTTAAAGTACCTTTTGTCCTTTCCTAATCCTGGTTTATGGGGATTTAAACATCATGGGCATAGTAAGTAGTGAACACACTGCTCTATCTCATACATACTTATCCAGGGGTAGCTGGGAACTAGAAAATTATAGAGGGTATAGTGTTGTATCTTCTTTTCCTGGTATGCACACTAGTTGTGGTATGGGGCAGGATCTATTCTGATGACCCTAAACCATATTCAGTTTGTATGAGTTGAGTTTGGTTCTTTTACCTGTAAGTTAGTACAAACCAGCAGCTTCATTGTTCCGAGTCTGACCTTATATCTTGTGCTGCAACTTGATCAATATGTAAGTTTGCATAAGAAGTAATTGTGTTGCAAAAGAGTAGTAAGAACTACATATTGATGGCATTCTGTTTGCAGTCCTGTTGGCTGTCTCTTGTAACAATCTTTAAAGAAGCAGATTAATGCTAGCAAGGAGGTAGTAGAAAGGCAAGAATATATTGAGAAGGAAGGAAAAGAAAACTGGAATTTATAAGATTATGATCTGTACAGGGATAAGTGAGAGTATAGCAACAGAAATAAAGGGAAGAGCATGATGCCCATTAAGGGAACAAGGAAGGGTTCTTGGTGCTGTAGCTCTAAGAGCAAAACTTGGCTTTAATGTTCTATTTAATCAAAAAGACCTTGGTGCAAAAATAGAAGTGATGGCGCTAATATCTATAAATTTGAATCTCTGGTGATTGTAGTCAGTGCTTCACTGTATATATATATATATATATGTGCCTTTGCGGATCATGTTGTATCACTTTACTATGCTCAAAATGTAACAACCCTCAAAGACCACTTGTAAACACCATCTAGTAAAAATTCAGGGCACTATTTGTCTGAAAGATTGACTGGACAAATAAACTTGACTACAATGAGTTACTGCTTTTATTTGGTTTCTAAAGTCAGTATTTTTATTTTTATTGAAAAATACCTTTTTTTT
>VXBZ01003751.1:46797-138731 GCA_013399135.1 Heliornis fulica
TATATATATACTTCTATACTTATAATATACTTATACTTATTCATATAAGTATACTTATATGAATATAAGTACATACTTATGTACTTGATCACTCTCAGACCAGCTTTTCACTGGTAGAAGGCAATAGTAATGTATCAGGACCACTGAGCTTCCCTTCCCTTTTTTCCATCGTGCAATAATTAACTGGGTATCCAGCTTCATAATTCAAAGGTCTAAGGTTTGAGGCTTGTCCCTTTAATTATTTCTGGAGTTTTGACTACAACACTACAATATGAATAAAACATTACTTTCAGGTCAATATGAGAGTTCAAGCTCATGGCCTCCAAATTAATGAAACAACTTCTTCTGCTGTACGTAATCAGCCACAAATGATTATGGGCATCTAGGGCATTTTTATTAGTATCTCTTAAAGTGCCTGACACAAAGTGACATAGCTCCATTTTTTTCTAGAAGGGCTAAACATTAAACAGTCATCCTTAGAGAACAAAAGGAGTTTTAATATCATGGGGAATGTGGTATGTAACTTCCTGTTTACTTTTAATAGCTTGTGGCTCTGACTTGCAGTGATGCTTAAGCCCAGTTGTTTGTCTTAAAAAAAAGCAATGAACAACTCCCTCAGAGCCTTCTAAGATGTCAGTAATTGCAGGGGCTATGTTGCATAGTAATGTTTTCATACATTTCTTCAAACTTACAAACTACTGTTCCAGTGGAAATTTAAGCAAAATGAGTACAAAATATGTTCCAGTTTCTTGAATATACCCTTCAGTTTATGGTGCAGTGCACATAACTCATGTGTTATGTATCTTAAATTTCTTAAGCACCAGAAAAGTAACTCTTCTCTTGACTTTAATTTAAGATCTCATCCTGAAGAGTGTTAATCGCTCTGTATTCAAAACAGTAAGACAGCAGGAGGTACCCTTTACTTGTGAGGGTTTTAGAAGTATTCTAATCAACAAAAGTCTTACATTTTTGAACTGGATTATACAGTAATAACTTCTGTATGCAAGAATGGATGCTGAGAGGGAGGAATTCAGTTAATTATCTTGCAAAATGCAGACCACAACATAAGATGGTGGCACACTTCCACCTCACAATTCTCTATTTTGTAAAGTGGCTATAAAAATAACATTGTGTACCCTCTTGATGGTACGTCAAGTGAATCTAGCTTCTCCGGACATGGTATCCCGTTCCGCCTGGGTTTTAAAGTACAATCTGATGAGATGTTGACCTGAGCAGGACCAAGGTTTAAGGGTGATGTGCTCCCATACTGTTCTTTGTGGCTCTATCCTGCATGTGTGGGACTGTGCTGTAAAGCAGGCATAGCTCCTCTCTGTACAACTGAGGGGACAGAAAGGAGTGTGAATTGCAATGCTGAAACTCTAAGGAAAGATGGATAAATGGGGAAGGCTGGACTCCCGAAGTCAGTGACCCTGCTTACCAAAGTCCGTACTCACTGAACTGTCCTATATCTCATTCATGTGAACAAGAACCCCAAGGAGGAGAGAGGTTGTGGGTTTTTAAAAAAAATTATTGTAATCCTTTTGACCTCATACATTCATGAGTTTGGTTTCTTCTGGTCCAAGTAGTTTTGTAGGTTGGCTGAATCAAATATTTTCAAAGCATATATTTTGGGTGTTGTTCCTTAGCAGTCAGTTAAGAATTGATAAAATATGGCTTACTTGAGATATTGTTTTATTCCTATGTTTCCGTTTAATATAACAAAAGATGCTATAAATAATCCCAGTACACAAATTGATGGTTGGCGTGAACAGGGTGTTGCAGGGTAGTTATATTTTGGTCGTACGCTGAGTAGCTTTGTTCTCACACTGTTTCATAGGCCTATTGCTGTCTAGTTCTCTTTTTCAGGAAGCACAAAGGCTTGTTCACATAATTCATGGAGTAAGACCATGTTTTCAGCTTTTCTATTAAGCAGGCAGTGGTTAATCTCTGATGTGCTGAACTACAATTAAAACTATGAGAATCTGTCACGTGCAACTCCTGTATTGCTAAACCATGTTCTCTTTTGCTTAATATTATTGCCTTGGCTTTGCCCTGAAGTTCTCAGTTAATACTGATCTGAAGGCTTATTATTTATTTTTTCTCAGGTGCTTTTGGTGGACTGCTCTTGTAATCTCTCAAGCATTTCATTGTGGGTTTTGGAGAATGACACATAACAAACAGTGCCTGGTATATGAGAGTCCCCCTTATGGAGGTCTTTTTTTTTTTTTTTTAAAATTAGTTCCATAGGAAGCAAGAGGAAAGGAACTTCGTAGGACATACTAGCTTGAAAGATAGATAAAAGAATAGTAATTTAGCTTTAAATTGGAACTTTTAAAGGGGAACTTTAAATTGTAGAACAGCAAAGGTCGATGAAATCTGAAGAATGAACTGCTGCTGTTGGGTATTTATATTATTACACAGCAACAAGAAAGAGTCTTTAGTTTAAATTTTTCATGACTTGACATTATCCATGTTCTCTCAAAAAATGAATATGGCTACACCTAGTCTTGCTTTAGTATGATTAAACAAAAATAAAAACACAACTTGTAAAATGTTTTCTATTTGGAAAAAAATGGGTTTATCCAAGGACAGGTTGACCGCAAGATTACTGAGTGCCAGTGGCAATTACAGCTTTATTGGATAATGCACTGGGCAGATCCTCAGCTTCTGTAAACTGTCCTGGCCCTGAGATGTTCAGAAGAGACAAATATACAGGTGCAGATCTGACCCACTGTCTTGTTTAGTGCATAAATATACATTATATATATATATTTAATTAGCTATCAGCTTTGTATCTTTAACTAGTCATATATCAACCCTGGTGTTTCTGTCTGTCTGTTAAGAGTTAGATGAATTTGGACGCTAAATTAGAACTGAACCCTGGTCAAAAATCAAGCCTTTTAATTTTTAACTTCTGTGCTTAGCATGCATCTTTAACATGTAAGCAATGTGGTGATTCTAGATCGCACCTTTAACAGCTTTTCTGATTGCTTGTTTACAGAAAAAGCCAGGCAAGCAAGCACATCCCAAACTGTATTTTGAATTAAAAGCAGAATTCAGTGAACTGCATTGCCTATGTTTTCTCCCTCTGACCTTCTAACAGATGTTGTCTGCATCTTCTTAAACCTGAAATAATACACTAAAAATCCCTAGATCTAGTTCAGTCAGAAAACACCTGACATTTTAGCCAACAAGATGCTGAGAGGAAGAGGTGTGTTTATACCAGCACAGGTGATTTTGGTTATAGTTCTAATAAAGTGTTGCGGTGTTTTGAATCTGAGCTTGCAGCTCTAGTCTCATTGAAGTCTCATTGGATGGTGTCCAGAAGGATGACAGGGTCCCTTTCGTTGGGTGATGAGGTACCGTGGTAAAGTGAGTGGAAAAATGATTAAGTAAATGGAGAATAGCATTGTCCTATGCTGGTTCCTTAGTGGCTGTCATTCTTCAGCAGTGAACCATTTGGGCTGATCAGTTAATTACTCTCTGAATGCAATTTTTGTTTTGTGACCCATGATCTCAGCACAGGTTTTCCCTCTCTATCAACAGCATCTCCACCATTCCTGTCTTGAGAATTCCACTTGCACATCACCCTGTGGGAAGTATAGTTGAGTAGAAATGGGTACAGTGAATGATAGGATCACATCTTCTGTTTGCCAGCTGTGAGTGAAACAGAGGTGCCTGACAAAGATTCTATCCAGGTCACCTCAAAAACACAGTGACAGAAGAGTGAGTGCCTGTAGCTCCCAATCTGGGTTTACAGCTCCCAAGCACTGTTTGCTGAATCTGCATGTTGCTGGGGTGTGAACTGCTTTAAACAATTTCTCTTCTAATTAAGTACGGTCAGTCTGCGTGTTGGCTTTTCAGGCACCCATCTGTACAGAGCGGATCTGCTTGTTGCCTTCTGAGGATATCTTCCTTCCCTCTCCATCGGTGTTGTTGGGGGATTAAAGCGGCAGCGGCCCCACACACAAACGCAGCTGGTTCCGTTTGGTCAGCGTGAGCTTTGCTGTGAAACCACGACAAGAATTCCAGTAAGTTGGCAACACTGAAACACAAAGAAAACAACAATAGGAAAAGTCCTTCCGTGCAGAAAGGAATGTTTCAAGCACTGTTCTCCTACAGCGAAAGGAGAGTGGGTAGGAGGGAGGGGAGAGATTTGAAGAGGGCAGGTTCCTCCCCTCCCCCGGCAGCTCTGGATCTTGTGATGGAGAGATCTTATCCTCTCTTTGTGATTCAGAGGTGCCAGGAAGCTAATTGAATATTCTGATCTGCCCCCAGTGTTTCTTGTGGCTTGACCCCGGTGCTGTGTCGTACCACTACACCAAACAGCCCTGAACCTGCATAAATCACAACCTTGCCAAAGCCTATGCTCCACATCATCTCCCGCTNTAGAAAACCTTTAAGGGAAGGTTTAGGAGGATTAGCATCCTACAGGACCTGGAGAGAAATCACAATCTGCTAATAAGCAATAATATGTTCCTCTGCAGTTTTTGCAAGAACAATGCAAGCACCTCTACACCTTAATTTAAACTGCAGTCCATGACAAAGTTAATGCTTCGAAATATCATTTAAGTTCAGTTGCAGCATTGGCAAACACTTGTTGCAGGATATTGAACATGGCACGAAGCAACTTAAACGCTATATGGAATTCATAAAGGTGGTGTAATAAAAATTGATCTGACAAAGTCTCTTGCAAGACAAATAGTCCCATCTTTCTCTCATGGTGTGTGTGCACAGAGATTGTTCATGTGTATGTGTGCACACATGCAGAGAAAAGGAACAATGTGGCATAACTCAATTTTCTGTGTGAAAGACTATTTCTGGCTAATATAAAACAGAGTAATGACTTCACACAGTTTATGTATGATGCTTCTGATCACGCGAGCAAAGCCTCCAAAATGTTTGCCCTTTTCCCAAGACTGCATTCCAGCCAGAAGTATTAGGGTGTATTTATCTTGCCCCCATGATACTATGTACCGTTTTACCCTTGTTAGTAGATATGCAATTCCTGAAACAGCAGCAGTAAAACAAAGGCAGACATTTCACATTTGCTGTGCAAGCTGTTGGAGTGTTAGAAGCAAAGTAAGGTGTCTCCAGCTGATATCTTAAAGCAGTCACAGACAAAGCACTTTAGAAACTGATTTTATCTGCTAAGAAAGTGCAGAAGTACGTTTTGTCCCTACGCAATATTTATGTGAGGAATGATGGCGAGTTCTAAGCTTTATCCCCTGTATTGGTAAGGAGGTGTTTTGATGTTTTTCAGTTGTGAAGAGTAAGTTTCTTGTTTGGAGCATGCCTTTGGGACAGTAAAACCGGGGCTATGTTTCAATTGTAATCTACTCAAAATATGCAGTGCAGCAGCACTGGACTGTGATACAAGGCCTGCAACTGCTGGGATTTGGAAGCATCTCGCCTATCCCACAAGTGGGGAAGGAGGGGCAGAGGCAGCCCGTGGCTGTAGGGCCTGGAGCAGCAGTGCCTGATTCCCTCATGCTAGTTCCGGGGCCGCCGGGTATAAAGAGCTTTATGCAATGTCTGGAGGGTGGGAGTTTATAGAAAACGCGATGTCTCAACAGGCGAACACGCCTTTCTTCTGCAACTAGCGGGATAAGAAAAAGACAGCAGGCTCCTTGCACTGCTGCTGTGTGGATCAGCACCCCACAGTCGAGGAGCCAACTTGTGAGGGAGCTGGAGCATCCCAGCACAGATGGGACCTCGCCATCGGATGGATGGAAGAGCAGCAACTGCTTGCAAACTGCTCATATTATTCACTGCATGCATAATGCGGGGCAGTTGCCAAGGTAAGCACTATGCTTCAGCCTCTCTGGAATGGGACTTGCGCCGCAAGGAGCACATCCCTGTTCTGGGGACTTCTGTGAGGAAAAAGACCAAAGTGCCTGAAAGTGGAGGGTTAACAGGAGCCGGATCTAGGATAACTAGGGGAGGCAGTTGGCTCCTTCCAGGAGCCTTTTGATGGAGTTGATTTCTATCGTGGAAAAGAAAGTAGCATCTTAAAAACACTACAAACACCACAGGCTCTCTAGCTTCACTTCATCTTGGTTTAAAATTATCCCAGGATGGTTTTTTTTCTGTTTTTCTGGTTTGTACAAACTTTTTCAGCTTGTACAGTTCAAGAACTCACAAATATTGCTGGATTTGGAGGGACAGCTCAGATTTTGCAACTCCGTGGTCTAAAGTCACAGTTTTAAAGGTCTAAATGGGGCTGTGGGGACGGTAAATCCAAACAACCCCTCCGGCCCTCCCCCCCCCCCATCACCCCAGAGTTTTTGCATTTTTCCTTGTGATCTTTGTGCCCTTCTTGCTACAGAAGTCTAGGTGGTTTTGCAGAGCAGAGTTCACCTGCATTCCAAGAGCAGGTTGGGTGACCACTAAAACTGTACCTAGAGCTGTTTTTGATAAGATATGCGTAAGCTGTGGCGATTGCACATACGTGGGTTGTGCCTGTGGCAGGGTTGTGCGTGGACAGGCTCGTGTACGTGCGGTATATACAGTCATTTGCAGAGGGCTGTAAGAAAGAAACAGATGCTTAGTCTGGAGCACAATAAGCTCCCTCAGTCGTCTCAGACGCAGATTTGAAGTTGAGAGAGGGAGAACTTTTTCTCTGGGCTTTGCTGTTGCTAGGTAACACCAGGGAGCATGTGACGGGCAGAGCAGGCTAAGTGCCGCTCCTCTGGTACTAATCTGGCTGCTAGGGATGTAGTAGCCGTGTCTCCAGTCCTCTCCCCAGCCTGTGACTGCAGCCCATCTCTTCCCGCCTGCCCCTCTTCGCTCAGTTTAATTGCCCTGCAGTAGAAATGAAGCTTGGCTTGTTGGAGCGAGTGGCTGCAGTGTTTCCTCGGCCCTGTGTATTGACCCAGCAGTCCTGCTGGTTGTGTGTGTCTGTGTATTACGTGTGCGTTCAAATTGTTAATCTGCTTTCTTTGCTCAATTCTTAGTTTAAGCTCCTTAGACAGAATCAAGTAAGTAATTATACAGCAACTGCTGCTAGCAGTTCCCACTTACGAGCAGGGAAATAGAGGATAGCTAATGTTCAGCAGGAGACCTGCAAAAACTCTAGCCAAGGAGGTCACACTGGGCAGAGCTAATCCTGTGCACTATTATTTTACATTGGATAGAATGGAAGCTGCAGTGCCGATCTGAAAGTTTATTTCTTTGCTCTATAGCTGATTTTGGCTGTTCTGGACATGCAAGGTAAATGGCGTGACAGGATAAGCAGAAGGAAGCTTTGAATTAGCATCCATAAGCAGTGACAGTAGAGAAGTGTTTAACTTTGATGGTCCTCATCACCCCTACCCCCCAAATAGAATAACTGCAAATGGAACAGTATAGTCTTAGTACAGGTAACTGATATTAGTAAAATTTCTGGATAGCAGTCTTGGCCACACTGATTATTTTTGCGAAATATGTGGCATCTTAAAGTTCAGCTTCCATGAATGTGGAAATCATGTCAAACTAATTTAAAAAAATTACATGTAGGGGATCAACAAAGCAATTCCAAGACTTGGAACAAAAATGCTGAACATCGTGTTATTTTGTCTTATCCTCAGTATTTTCAAAGGTGCTTCCATGACATTTTGAAGGTTTTTGATGCCAGTACCTGGCCACAGTATCAGCTGGATATTTATAGAAGTAGTTTAACCTGAGCACTTGCTCAGATAGTAGTATCATGATTCTTCTTTGATTTGTTGAATTCTGGACTTAATGAAATTAAACATACTGCTTGTAAATTGAATAAAAATATTGCTCCTTGTAATTGCCAGTAGTACAGGGCCTCATTCTGCAACCTTTACTCTATAAGCCTTGTTACCTGTGGGGTAACTGTTAACCAGTAAAAATTGCAGCTGGAATCTAAAACACTACCTAAGCAAAGCTATTGTCAAGAAGAGGCATCACGGGACTAATGTTAATATTTGTTTTGAGGAATCTTGAAGTGCTTCCTGCTCACAGTCATAAACAAGAGGCTATGTGGATGTTGTACTCTTTGCAGTTTTGCAGAGGGCAAATGAGATTACTAGGGCAACTTCACATTTGAACAATGAGTTCTTTAATGTTACTTGCAAAGCATACCAGATCTGCATGCTCATGCGGTATTCCACGTAGTATCTGTTACCAGGCTCACCTTATCTAACATGGAAAGCCTGCTGTACATTTTTTGATTAGGATTCAGTACTTGAGAGTGTTTGCATTTTTTTTCTATTCTTGATGGTTCAGCACCAGAGGAACTACTAGTTTAGTTTTAATATAAAATCATGCTTATATAAAAATACTTGACAGAAACCTGCTTTTCTTAAAAAAAGATTCCTTCTTTCTAGATGAAAAATATGAAGAACATCGTTCACAACTGATTATAGTCAGAAATATTTCTAACCTCTGTATTTCAGATTACTTAAATTTCCTTCACTGCTTTTTACTGCCATTTAGCTCCTGATGACCTGCTTTTAAAAGAGATGATGTAAATCTCACTGCAAATTAAAGAATTCATATTGGATTAATATTAATAATTTAGTAAAATACATTGGTGGCTTTATTTGTCATTAATTCTGCTAAATTAGTACAAGTTCCAAAACAATACCGGTATCATCATTTTTCAGACTTGCGTGCTTTGCTGCAATTTATTGCAAACTACCCAACTGCTGTGTAAAGCCCAGGATTTCGCTGTGGTTAGTTTACAGTGGGTAAATTGCTGTTTGCCTCCACTGTCTTTCTGGTGGATACTGTGAAGGATCATTTTATTCTTTAACATGTTCTGTGTATCGAATCAAACATGACCGACTTGCATTGCTGTGCCTTATATGAAATCAGTGATTTCTTATCTAGGCTGTATATTTTCCTTGCTGATAATCATAATATTTGTCTAAACTTTCAAATTCTGAGAGGCAGTTGGAAATACAGACAACTCCATTAATGCTCTTTCTATATATGTGTATGGATTCTCTATTCAGTTAAGAGGCCACAAGATCATGGATAGGTTGACTTCTAATGGTTTTTGCTCCTATTTTTAAGAACTCATAGTTTAGTGACTTTTTAAAGGTTTCTGTTGTTGATCTCAAGATCAGAATTAATTATTATTTTTTACGGAAAGCTGATTATTCTGTATCCATCTTGTCAAAATGTGCAGAAAATTTGTTGTAATGCAAAAGTTAGTGCATCAAATTTGATTTACATCATAAATCCCTGCAATGATAAATTGTCAGCTTAAATGTGTCACAGAACAATATGACTAAAATTCATTACCATTACAAGGTATCTGTAAGTCTGAGAATGAGGGCTATTCTAAGAATGAATCTGTATGGGGTGATATCTCTGAAATCATGATGAACATTTGCCTGAAGTGAGGCCAATAATGAACAGGTACAATAGGACCTTGTAATGAAAAGCTCTCACAGCTCTTCCCAGAATGACATGGAAAAACTTGCTTTTGCATCAAGAATTATAATAGTTCAATCTCCAGATTAATAATTCAGCAGTTTAGACATTGACTTCGCTCAAATCTGTTTAATCTGTCTGTAGGATGATGTGTAGTGACACTGCTTTAGGCGACAGGCCAGCGTCAGTATTCACACTCCCTTGTATAGTGCTGTGCATGTCTAAATGGCGGAGAAGTCTGTCTGTAAGATTATGCCCCTGCCAAGACCTAGTCTTTGAAGACCTTGAGTGAGATTTTCCTTGGGGACTGAGGATTTGGGAGTAATGAGAGGGAAGAAAGAATGTCAAAGAAAATTAATATACTAATGCAGTCCTGATATACAATTTAATAGGTGTATTTAATGACCTATGGGCTGCAGTGTTCATAATTCTGTGCTAGTATAATTTTCTTGGTTTCTCTTGGAGGTGTACTTACACAAAACCAAGAGTAAAAATCTCAGTGAGTGTCCATCTACCTGTCTCTGAACTAGTTTATTTCCTGAGGGTTGACAATTTAAAAGTACCTGTCAGTGAAGCATTATAATCTTCTCGTGTTTTAATTTATGAGTGATATTTCTGAGCACTGACGGTGTGATGTTTCTGTTTTGGTTTGGTTTTTCAATTTCTTTTTTTTTTGGGGTGGGGAGTGGGAGAATATGGTTCTTTTAATGAGTAGCCCTCTTTTAGTAAACCTCTTGAATTTTCTTAATAATTTACTCTTTTTCTGTATTCGGTTCAGCAAAGCATATCTGGAATTTGCAAAGTAATCAGCTAAAGCAAAGACAAACCCCAGAATTTTAGTTAAAAATTGAAAGCAGTAATTGGATAACACGTGGTTAGATTTAGGTCTATGCCAAATGCTAGAATTACAGTAAATAATTAAGCTACAGGAATGAAGACAAATAGAGACAGAGCATCTAAGGAGATTTCAACTAAGATAATTGTGTGATGTATGTGATGCTTCTATTTCCCTGTAATATAAGCCAGAACCTTCTTTCGCATATTGAGCTGATTGGAAATTTGAGCAATGAAATCCTACATTAATCCAGATTTACTTTCCATGTGTTTTGCAGTAAATGAGCAAAGATTCATTTGGGGGAAAGGTAGAATTCAGTTTCATTAAAGCCTTTCAGTTCTTTTCCTTTTGGGCTTCCTGGATTGACATGAAATCAATCACAATGTTTGGGGCCTTTCCCTCTCCATGTGCCTTTTTACACTGCTAGATTATTGCCAGATCAAAGCCCAGTGGTGGTCTGGTTTTGGGGTTTTCTAACTTTTCATCATTTAGCACTAAACATGGAAGTGGCTCTATTAAGACTTTTTTTTTCCCTTATATTTTTGAATATTTGATCAAATGCCATTCAGTCTTCCTACAATTCTTATTTTTAGATCTGAGATTTTGTGAAACCTCCAGACAAATATGGACCTTGAATCGATTTGTACCATCACTGTTCAAAGCAGGAGCTTATAATTGTTTCTCCTCCTAAAAGAGGAGTTCTGATTAAAAAGCGCTGGAACCATATTGCACTTTGAATGTTTCAAAGGAAGGACATTATGCTTTTTAGAAGTTGTCATTGTTGAAAAACATTAAAATTCCCTTCTAATTAAAGATCTAGAGGTTGACATGTATTTAAAGAGAAGCTGATGTTTGTATTCTACTGTGGCTAATTAGCAATGGTAATCAGATAATTTGTTGGCATCTTTTTAATTACACTGAATGTGGCAAATAAAGAAAAGAGCTGGTTTTAAAATTATTTAAAACTAAGGTGCTTCTTTATATAATTTGGTAATTATAGTTTATTTGTAAAGATAACCTTGAGATGTTTCTAGATGAAGTAATAACAAGGGTTCTGACTCAACCCAATCCAGCTCCATTAATTTCAAAGAAATTATCCCTGAGTTATATTGATCTAAGAGATAGAAAATAGGATTCAGTGAAGAGTAAACTTCTCTTTTAATAGCTTTTTGTTTGAGATCCATTTTTAAGTCCACTTTCTTACGAAAATGTTAATTTTATTAACTGCCTTTTGCTTCCTTAACACACTTTAAGAACAGTTTAAGAAAATGCTTGATGAGAAAGCATAGAATTTGTAATGGAGTGGATAGCCTTTAGTGGATTCTATAAGCTTTTACTGTTGGTTTCAAAGTTTTTAATGTTTTCTTTGTTTTTCAGTGTTTAAAGTGCATTAGAGATATAAGGATACCATGACAAGTTTGGTTTGAATTAATTAAATTACATATGAGAGTTGTCTGAAATTGTTCTACGTTTGTGACCTGTTCTATTTTATGCTTTTAATGTGAATAATTTGACTTTGTTTTACAACCAAGAAGCCAGATCTTCAGCAGGACGCTGGTTACAGCAGCAGTGTGTCTGCTCAATTATTTTCTTGCACAAGCAGGTCATGGTAAACCCCACTGAGTTGAGTGAAAGAATGGGAGCCTGTTCCAGTAGGGACTTCCTTTGATGGGGATTTCAGGCTCATACTTTTGTGGAGCAAGGATGGGGTTTTTTTTTAGCTGTCTTATGTAGTATCTCCTAAGGAAAAAAAAAGGAATAGTCCACAAGTTATCCTAGATGCATCCGGTGATAATTTTAGAATCTAGGTAATGTTTTTTATTTTCAGAAAGCGTTGTGCCTGTTCTCATACCACAGAGTTTAGTTTAGTTTAAGGAATTATAAGACCTGCAGAACTGTAGTACATACATGTGTTATTAATCCTCCCAGGTATGCCTGGAAGAAGGAAGCCTGCTACGTAACATTCACATCATTCTACACCAGTGCGAGACCCCATTTAGGTCTGATCAAGCCCTTGTCATACCTTAGCATCGAAGGGTATGGTTTTGTGAGAAATAATGAGCCAATTGAGCAGCTCACTGCTTGCTGCTGGAAGGAGGAGGCCCTACGCTCCTTCACTCCATCCTCCAGCGTTCCATTCCCATGTTGCTGCCAGCCTTGGCTTCTTGGTGCTTGCTTTGTGTTGGTGTTGCTGCTCATGAGACCTTTCTGCTTTCACTTACAAACTTGGAGGAAATCTAAAGTAGGTTTGGGGAGTCAAGGTTTTTTTGGTGGCCTAGTGATTTAGAGCAGCGTACAGGAAGGTCTGGTACTTGCTGGAGCTTGGAAAAGAAAGTGAAGCTTAGCATCAAGTGAGAGAAGAACAACTGGAAAGAGGGATAGAAAGAGAGACCCCTTTTTCTTATGGTAAGTCAGTGGGTTGGCTCAGCTGGCCATGCAACCACTGCTTAATGCTACTGTTAAGAACTTACAGGAACTGCTTTGCTAGCATGCTAGTTACAAGAGTGGTCCCATTGGGGCTATAGGGAATTAGTGTTAGCACTGCGGGAAACCTTTTTGTCTGGTGTCAACAGATGGCTTGACTTGAATGGGACTGCTCATGTGTTCACTTTTGAGCAGGATTGTAGGGCTGCTCTCAACGTGCAATGCAATAAATGAGTTGGACAATAACCAAGCACACAGAATTCTGCTGCAGCTTTTGTTGGCTTTCTAGCTGTGTTAATAAAAATAACTTTCACGACTGTGAAGATTAATAGGTTTCAGAAGCATTTCATGTGAAACAAATGAGCCACAATTTGTATCTGGAATGAACGATGAAGTCTGTGGCATCTTCCATGTGAGTACAGGAGCTGTTTTATTAACTTTGCAGTTTTGAATTTTCTGTATGAAATTAGCTACAGAATGCACCTTAAAGCCTCACTAAAAATGATTTTTTTACCAGTATTCTGTAATTATAGCAAAGTACTAAAATTCCTTTTGTTATCTCTGCAGTACATGGGATGTATTTAGTGGAGTAACTAAACTGCATCTATTTCAGTTAATCTGAGCCTTGACAAATTTCTGTTGGCTGAACCGGTAGGAAATCTGATAGAGCCTCAGATTTCCACAACATAGCTCAGTTGTGGCCTGTCTGTTTACTCAGGCCAGATGGCCATTTGCTTCACCAGGAGCTCTGCCTTGAGTGAAGAGGTCAAGGATGACAAGCAGGTCCTTTGGCACTAGCAGAACTGATATTCTGTCATGGAATTTGTGTTCTGATTATAGGCAGTTTAAGAGTGGAAATGCAAGAATGTTGTTATTACTAGGTTTTATTAGTTCTGCAGTTTCTAACTTTATTAAGCCTGTGCTAAGGATATGCTATAAAATGGTTATCTTATAGTGAAAGTACAAAAAATAAAAAAAACTTCAAAGCTGCTTGGAATCCTTTAGAAAATTGTGCGTGTCTTGGATTTGTTTGAGGAAAGAAAAAAAAGAAATTAAAAGACAAATTTTATTGAATTGAGTTAATTAGCAAAATTTACTTAAGAGTGAGGTAAAAGCTCCAACCCTTAATGAAGTACTTAATCCTTAATAGAACTTTGCCACCAACTAGATAACAGAACACATTCCTGGCTTTTATTTGATTTCCTAAAGAAAATATGCTTAGTAATCACTGCTTTTTAATTTTTTTTTTAAAGATGTGCAATACTTTGTAAGTTGTTGGCCTATTCAACTTTTTCTGTTGTGAGTCAAGAATGCGAGGAGATTAAAATCCCAAGAAATTTCCAAAGTTAGTGGAAAGAAAGACCCCCAAATTGTCACCCTGCTTTGGGGATTCTTGGTCATATTAAATATATAAATATAATAGAGATACTGACTCTTTGGCCAGTAATATATCAGGTGTGGTAGTGAAAGTATCTTGAAAGACAGATGGAAACTTGCTAAGGAGGGAATTATCCCGTCATTTCTATGTTGTGTGCCACCACTGTGAAAATTGGAAGACAATGTGGTTGTCTCCATCAACCTTGCCCTTGTTTTTGTGTGCTTGCTTCTAGAAGTAAGTACATAGTATGCAGTACTTGCATGCTGTTGTGTTTCCAAGGATGCAGCAAATGTAGGGCTTACCCAGCTCCAGAAGCTAGAGTGGGAGACCTTTCTTCCTTGCTGTTCACCTCTGTGCTTGGAATGCTGCTGAAGACCATCCAGCTAATGTGAAGTATTGCTTAAAATACTATGCCTAGCAGCCATCACTGAAGGGGAGTAGCAGGAGAATCAAGCATCCTTAAAAAATCCAAATGGGTGAGTTGGAGAGTTTGGTTGTTTTGGGGGAGATGGAAGTAAAATGCTTCCATTGGGACTGATGGGCAGGATAATGTTTCCATAGGAGATGAATCCAAGGACCTGTCTAATTTGACAAACTGATCAGTATTACTATTTCAGTAGAAGGATTTTTAATTTTCTTTTTTAAAGAAAAGTTTATATAGAAAATATACAGCATTTAAAAGTGAAATTGCCAAAGGATAGTTTCATTCATTCTTATTGTTCATTTTCAGATGTATTAAGATAAAGTTGCTTTATGTGCTAGCACATGGGCTAGCATTGTTATTTCAGTTCAAGTGATGCTTCAGGCCTCCCTTACTTAGCACATGGAATTTCCTTTTCAAGAAGCTTGATAAGGAGTGGCCAGCCATAGCTTGCTGAAATTGAGTCCCTACCAAATAAGGGAGAAAAATGATGAGTGTCAGTGCATCCAAAGAGTTAGCTAAAGTGCCTAATGTTATGGGCAGTAGTAAGTAGTCAGAACGTCTACCTAGGCACACTAGATGCTTATAACGTGATCTATCTGTTCTGCACTGATGCTTCGTTTTTCTGCTTTTTCTGAAAAAGTTCTCACATACTAGTTTGCAACAAGTAACAGTCACGATTTTGAAGTGCAAAATGATGTCAGGTACCATGTGAAGCTTTGGGACACAGCTTAAATTGTCCCTTTTGTCTGGGAGTCCCACTAGTTCCAATGGCACTAGTCAGGTAGTAAAGAACTTTGGGATGTGGGCTCCGCGTGGGAAGAGAGAAATAGCTTTCACTGTGTACTTACCATGATTATTATCTGTAAGGGAAAATGCTTTGTTTTTTGCATGACAGGTTTCATTTTTTGTTTAATAGCTTGTGATATAATATTCCAGTAAGGTTTATGATTTGACAGTGTGTTATATGTTGCATAGCAATTTTCAGTCTATGTAAAAGAAATGTAATTTCAGTGTCACAAACTGAAATCAGCCTCAGTAAGAGCCTTCCAATCTCCTAGTGCTACAGTGAGTCATCAGCTTTCAGGAGAGCATGACTGAATCGAATGCATCACACCATCTCTGCATGGGGTCTAATTTTGAATACAAACAGCACATTGGTTGGAAAATTTATTTTAAAATCAGTGCAGCTCTCATAATGAGAATAGCTTCCTGAGAAGGTTTTATTGTCTGCTAGTACACCTGTTGGACTTTCTGTACCTGTTCAAAATCGTTTAAGCATTTTTTTCATGTTACACACGCTGTAATTGTAAATACTTCCTCATCATGAAGATTTTCTCCTTTGGTCATATTCCCTCCTAGTCTGTTACCCAATTGTTATTCTACAGCAGCCTTGGGGCCATTAGCAAGGTTCATTCTTATGAAAATGCTTGGGATGCTTCCTTCTGTGAGTAACCCGGGGTGTCTTTATTTCTACTGTGTTTGCTTGTTCTTCTTCCTCTTATGTAATTTGGTCAATTGGAACAGATTTTTGCATATTTAATGTGCTATTCATTAAAAAGAAGCTTCTGGGATTTAGGAGAGAGCAGAAGTGTATGCTTCCCTTGACATCCACAGTGCCAGCTAACACAATCACAGTTGATTTATGTGGATTAAGACACCCAATGTCAAGACAACAGGTTGAGGCTATTCCATTTTGTTTCTGTGTTTTTTACATGTAATGTGTCTAAAATACATTTTTGTATTATGAAGGCTAATCTTGCAGTAGGGCAAATACTGTTTATCTTGAATTTGGCCATGCAGATAATAATGCTACAAAATTCTCAAAGGAAGGAGTACAAATAGTTTCTATTAGCCTCACCTTGGAAAATACTTTATATACAGTTGGGGTAAAGATGTCCAACAAAAATTAATGACTTGTTCTAAGTTATCACTGAAGTATGAGAAATTTGACAGTGACTTAAATGGAAGAAGCCTGGCCTGTTCAATATAACGAATATTTATCAGTACAGAGGAGTATCACCTCCTGTCTATTAGAATTAGCCCTTCTTATTCCTGCCTTGTTACAGGACTAAAATGTTGGTAAGAGTTTATTTGTTGCTTTTTAAAAAGTGTGTGAGTTGAAGCAAGATTTTAAAGGTATTTAATTTTGGTTACTTTGCTTTGGTACTGTATGATGGTTAAGGCATATAGTATGGTTGTGTGCTGTTTGTTATAAACCCTCATGATTTTAAACATAAGAAATTTGGGGTTGGCTTTTTTTTTTACATTTAGGATCTATGTGAATAATTTAAAAATACTAGCTTAATTTTTCTTTATTTTTCCCAGAATGACTGGTTTTAAAGTGATTAAAAAAAAAGAGAGGTCCTTACGTGGTTTATCAAGAGCTTGTTCTCTTTATCATTAGTTAAGACTTGTAATTAATATAAAAATAAAATGGAATAGGCTTGTTAAAAATGAATTTAGAAACCATTTCTGTTTTTGTCAGGCTGTTTGCATTCATTGCTTTTTCAATTAAGAAAGCTAAAATAAGGTAGAGAGGATGAGGATTATGAATATATTTAACGTTGCTAGGAGGCATTTACAGTGTCATTCCTTTGAACTTGATGTCTGCAGGAGACTTGAACCCTTTTTTCTTTGCAGGAAAGCTTTCCTGCTTAGTTTCAATCGATTAAAATCCTGAATTGCATTAATTCTTGGATTTATGTTGAGGCATTAGCAGAAATGAATCCATAGTCTTATAACCATATTAACTAAAACCAAATAGTTTAACACAGAATACACTGCCTTTAAGTATTTTTAAAAAACATTTTGCATGTGAGTATTATTAAAATGAGATTTGATGATTTAAACAATGGTTTTAGGTGAGATGTGTCTGTTCAAGAACATGCAGACACAAAGCACAGGAAATATAATGTAAGTTTTGCTGACTCCAGACTTGCTTTTCTTCATTGTTTTTTTTTTTTTTTTTTAACTACTTGCAAGTGGTTTTGAAAGGGAAACCATAAAAATCTGCTGTAGTTGCAGGGAAACATTGATCTCCAAGTCCATACTGAAAGAAAAAACCCCAAACTTTATTTTTTAATTTTAAGGCACTTTATAATGAAAAACAGTAGAAATTTAAAATGTAGGTATTGGGTTATAATCTGACAGTCAAGGTCTATTTATTACAGCTTCTGATACCCATCATTTCACTGACCTCGGGACATGGTTTACTCAAAACTTCCTTTCTTATGATTATGGGATATCTAGCTCATTCATCTGGGAGAGAAAGACTGCATATCCAGGTAGGCTTAGAAAAAGAAATAGACGGGCAAGGATTACATTTAAGTTTTTTATCAGTTTTTATTCTTCTTGCCCTCCTGATATAATCTCTATTTATAAAAAAATAGTGTACAAAGTTCTACTTATGAGTGGATTAGGCTAAGCGCTACAGGTGTTGTTTTCTAATGTTAGATAGGAGTAAAAGCTACTTTATTAGTGTAATCAGTGGATTATTGCTAATTTTTGAGGAAGCTGTGCATATGGGACTTGGGAGCCAAACCTCTTAGGCTGTTTAGTGTCAGTAGAGAACCAAAACTGTTGCTTCAAATTGAGTCCTTCAATCTTTAACATATACCCACTCGACCTCCCCTTAAAATAGTCTGAAATAATTGTATGATTTGTGTACCAGAAAGCTTTCTAAAATGCCTGCATCTTTCCTTGGTGTCTAGGGAGTGCATAATGAAACAAGAAAATGAAATAAATTAAGTACTTCTGCACATGCATCATGTGATGTAGCTGACATTCAGAAGAGTAAATGGACTCCAAAACCGAGTAGGCAGCTTTTGTGAAGGGTGGTGCATTGATCACTATGAAAGGCACCAGAGTCAGAGATGGAGTCTCTGGCTGGGAATCCTTCCAGTACTGATTGATAGAAGGTTGGATGTCTCTCTGTAGGAATGGTCAGCGTGTATATGCCTTGTTTCTGTGTGCCGCTCGTGTACGGCCACTGCCTGGAGTGCTACTGGAGAGTTACTTATACACTCAGAGTGTATGAGCATGCATTGGTGAAGGGAAGGATGGCACTAATGGGGAAACTGTAGTGTATGAGCATGCACTGTTGAAGGGAAGGATGGCACTATCAGGCCTTTTCTTGTTGACTCTGGGGCACCCAGGTGAGAATAAGGGCTTATCATTATGCTGCAACCTATTGAGGGTTAACTTTTCTTTTTGTTAAGTGTATAGTGCATGGCACAAAGAGTCATTGGTCATCTACTGAGCCTGTAGGTGCTATTTTACTACTAATAATATGGTTATAATATGTATATTGATTATAATTCAGTACTAAAAAGCCTATACTTCCCTATTAACATTGCATCTCTGTGACACTGCAGCTCTTCTGCTTCAAACTGTCCCTTGACTAGTCCCTTATCTGCCCATCAGTCTGCATGCAGAGTTCTTGCAATCAGGTGAAGTTGGTGCAGATTCATGTTTGTACTGTCTTCTGGCTGATACTATCAGTTAAAGTTATGTCTAATCTAGTTTATAGACACACAAATGCAAAAGATATTCTGTATTGGATGGTCTCGTAGACTGGAGCTAAATTTTGATTACTATCTTAAATACATTTAAATGCTTGTGTGATCTGTGAATTTCTAAAATTTGAATAGTTTGTATTAAACATAATGGAGTTTGCAGAGTGCAGAAAGACTGAATGTTAAATATTGTCTTGAGGTATATGAAATCTAGCACAATATTATCAGACTCTTTCTTTATTTGAAAATAATCTTTGTTCATTTGCCTGTAGCAATTACTACCAGAATACTCCTTTTCAGTATCACAGGGCATTTTACAATAATAAGCAAAGGTTTTTCCTGAACTATGGACTTTAATTCTTTCTTCATTAGTGTGGAGGGACAGTGTCTGAATTTCCAGAGGTTCAGATTCCCCTCCCTGAGCATTCCAAAACCAAGCTATTTGACATGTAATTAAGCTAGGCAAAAATCTGACATCAAATTGTATGGAAGGTGATTCTCCAGGATTCTTCTACCTGCAATGCCAGTGGAATGAGCTGTTCTGTTTGAGGGATGCTGGGAACAAAGAGTGCCCTCTGATGGAAGACAGAAAGGGAGAAAAAAGCTTGTCACTTTCTTTTTGTCAAATGTTTGTGGAATAGGCTTGTAGTGTATAGCTCATTTGCATTTATTTGTTGATAGAATGTTCAGTTGAAAAAATACTGCCTTGAACAATGTTACCCTTAAATGCAAAGGATCTGTTGAAAGACACGATTCCTGAAATAGAAAGTAATAGCAGCACTGCAGTTCTAATGTTTGAATGGTCAGTTTGAGAGTGGTACTGTCTACCCTGGGCTTAACACATTCTTCATTACCTTAAATCTTTCATTCAAGCTTAACTGTTAGGAGGTGTTAGCAGTTTTCAAGGGTGTTGCTCAAGGAAGAAAGAAGGGATGATGGGTTTTGGCCTGTTCTGTATAGTCAGAGTAGAGTCATGGTGCCTTAATCTCTGGGTGATAGATATAATTCATAAGATTTGAAGTATGAGGGACTTCAGGGTTGAACGGACAGGTAGAAATGTATGAAAGGAATGATGAGAAGACTTAAACTGTCCAGGGAGAAACTGAAAGCAGTTTAGAGTAGTGCAGTGTGGCAGAGAGCAATCCAATACTGGTTTCCATTGTAAACTGAACATAAATTTCTGATTTTTTTTAATTCAGATAATTGAATTTAAGCTTTAATTCTCAATCTAAATATTTCTACACAAACATTGAGATAAATGAAGCCCAGAGGAGGGTGAGAGGGTGTAATGGACTGCCTTCTTGTGGAAGCCTGCAGCCCTATAGGTTAAGCCATTATGCTGTGAAATGCCTGAAGCTATTAACCTCTCTCTCTTCTGTTGGAGCTCCATATGAGTTAATGTGACATCAAGTAGCATTCATTAGTGGTGTGGAGGTTGACTACTGTCCCATAGTGGCAGCGGGGCTTGTCCTTGGCAGTGGTTTAGCTTATGATCCTTTGTTCCTTATGCAAAACTTTTCTTGTACTGCTTGAGGTAGTTGTACTGAGTAATGCTTGCATTGCATTGTTTTCTTTGGTGGGAGTGACATTTATTTTTAGTAACAAATTAAAAGCAATATAAAGGCATTTTGTTTATTTGTTCTGTCAAAATCACTATTATGTTGCTTTATTCCAATGGAAAATGACGCCCTGGCATAATCTTTGTGCAAGTAGGTTACTCAGAGCCAGTGATATTAGCAGTCTTGTTTTTACCCGAGGAAATTGTGGATCTTAAACATCCACTCAGGAGACTCTTACAAGAGAATCCCAGACACACATAACCATGGAAAGCCTAGTGACAAAGTTAGCATAAGGGCCAAAGATGGAAAGTATAACACAAAGTTTAGAAATAGTGCTTTGGACTCTTATTTTTCTGGTGATGTTACTGATATTTGGTTTACATTTTTCAGTACTAGACTAGTTTATCTTTAATAGATTATATATGTTTTCTATTCCCTTGGTGTTTTCCTGAGTACTGAGCAGTTGAAACAGATTTTACCTTTCAGAGTTATTTTTGTTAATGCCTAGAGATTCTTCTTCGTGTATGTTCTGATGTCATTCACAAGGTCTGCCATACTTTTTTAGTGCATATTTTATTAGTGCTTTGATCACAGTCAGAAGACTAAAATGGAATTATAGTAAAGGTAGAACACCACTAAAACGTTAGTTGTTTCTGAATTTTTAACTTTCAGAAGTCACTTAGATTTTTTTCTATGAGCAAATTTTATGCATGACAGTGAAGACTAATTGTTTTACTACTTGTTTTTAAACTTGGTGATGATTTCCTCCAGGAATCCTGCTAACAGGATTCTGTTTCCCTAAAAAAGGTGTCTGGTTTTATCAGCATCTGCCAATCAGAATTTCTATGGATATTAGCTCATTAGTATTAATTTTTTGGCAATGTCTGACTGATTTGTGAGCCGCTTTGCTATTTAAAAACCAAAATCTCTTGCTGAAAGAGAAACCTTCCATAAAATTGCTAATGACTAATCCTTTGGTGAATGAAGGCTTCTGATAACGGCAATGAGCAAGTGGATGCCACTTGTCTTCTGCAGCCTCTGCTCTTGCTGAATCCCAGGTGCTGCAGGCTCACACTGCAGAGCATACATGCTTGGAAACGGTCCTTTTGGACTCCACAGCCTTCCTCTGTGGATCCTTGCTAGTCAGTGTGAGTAATGGCCTGCAACATTTTAAATTAAATTGATACTGTTTAAAATGTGTAACTAAATTCATAATAACTAAAGCACAATTCTTCAAATCTCCTAGGTTTCCAGTACTATTTTTTTAGCAGAATATGTACAGTTAAGTTCTGCGAAAATGGCCTCTGTATATGGTAACAGGCCTGGTTGTTGCTGACACAGTTATTTTTCTTTCATTCTGGATATTTCTTCTGGGTATTTGTAACAGTGATTTTGTAATCGTGCATTTTTCCCGATTGCTTTCTCCTCTATCAAAGTTAGAATTGTTTTTGTTTGCAGTTGAGACCATGGTCAGAAGTGCCTTTTATAATGCAAATCAGTTTTACTTCTTTACTTACTTATTTTCACAGATTTTCTTTGTAATGAATTAACATCATTATCTGCTATGTAATTTTCTTTCCTCTAAAGATGATATAAAAGTGATGTTAAGTATTAGTCTTTTACATGTTTATAGCTCTTTCAGAGCTCTTTGCCTTCAGTTACAGGTAAACACAGAAGATAACATTTGAAAAGCCTAATGCCATAATTAAATCAATTATAACAGGTCTGCCGAAGAATTGTATGAATGGACATTGATACAGTGCTTAGTGTATGTAGGTATGAGCAACTTAAACTATAAATCTGCAAAGTATTACAGAGTGTAGGAGAACTATATGATTTGCACATTTTCTGTTAACACTGATTCACCATGTCTTGTACTGTCCAAAGGCTGCTATATTTATAATGCTTTCTAAAAGGTTTATCAGTGTTACCTCCTCATTTTTATCACTTTTAAGAGTACCTACAAGATAGGCAAAATAAGTCAGCAGTGTTGTATGTAGTGCTTGAGATATTTTTTTTGCTAGTTATTATTTGGAAATAATTTACAAATTGCCCATAGTGCTTGTTTTTAAGCATCTGTTTCATTAGAAATTCTGTATCATAACTTCTTTTTAAGTGGCTATGAATATTCCAGTGGTTTTGAAAAGCAATAATGTACAAAATATACAAGGAAATTTACTATTTTCTTTGCATAATTATTGCAGTTGATAAATGGTTTATATGTTGCATTTATTAGAACTTTAACTGTGATCTCATATGGAAGTGTTGCTTTGTAGAGCAAAATTCAGAGAGAGGGCCTGGGATTCCAGAGTGAACTTGTACATTCCTTCAGGGCATTTTTGCAAGGGAGGTTGTTGTGTTTTAAAGGTAGTTGATAAGAGACCTGCACCACCAACCCCAGACCTGCACCACCAACCACCATCATGCATTAGTCTATAGAAGGTATTTGGGTGAACATACTCCTGTACCACTCCGTACCACCATTTATCCAAGTGAATTTTTGACCATTTGCAGGATACATTATAAATCAGGATGTCACTACCAGACAATCAGATTTGAACATTCCTTGCATAAAGTAGCTTGCCTATATCCCTTAGGAATACATCACTTAACTGTGTTTACGTGACAGTGTTGATATGCCTGGTTTTACATGAAAGTTAGGGTAGCATGTTATTTATGTCATCATGAATTCAAAAGGTAGGTGGTTGTGCTTTATGTATACTGAGGTTATCTTCTCTGGACAAATCACTCCGACTAACCAAAAGATGTAGTTTTATCATGAAGCTATTAATTAAATCAGGAAACAGGATTTTTTTTCTTCAGCATTGGGCTTTACTAGTACCTCAGGTTTTGTCAGTGTTCCCTTCTCTGAGGTGCTGACAACAGATTAACATGAAACAGAGCTCTGTTGAACCTGATTACATTATAGCTCGTTGTTTTGGGCACCTATAAAACAGTTCATTTTTAAATTTTTTAATTTTTTTATTAGGCTGCGGTCACAATAAAGGGCCATATACAGTGCATTTTCTCTTTCCTATGGGACTGGAGATTTCATTATCTGATGCTAATAGAGGCCTGATCCAGCTGCATTTACACCTGGGAATGAATACTTCTTTATCAAGACTTAATCCCTAGTAGGTCAGGCAGGAGGGAGTGACAGCAGGATAGCTTTTGATCAGCCATAAATGTCTGAAAGCTTAATTTATTTTAAAATAATTTGCTATTCAAATGTTGACTGAAGACATGCTTTCCTGTACTTCAGAGTAAAGATTTTAGGGTGTTATTAACAAAATGAAGCTGAGGTCTTGGTATACTTCCAAGCAGTCACTGCTGAAACAAGATTTCTACATTATCTAAGGGGTTGATGATGATGATTAATTATCTTACATCCACAGGGACTGTGGAGGACTAATGTTTCACACATTTAGTCCTTAGAAAGAATGTTGAAAATTACATCGTTCCTTTATTTAGGTCTATACTGCCTGTGACTTTAAAATCAGTACATTTCTGCTAAATAGGCTTCTGTAGTGTAGGTGCCCCTATGAGATTTGTTCGGGTTATTTATTCTTTTTCTGTTTTATTTTGCTTGTTTGTATAATTAAAAAAAAAAAAAAGGGAATTTCCCAGTGATTTAGTTAGGAAATGTGTAAGATTTAGAGCTGGTGTTTTGGGTTTTTTTTGGGTTGATTTTTTTTTTATATATATATATACTTATATTCCTTGTATTATCATAATAATATTTCCTCCTCTTTCCATGTTGTAAGGTGATGATAGATGACAGCTGTTTGGCAGGAATGTACTCCTCTGTTTTTTTTTTTTATATGCTGGTACTGCTAACCTGCTTATTACTCTGCTTTACCACAGGATGTGAGAGTGGGCAATTTCGCTGTGGAAATGGCCGCTGTATTCCTGCAGATTGGAGGTGTGATGGTGCAAGAGACTGCTCAGACGATACAGATGAAGCTGGTTGTCGTAAGTGAAACAACTCTAGAGCAACTTTTTTTTGTAATATAATGCTGGGATCCCAGTGAGCTCAACTGTACCTGTGGTACAAGAAAGAATATTCGAGGAGAAAACTTCTCATTGTTTTGAGATGACTGCAGAATCTGTTTGAGTCATGTTTATGGAGTCCTTTAGCTTTACTCGTCAGAATATCAAGTAGTGCTCAACTTCAAACATGACTCTTTAAAATCTTGGTGTCCAATAATGCTGTTTCATCTGGTTACTAATGTTCTAATTAGATGTAGAAGTGTATTGCGTTCTATTCTTGCAGTAATCTTGACTACTGGGCGTACATACAGCTTCCACCAACATCATTTGAGCTCCACATTTTTGGATTTTTCAGGCCCTAGGGAACTACATGTACTTTCTGCAGCTTCAGTAAAGTCTTGGTTAGTTGTCTAGAGTAGGTTGTGTTATCCTCAGTGCCAACAGCTCAGGGACAACAATTGCATTCGAATGGGCTGTAATATCTATGCACAAATTTTCTCTCAAGCTGAATGTTTAATACTGGTGAAAATTCCAATCTCTGGGAACTTGTTTTCATTTTACCTCTCCATTCAAGATCTTGTGGGCTGGTGCTGTTACCAACTCAGTTGTAGGTTAGGCCAGTTCTTGACCTCAGCTGATGGGGAGTGAAAAAGACTACTTTATATTGGTTCTTTTTACACTGGATTGTTTTCATTGCTGCTTCACCCATATAATAAATAGTCATTCACACAGCTTAGCAGTTGATTTGTTGTTTAGCACTTTAGCTAGCTCTAAAACCCAGAGCTCTTCTAGGTGAAGATGCCTTATACTGGCAAAACTAAATGGTGTTGTCCTATAGCTTCGTGATTTCATCTTAGTTCTGAACCACAAATGGAGAGAAGTGGTGGGACTTTGAGCAAAGACTGGGTTGACTTTGTAAAAGATTAAAAGAAAAACCTGCTCTGATACCTTCTACATTTTTCAGTGTTATAAGTATGAAGTTGAGTTGTTCTCATGTTCATAAATGTGATGAATTAGGAATATTAAGAGGAAATCTTTTTTTTTTTCAGTTAATTGTGCCTTTAAAACCAGTATGTTAATGTGCTACAGGTAGTGGCTATGTAAGTGTCTAGGAAGATAAACTTTTAAAATTGTTTAAAAATGTATTACACTATTATTTGTTGGTTCTTAGAACAAGAATAAAAAAACCCCAAACAACCCACTGTGCACGAAGTGCATTATCTGTAGTATGTGATTGATTTTATCCCTTTAATTATGTCTAATGCAATTTTGTACTTCTTAGCTCTAAATCTACAAAGCGATTCGATTTTTCTCCTGGATGGTTTGTTTACATTGCCAGTTTGGCTTGCATATCATCCTGTGAACACAAAATGTTTCTAGTTGACTTTGCAGTACAGCAAAAACATGATTTTGAGGAAAAAAGATCGTTTAGACCAGAGTCCTCTCTACTGGACTGTGTTGTGCTAGTGATTCTTCCTGGAAATATTAACTAGAGATGGAGCAAGGTGTAACACAGGTTCAAACATTTATTTTGATCTTTCTCTCTAATGGCTCCCTATTGTTTGGCTGTCTGACAAGGGCACCATGGAGGTGGGACAATAATGTTCATATTGTTCTGACCTCACCCTCACTTTTGCTTCATGAATTCATAGAGAAGCATCATGAGATTGTTTTGAAAGACCATCTTCCCACCTGGAATGGAGCATCTGAGGTGGATCAAGAGCAACTGGACAGACCTGTGAGACTAAAGAAGCTAGCTAGCATCACTCCATATACAAGGGGGAAGAATACAGACTGCCAGAAGGCAGTTCAGAGCTTTAAGCTTTTGTTGTGACCCCTCTTCTAGAGGAGCCTGTATCTCCAGGCGAGGATATGTAACTGAAGATTTATACATGGGAGTTTGCTAAATTAAATTTTGCCTTTGAGCATCCTTCTGCTGGCCCACTTTCTCCTCCTTGCTCAGTGGGTTTCTTTTGATTTGTGGAATGTTTCATGTGTTCAGTGTCAAAGTTAGTGTCAATCCACACTTAGAAACTTAAGTCTTCTTTTTTGCTTATTTGTTTTCTTTGAAAGTGCTTTTCCAGTTGCATGTAAAATTACTTTTTTTTTTTTCATGGCTTACACTAGCACAACCTACCTGTGAGGGTAATCAGTTTCAATGTCAGAGTGATGGTGAATGTATCCCACAGTCATGGGTTTGTGATGATGAGGAAGACTGTGAAGATGGCTCAGATGAGCATCAACAATGTCGTAAGTATTTAAGTTCTAATGTCATACCAGCTTTCTGAAATAAGGTAATTCACATAGCAGCATGTGGAGAACATACAGAAACAAACCTGCTGTAAGAATAGCTTTTACCAGAAAACTCTCTCTAAAGTAGTTTCTAGAAGTAAAATAATCCGAAGTAGATAAATACAGCAAATATGTCCAAAAGACATCTTCTGGTCTTGAAATCTTAAAATTAATGATATTTCAGCTCATTAAAAAGATGGAAAAAAAGGAGGAAAAAAATGCAGTGCGTATTATTTGCATATATTTGATAGTAGTAGTAGTAGTAGTTCTAAAATTGTCAAAATATATATTTGAGTGCTAAACAGTGTTTGAATTACTATTTTAAACTAAAGTGTTTAATGTTCTCGGTGTGATTTTAGAGCAAATAAATCATTTAGCAGCCTGCCACAGCTGTAGGCTTTTTCTTTTTCAGTTTTGATAGCAAGATAAATTATAATAATAAAATTTATTACTCTGATTTTTTTTTGTTTAAATTTTGTGGCTAAGCAGTTTAAGAGCTACATACAGGTAAGTACCTTCCAAAGTGATGAACAGTGAACTGAGGTGATCCCTGCACCAAATTACGTTCTCTGCATTATTGCATAAGACATAAGGAACAAGTGTTCCTTAGAAGAGTCCTAAATATAAGATTGCCTTCTATTTCTAGTATTAGCAGTTACTTTAAATGATGAGGATAAAATGAATTTAATTTCTTTGAACTGAACAATTCTGGAGCTACTCACTAACTCCCTTGATTCTGGAGAGGTGTACAGGTTTACGTTTAGGAAGGATTTTGATCATAGACTTTGTTTGTACTTTTATGTCTCTGTACTTGTTCTCACTGAGGATGTAAAAATTGGAACTAAGGTTAAATGCCTTTTGCCCCCCTTTTCCTCTGAGGTGTCAGCACAACTGCTAGTTATGTTTTAACTAAGATATCTGTAGATACAAAATGCAAATTATCAACAGCTCTGAGCTGACTTTTTAACTGGGTCACTGTAACATCATTTTCCATGTACTGGTTAGCAACACCACAGTGGCACTGTGTGCCTGTTGTTTCTGAGCCATGTCCTGGTATTTGTCCTTACTCTTCTAAAGGAACTTTTTGTCTCTGCGCTTGGGAATCCTAGAGGAGCTTTTCTTTCTTGAAACATTAAAAACATTACCTGAGAGAAATTCTCAACAGCTCTCATAGTCACATGTGCAAAATTGTTCTTCTTGACTGTCTTGCTCTTGTTTTTCCTCGTGACACTAGCATCCCACAGTAGCAGGTCTTACTTTGGGAACATTGCTGACAGCAGGAGTAGAGAGCCCCTTTAAAGCAACAGAATGGATCCCAGTATATAGACTGGGCTGTTGTTGAGAAACAGTGTGAGTTTGTAAGAAACAAATGTGCAGGTGACAGAAGGGAGGAAAGGTTAGCAGTAATTTTGCCTTTCAGCTATATCTTTGTGTGTTCAGTTTTCTTAAGAACAGAGTTTAATTTAACTGTATTGGAATCAAAGTGGAATTGCAATTTTATGTGTTTGCTTTCAGTAATGTGACTGTCCCGAAAACAGACATAATCATTCTTGATTCTTTGTTAGCTGTGAATATAAAAATATTTGTGATGTTAAGGCCTTGGTTGAATTAGAAAGCAGTACCTTACTTCCAGCTCTGATGTGTTTACATTATAGAATTCTATTTGACCAAATAACATACAGTTATGACAGATTTTGACCCAGTGAATAAAATAATTAAAAAACCTTTTAATACAGTGAAAATTGGTAATTTGGACTTTTCAGGCAGAACAATTTACATGAGGTAAATTTTAACCTATGGCTCAGTCACTTCAGCAGAGAAAAGCAGTGACCAACCTTGCAGGCTACAGGAGGCCTCCTAGAACTGTGTTACATGCAATGTGCTTGTCAAGAGTTCTTTAATCTCCCTGAATACACAAAGATACAAGGGGAGAAAGTCTTATGCTAATACTTGTTAGAAGGATGGCAGTTAGAATTAAATAGATAGATACTAGTTAGAATTAAAAAAGAGGAGGAGGGAAAATGTTTTTTTTGCATTAAAAAATCTTGGTTGATGGAAAAGCCTGACTGAGTGCATCTTTCTTGCAGCGGGAAGGACATGCTCAAGTCAGCAGTTCACATGTTTGAACGGACAGTGTATCCCAAGTGCATACTGGTGTGATCGCGTAAAGGACTGTACTGATGGAACAGATGAAAGAGTCTGCCGTGAGTCTTCACTCTTAGCTCTAGCTTCATCTCATCTCTGTGGCATTTCAATAAATTTGTAAGGTTAGAGGGTTTGTTGATGGACAGGATGATCACATTATGTGTCTTGTTACAAGAGTTTCATTTCAGATTCTTCTGTGTATTAGAGCTGATGTTCTGATACAGACCCATTTTTGCAGAACTCAAATGCAAACTGCTACCATAGGACCAGGGCTTCTCATTTGTCGTTGTCTGAAAGATAATGAATATTGCATAGGAAAAAAACAATCATGTTTAAATGGCTTAAAGCCTTGGAAGACTCAGAGCTAACTTAGTCATATTTTTTCATGTTCTCCTTGCATACTCATTATGAAATCAGTGTTAACCATAACCAGTATAGAAAAGCAGAATTTGATCCCAAGTCACTTGATGGACTTCAGCCCTTTTAAAACATTTGTTTCTTGTGGAAATGAAGAGGGATTGGGTCATATTGTATTCAGGTAAACTGTTGATACTGTGCCAACAAAACGCAGATGGACAAGTAGGGTTGGTTTTGTTGAGTTTTTGTGGTGGGTTTTGTTTTGTTTTTTGGTTTTTTGCAGTCTAACTTCCCCAGAGTTGAGACTGACTGTCTAGTAACAGCTTCCCTAGATCCTGCCCTAGGTTGAATACTGATGAAAAGGACAGCTGGCCACAGAACAGAGGCCACATTTTTTCAGAGATGTTTTTGCGTAATACCTACACAACAGTGTATAACACGTCTGTTCATTATTAGTAATAAGGAATAAGCTTTACACATGTCATGAGTGACATGTAACATGAGATGGTATTCCAGCTGTAGAACTTAGCATGCCTTTGGAAGAAAGACATAACAGTAGACTTCACTCAGAACCAGTACTGGGGTGGGAGCGGGGAGAAGAGGCTAAGATGCTAGGGAAAGGATAAAAAAGCCAGAAATAAAATGTTAATGGCTGCACTGAGAGGAATAAAGGGCATATGCACATGCTTTATAAAGGAACATAAGCACATTACATGGTCAGCTACCTGCTAGTATGTTTTATCACTGACTCACAAGTGGCTAAAATGTATGGTCTGTAGAATGAGAGGTGATTTGGAGCTATATGGTGCTCTGGAGTAAGGTTGCTGAGTCAACCACTGTGGAACTTTTCTATGTGATAGATCCTCAACCAGTTTTGAAGTCACTAACACAAATGGCTAAAAGCCAAGATCTGAAATACCCCATGTTGTTTCTGGAAGAATGTCTTTTGTAGCTTGTCATTTTTTCTCTTAAAGTTTGGATGGGGAAAAGAGATTGCTAACTTAATTTAGAAAAATCTATGACGTGTTAAAAAAAAATTAATTTCTGTAGAAACCAAGTAGTCGTTGTGAAATGAAACAATGTGATCTTTACAATGCAGTAAATCTGTGGCAGATTGGGAGTGGAGTCCTAAAGACAATGCTCACAATTATTTCTTAAGACTAAAAGCTGCCATGATGTTTGAAAATTGAAGCGCACATTTTATTTCATGTTTAACATCCTCAACTAAGTAAATTAAAAAGGCAGTTTGGAAAAGGGGCCTCCACATACCTTAACACTAGCACTCTACTGCTGTGTGGGAAACCCAGTCATTGCTGCATCAGCCAGTAGGCCCCATGACTGTTGTGAAGGCAGCATATTTAGCCCCAGGGAGAGGGACTGCCTCATATCATTCAACAGCCTCCACTCTAGGTTATTAGAATATGTGTTGACAGTCCCTCTAAGACAGAAGAATGATGATAACTTGGAACACTGAAAGTAGGAGTGTTGGACTAGTTTAAAGAAATGTGATGGTGCTGAAGACAAGCAACTGAAGAAGAATGTAATGACAAGACCCCTCCAGAAAATCAGGCTAATTTTATTGCCTTTCTGCCTTTGCAATGCCTGGAACTTTAAACAGAAGCCATAAGATAAAATTAATATGGTGATTTTATGGTTAACTATACAGTATGAATTGATGTTTTAGATTTTACTGTTTTGAAGCAGATTTTAATGCTTTCTTTGAATATTAATTTTCCCTAATGTTTAATTTCCTTTTCCACATTGAATTAAACGAATATGAAGACTACCAATATTTTAGCCTTTTCCTTTTTTCCTTTTCTCCCTTATTTAATTTACACTAAAAGGCTTCATAAATAAACATGAAACATCCATGGACAATGAAAGAAAAAAGCTGTTTAGAATTTATCCTGTTCTTTCATGGAGCAAAACAAAATGCAAACCACCACATCCATTTAGTTATGCCTTGCACTTACTGATCTGTCTGGAAGCAGATTTAGATTGTATAGAAGATAAAAATTTTGTTGCTGAATAAGTTAGATTATTTAAGAAACTAGTCAAATTCAAAGTGTCACCTATATGAAGCAACTTAGCAATTAAACATCCGAAAAAATAGAACAAAGGAATTCAAAGCCCTAGTCCATTTTACTGCTAATGGGATTAACAGCAAGGGAAAACTACCCATGGAGAGGCTAAGATAAACATCAGAACAATGTTTCAGCTACAGGTCATGTAATTAGTGCATTGAACCTGTTTTAATTTCATAAAATTGTGGGGGTTTATTTTCTTTAAATATATATCAGGTTGTTTTTACAACTTTTTAAATAGTCAGCAGCTAGCATACTTCCATTTTAAAACTTAAGAAATGTAGAATGAAATGGCAGACTTTTTGAAGTAGCAAATTCTTTTGGGGAGTAAGAAGCTGGTGTAAAATTACTGGTGTATTTTTTTTTCTCTTACATTCTGTTTCCTGCCTCAGGTTGAAAAATGAAAATTGCAGTCATGTCCGTTTTGCTTTGCTGTGACTGACAAAATAACCTTCCTGGATACAGCTCTGGCAGCTGAGCACTGCACTGAGGCCATGAGGCAGAGAGGGAAAGTACTTTAAAGACATATTGTTTGAGGCTGATGGGCTGAGTGCAGGACCAGAAACTCTGGATTTTTAATTCTAGTTTTGATGTTGAGTTGCTGCCATGGGCCAATTGCCGAACCTCTTCATTCCTGACTCTTGTTTGCTATCCTAAGTAGCCAGGTCTGGGATGAATTTGGGAAGATCAGGGTGAAAGTGAACAAAGTTCATGAAGAGATCATGAGGGATGTATTCCAAGAAGGAAGAAAAGGGCTGCAGTCAGAGACTGAAAGTTGGACAAGTGATATGTAACAGCTACAGGACAAGGCAGAAGTTAGGGCTGAAGGAAATACTGATACCAGTGAGAGTTTGGGACAGGGACAAAGGAAACTGGAGTAAGTTAAGGAAGGCAGCCAAAGGCTAGAGTGGCAGGGATCAAAATCAGGAATTAAGGCCAGGATGAGGGGCTGGTCAGTCTGCCAACTCTCAAAGCATTTCTGAGATGAATGCTACCTGATATCATGTAGCTCATAGGACTTTTGGGCTTGGGGTAAGTCCTTCTCCTGGTGTCTCTGATAGGCTATCAGCTGTCTGGGCAGTGATTTGCCCACTGTGAGGTGGTGACTTATGGCAGTGAGTCAAAGGGTTTTAATTAATTTTATTTTGTAAAATGCTTTGAGATGTTGCTGCAGTAAAAGAATGACACTTGTAGGAAATTGCCCTTGTTTTTTACTTTCTCCTTCTTGTCATATGGGTTAGGTTTGCAGAAAGTTACTCTTCCTGACTGGGTGGCAGAAATCTATGTCTACTGTATCAATACCAATTGCAACTGTTTCCAGTTACTGTTTTTGTATGGCTTTATTTCCAGCTTGCAGAAGAGAAGTGTTAGGCAGTTCTTGTGATGGAGCTTTCCAGCATTTTGGAGGTGTGCATTGAAACCTTTAAAATGTGTTTGCAACATTGCCCTTTAAATGTGTTTGCAACTGTTGCCCCAAAACAGTTTCTGGGTTACAAGGAGCCGAGTGCCTAGTGTCATTTGTGCTGGCATTTGCCGGTTTATATTTTGCAACTGAAGTGCTGGCATACCATGATTGTAGAGAAATATTGCAATGTTCATGTTGTACGTTCTTTACAATTAAAAGCAAGGTGAAAGAAAGCAGTTTTTATATTTTTCTGCCTTTTCATTTTTCTCTACTAATACCATATTCAGTCTATAGCATCTCCTTTCACTCTCTCTGTCTTGTATAGCTGTATTCTTAGACCTCATGAGATGTCTTGTCCTTTTAACTCAGAAGCTTATCCTTCAGTCTTAGCTCTTTCTAATCTGTTGCTGACTAAACAAAAACAACATCTCCAAGTCCTGGAAGTGAACCCTTTGCTTTTTACACACTCACAGAGCGCTGACACTTTCTCCTTTGGCCCCTAGAACAGAGACAGTATGATCAACTTTCTCTGATCAGAATCAGTTCTTGCATATCTGTGACTTCATACCTAAGTGCATTGTGCTGTGATCAGGTGCACAAAGAGAAATCTTAGCTTTTATTTAGCTTTTTTTTGTTTTGTTTATTAGGAAATGTTCGTTGTGCAAACCCTACGTGAAGTGACTAATGTAAAACTTTCCTACTTAAACTGGAAATGTCATGATAATCACCATTCTAACTTTCTTTGCTGGAGAGCTTTTCTTTAAGATAGATGTTATAGGCCTTCCAACTGAGGAGGTCCATCCCATTTCTACCCTTCCCACTGCCAAAGTCTAGATTTTTCTTGTCCTATTCAGAAGTTTCCATTTGATGATAGGAAGTAGAATAATGCCTCTCGCTCATTGGTAAAGTTTTCTAAATTTTGGAGAGAAGAAAAGGAAGTCAAAGTCTTGGGTTTGGTTTTGGGTTTGTTTTTTTTTTTTTTATATATATTTAAAACTAGTTAATTTTCAGATATCCTAGGATTGTTACAAAGATCTGTTTTGGCTTCCTTCAGTCTCTCAACATTGACGGAGTCTACCATGAACACAATGCCAGAGGTGTATCTGGTGTGTGATTTCCACAGGGACCTTTACTAAAAGCTGTGGGAAAGTATAGCATGGTATTTGGTTCTCATGTAAACCAGCATTTCTTATATAAACCAGCATTTCTTGCTTATTTCTTGTGTCCTTGCTATTTCTCTTCTCATGAAAGTCTGAATGGCTATCCCAGTGACTGTGAAACTGCCCTGATGATTGAGATGCTTCTGAATCCTGCAGTGTGTAGCCTACAGCCTTTTGTGTAACTCACAGCTTTGCCATTATTTATGAGGATTAATTCTTAATTACCCCAATAGTGAGAAGAATTTTATTAATATAATGCCCTGTAAGGTATAAAGAGTACAGTACACATACAATGAAAAATATCTTCCAGGTGAGTGAGAAAGCTGTGATCAGATCTGTAATTTGCTAAACTTAATGTTTAGACAGGGGAATGGGATGGGGGTTACGTGTACAAGGTTTAAAAGTTAAATTCATCTCCATCAGACTTTTCAAAGAACATTCTTGCTTCTACAACTGCAGTTAAAGAATTCTGTATACCAAGCAGATTTGAAAAGAAAATACTGAAAAAGAAGTATCTTTACGTTGGAGTAAACCTCCAATGTAGTCAGAATGTGCATTTTGAGGAATCTTTAGTTATTGCCAGCCAGATTTTGTTGGAATAAATGCCAGTTCTTTAGATTGCATCTGCAGATGAAGTGTGATATCTACCTGGGAGATTAGTTACTTTGGAAATTATTCAGTTACTCATACAAATAAGGGATTCAACACTGGTCACCTAAAGAGTGCAAAATAGACATATCTCACTAAGTTCTCAAAATTCAATTAAATTAATCAATCATGGAAATAGCCTGGCTAGACTTGTAGTGGACATCAACACAGGCCTTTACACTCACAAGTTAAGAACTTAACAGTTAAAATGATGTAAGCCTGTTCCATAGGTGATTTAAGTTCAGTAGGAGTGTCATGATATAAAGAAGCAGAAGCAAGCAAAACAGTTGGACAGTGCCAGCAAAAGTTGCATGTTTTCTGAGCTTTGCTTAAGTAATTTTATAATCCCTGTTTTGAATTCAAAGAGTGTGAATGAAAATGTGCCTAAGCGAGGACCTGATCTATTTGCTGTATTAACTTGTATGGAAGTAAAATGGCACAAGAATTCAAACTGAACATCTTAAAGGTGCAAAATGAAATTTGGTTATTCTGTTATTTTGTGCCTTCATTTCCATATAGAGGCAAAGGTTCAATAAATCTCACTTCTAAAAATAGAAAATATTTCTTTTCATACTTGTCAGTTGCCTGAAATAATGTTTGTCTACAGCAATGAGCTAAACTAAGCTCACATTCTCCTACTTGACTCTAGCATGTGCATGTGCTTAATTTGTTAGGTAGTTCTGTTGAACTCTCTGACTGCTTGTATGCATAAGTCTTTTCAGAATCGGTTTTCAGTTGTTTGAAATAATCCCTTGTGTTGGCATGTGGGTCATCTATGTAAGTAGAATGGCCAGAAACTGAAAAAAAAAAAAAAGCAGAATCTTTATTGTTTTGGGAAGCAAAAAACAAGTAATAAAACCCAGGTGTCCTAAAGTTGAATATGCACTGGGAAGTTTTAACATCTGCTTAATTGGAACAAAGCAAAAAAACTCTGAAATCTCTGTGTTTGAGAACTTGCGACATCCTAAGGGAACCTAGGAACTGTAAATTTCAGTCACTCTTTTTCTACTTAGGCACTTCTATTAAGATCAGTAAAGCATAAAACTGAAGTTCTAGTAAATAAATGTTTACTGCTTGTTATCCTATTGTGATGCATTGTTTTCTATCATATTGTAAAGTGTGTTGCAAATCCTTCTGGACTGAAGGAGTGTAACTATTTTTCCCTTGTTTCGTGTGAAGTTTTGTAGTACCTATCTAACATTCATAGTAATGCTGAAAGATTTCTTATTGTAGACTACCCGAGATGTGAACAGTTATCATGTGCAAATGGAGCATGCTTTAATGCAAGCCAGCGATGTGATGGCAAAGTTGATTGCAGAGATTCTTCTGATGAAGCTAATTGCAGTGAGTACCACACACAGAGTGATCCCAACTAAATATGCTTTATAATCCCTCCTTTAATGTTAGAGATTTTAGATTTCTGACAGTTTTTATGTATGTGTTTCTGTGCTAAAATCTCTTACAGCACATGGATGTACCAGTACGCAGTTTCAGTGTGCTAATGGAGAATGCATCCCACGAGCCTTTATCTGTGACCATGATGATGACTGTGGAGATAGGAGTGATGAAAACTCTTGCAGTATGATGAGTTTTTTTTTGGTTGTTTTCCCCTGTTACTTTCTTTGTTTTACTAAGAACTGGTTCAAGCAGGTATCAGAGAGTAAACTGCTTGGCTATAAAACCTTCAAAAGGCAGCTACTATTCTACAAGGACTTTTTTTTTTTCATCTTTCTTTCCTTAGCTTATGCAACTTGCAGAGGCAACTTCTTCACTTGTCCAAGTGGTCGTTGCATTCATCAGAGCTGGATATGTGATGGCGATGATGACTGTGAAGATAATGAAGATGAAAGAGGATGTGGTATATACTAATGCTAGTTTATAATGATGATGTTTTCAGATGAAGATCGCACTAAGCTATTTCTGTGAAATTATGACTAATCAAGATGTTCTGAATCCATTTCAATTCTATGAAAACCTTAAGTTCCATCTTCGCCCATTTCTTTCTTTTTTTTTTCCTAACTTATGCGATATTTTATATTATTGTTTCTCTCAGACTTATGGCTGTGATACTGAGCATGATGCAGACTAAGTTTAGCATATAGTAATGTCTCTCTTTTCTCTTACACTGTTTGTTGTTTTTCCTGTGGTGACTTTTCAGGTCATGTATTAAGAAGTGTAGGGCTCCTAATAACCAAAATCAATTGGTTGAAAATGGAAGTAATTCAGTTCCTGCCCAGATTTGTCATGCACAAAATGGTGTGAATGAAAGTCCAGGCTTTTTTTTTGCTTTCGTTGTCCTTTTCTATGATGTGCATTGTTTTCTTTATCCAGACAGCCTGTGTGTGTTTTGAAACCACAAAAGTATAGTTCCATTTGTGGTGCACCAGTTAGTCCAAAGCTAAATAGTTTTACCATTTCTAACAACGCAGAAAGCTAAAAAGATTCAGGTGTCTGTACAAGCATTGTTTGCATTGTGCTTTGAAGGTGAAAGAAAGCATGACGAGGGAGAATAGATGATGTTTCTTTTATAGTCTTCCCCAGCTGTGTGCAAGAACCAGAATCTGAATAATAAAGCATAGGGGTGCTTTGGCAAGCTGTTAGGGAAGAAATTCTAAGCTTTATTTGAAACATACTCCTCAATTACTCTTGTTTTTCTTTTCCACAGAAAGTGGTCAGCACGAATGCTATCCGGGAGAGTGGGCCTGCCCTGTCTCAGGGCATTGCATTCCAATAGGGAAAGTGTGTGATGGGGCTGCAGACTGCCCTGCAGGAGAAGATGAAACCAACATCACTGCAGGCAGACACTGCAGTATGTATTTGAATCAAAAGCATACACAGAATAGCAGAAACGACAGCATTGATATCTTTTTACATTCACCTTTCATCTCATGAACAGAGATGAAATTTTGGAAGCTATTTTGTTGGCACAGTTTTGACTGGACGGTCTGAAAGAGGCGTTACATACTGCAAACAGACCATTCCTTTTGTAGATCTCAAAGTTTCACAAATAGAGATATATTTATATATATTATATATTTATATATATTTCATATCTTAGAATGTGTTCAAGGAGGCAGGGAAAGGTGTGGTATATGCCTGTTTTATTTAAACATCTGGGATTTTCCCTTTTTATAAGGAAGAAAGAATGTTATGTACTGATCGGAATGCAGGACTGAATTATGTATTCCAAACCTTTGCTAAGTCACTTATATTAGATTTTTCAAACACATGTTTCACCTGGGATGTCTGGTTCTCCAGCTAGTGGTATACTGGGTTTTCGCTGCTGGAGGCAATGAGCATGCATAGTTCCTGTTAATTTAACTCTTGTGAACATTCATTCCCTCAGAGAATCAGGACCGAGGTATTTTACATTTTTAATTTCTGGGAAGAGGAAAATTCTATTAATAAAATAATGATTTTTTCATTTTTAATAGGAGGGCAGAAAAATAAATGAAAATTAAAACTTATAATAAAAAAGCATTTCTTGCTTTGCTGAGTGGTTTAGTAGTAACATCAGGGCTGGAAAGCAAGGCATTTAATGGAAGAGCCTGAGGAAGAGGAAGGAGGTGGAAGTCAGCAAATAATTTACAAATATCATTTGAGTTGTTTCGTGGGTAGTAGTACAAGGGAAGGGAGAGGTGGTGAAGAAAAAAAGAGAGGGAAGAAAGGGAAGAAGACCATTGACACAACTCAACCTGCATATTGGAGTAACGTACATAAGATTTTTAATTTAATGTAGTAGAGGGTTTTTTTCTGTATAAAGAATAAATTATGAGGTTACGTGCCAATAGATGGAGCTCGAGGATGTGGTGTGCACAGTTAGTTCTTGTGGAATCAGAGAAAGGAATGATGCATTGCAGGTGGCTTTCTCTGTGCACCTTTTTTCATGGAGCTTACCAGTGGTGGTTTGCATAAGATTGATGCTTATTCTTCAACTCTGTTCTGAAAACCTGTTATAAAGAGTAGCTTATCTTCTGCCTTCCATTTCCTTGCCTACATGTATGTAAGCATACATGATTCTATGCAACTTCAGAAATGATTTCTTGTGCAGATTTGTTTTAAGAAGCTGTTTTTGAAAGACTACAGTTTTGTAATTTTTAGTAAGGCAAAAAGCTGTTCTGCTGGCAATATGTGTAACTGCTTTTCTGAACTCTCTCATTTTGTTTTTAGACATATCACACTGCGCTGCTCTGAGTTGCCAGTATCGCTGTCATTCTTCTCCAACAGGAGGGATGTGTTATTGCCCTGCAGGATATACAATAAGTAGCAATGACAGTCGTACTTGCATTGGTAAGTGAAGAACAGTGATTGCAGATATCTAGTACCTTCTCACAGCTCATTGGGAAAGTTTGAATTCCTGGAAGGTGACTAAGTTCCAAATGTAGATGTACTCAAAAAAGAAAAAATCTTGAGAGTCAGCAAAAGAATAAAAATGAAGGTAGTACAATGGCTATGTGGTGATGCAGAAACAAACCAGGGAGATATCCTAAAGGTCTATTTCAGAAAACCATTAAAGGCATAGGGAGACCATGATTAAACTTAAAAAGATTTACTCTTGGATGGCTGTTTTATAATAATTTTTTTTCAGGTCTTTTAGTGGTTAAGTGGAGACAGTTTGCTTCTGTTCTAGGGGTGTGTGTGTGTGGTGGTGTATGCCTGGAAAAACAGTTAATGGTATTGAACTGTTTGATACTTTTTGAAGTGGAACTATGTGAATTCAGACAGTAGAACGTTGTACTTTGAAATGAAAAGGATGCTTCTTGTTTGCACTATGGAATGGCTGTATCTCCTGTGGCATTTCAGTATATTTGTTATTTACATGAAAACGAAGAGTCTGTGCAAGAATGTAAAGGTGAGGTGTTTTGAGTTGTATTTCTATTCTGTAGCTGCTGTAACTTGGTAGCACAAATGATATAACTCAGTAACTGGAAATAGACTATTTTAGAATCATGAAATTTCACACTGCCTGGTAGAAGAAACTATGTAAATATCTGTTATGGGTTTTCAACCCAAGCTGTGATATTTGTGCTATTGAAAGTTTTACAGGTGCTTAGTCTGTAATGAGATTTCTGTATAGTGAATACTGGGTAGCCTAGGGCTGTATGAGCTGCAGCAACAGCATGGCAGCTCTTAATAGACAGGAGTCAGTGCACTCACTCCAGGCACAGAATTTACTTTGTTCTTTAACTCTTATGTGGGAAATACATGAAGGACACATCTGTGATCCTGGTGCAGTCCCAGTGAATCTTCTTTGACTGCCCTGTAAACCTGATTTTGGCTTGTAAATGTGAGTCACTGTATTTTGGTTTGCTGAGATCTAGGCATGTATTTGTAGTGTGAGTAAGACTTAGCGTGGAGCAGTGGCTCAGTCAGTAGTGTGTAATTCCAGATTTTGGTTTAAATCAATGTTATTGGTTTAAGGCCAGAATAATAGAACTATAGTGTTAGCAAAGCAAATGACTTCTTGAAATCATAATATTTTCAGTTTGTCTTCTCTTTTCTTCAGGCTCACTACATGCTGAAGTGCAGTTTTTAACATATATGGAAGCTGAGAAATAATATTTTTCAGTACAAAAATGTGCTATCTAGGAAATATTTCATTGTCACTTAAATGTTGGTAAATGTTTAAAACCTGAAGTTCCAGTAGGAGTAATGTTTGAGATCTCATTTTCTCCTTTTATGGCTTAACAGTAGAATTACCAGTTTCTAGCAATGCAATGTACTGATTCTATGTGAAGGAGGCCAGACTTTGAACATTAAAACCATGTGTTAAGGAGCATCAGAAATCTCCTGGGCTTTAAATAACCACAGATAAGATGAAGCACCAGACAGTGTTCAGATTCGAATCTCTGAGGTGGGGTTTTTTTCCTTTAGAAAACCAGAATTTTTGAAAACACTGTTTTTAAAAGGTGGCTACTTGCACAATCTTTTACTTCTAAGGTTGTTAAATATTTATCGACCCTGGAAGTTGCTTGTAGAGCACATCTGTGAGAACTTGCTGAATCCTAGCTGCAATCACTACCTATAGGGTATTTTACATGGAAAAGTGAACAACTTTGTACTTTTTACTGTTTGGTTCTGGTACGCAGCCAGCTTTCTGTTGTAAATCAGACACCTGTTACCATGCTACCAAGTCTGAGCTAATGAGCACAGGCTTTTAGCAGGACTTATTAGCTTGAGCACTGCACTAACATAAAGGTAGGGCTCAGTGTAGGCTTAAAATCCAGCCCGAGTGTGTGTATGTGCAAAGCGTACAAATCGGGTGCAGAAAGAATACTGCAGAGACATACTCTGTGTTGTGGGAAGTAGACAGTGACAACCCTTCCAATGCTTTGGTTTCTCATGTCTCCTAACAGTTCCAGGGGATTGTTTTGTTTAGGGTGGTTTGGTGTTTTATTTTTTTTTTTTTGAGTGGGGTGGGGTGTGTGTCCCTGGACAGCAAATATGAGTTGTTCTGTTACCCAGAAATAGAAAATTGAAACATGTGGAAAAGCATACAAAGCCTCTTTTGCCGAGTCACTGATTTGCAAACAGATATAGAAAAGCAGAGAGGGAAAACTTGCAGCTTCCCAAATACAATGAGATCCATTTTGTACAAAGCATTGTTTATAAACATGCCTTATTCACTTGACAGATTTCGATGACTGCAAAATGTGGGGTGTCTGTGACCAGCTGTGTGAAGATCGGGTGGGACATCACCAGTGCCACTGTGTGGAAGGTTATTTCCTAGAGCATCATCGGCATTGTAGGGCCAACACTTCAGGTTAGTGTGCAGCTGTGCAAGTCTTTTACTGTTGTTGGATTAACACAACGAGATAAAATAGGGTGGTTTGCCTGGCTGTGCTGTACAACTGTGTTTGATTTTAACTCGGGACTTAAGGTCAGGACAGCATTCAGAGCATCAGCAAATAGCAAGAGACTACACCTGCCAGCACCTGTAGGTTTGTGATATGGACTTGCTTCATCAGGGCTGCTTCTCCTCAATGTCTCTTGGACTCCAGCACTTTCTCAGTATTCCTGACTTCTGGGGAGTTAGGTCGTCATTGCCAGAACTCTCCATAATAGGCAAAATGTTGCTCCTGTGGAGGCAGTTTCCTGACCTGCTCTCTGTGGAACTCAGTGTGAGCAAGAAATTGGGAAATCTCACTTTTTCTGGAAGGACTGTGACAGACAAGAAGGTTTTACTGAATAGTGAGCTCAAAACACTTGCTAGTGGGAGACAGCATGCACCTGGCTTCTAGTGTCCTGGAGTCTGAACTCTGAGAATGCTTGTCTCGCGCAGAGTGTGGGTTCCTCATCAACAGTAGGCAGCCGCCTCCTGGTTGTTCACCTCCTGCTCTGTTCTGAAAGCAGGCCCTGGGAAGCCCTTCTTAGTGGAGATGTAATAGCTTAACAGGCTTTTGTCCGAGGCAGGAGTTCCTGCCTGCAGGAGCTCAGGCGGGAGTCCCCACTTGGCATAGCCGATTAGCAGTCTTGCTTCTTAAAAAAGCGTGAGCTGCCCAGTTCCCTCCCCCTTCCTTTTTATTTCAGCCATGTTTATAGAGCAGTCATCATCTCGCAATTTTCTAAGTATGTCCTCAAAAAACAGGGACATTTTTTAGCTAATGAAATATGCTTGACTCTATTGACATGCATGTGCCAGCAGTGGGAAAAAATGTTCTGTTTCCAGAAAAAATCCGTATCTTATACAAGAAGCTTTCAGTTCAAATTAGGGTGACTTTTGGGTCAGTGAGTTGTTTGTAAAATGTTGATTTTCTGTCTTCTTGGGAGGGAGGGGATATTTCATACCTGCTTAAATCAATTTAGGTAGATTAATTTTTGCCTTAAAAGAGAGGGTTTCATGCGTAGGGTGAATAGGTTTTGGACTTAAATATATTCTTGTCAGACTTACACCAAGCTTTCCTTCAAAGATTTACTTGAATCTTTCTTCTATTGTAAGATGCAGCAAAGATTTTTTTGATGAGATGAGAAAATGGATCAGGTGGATAGGCTAGGATAGAGCAGTTCATAGATAGATCAGAAACATGTCCTGCCTGCTAGAATCAAGGAATATCTGAATCTCACGGAGCAGAAAAGTTTATACTTTGATTAAGGAGCTAAAGCAAGGAAATAGAAGAGTAGAAATAGTCTTTTGGAGTTTAGGTGCACAGAGGTTTTGTTACAGATTATCTGCCAGAGCTTTAAAGAAGTATTCCTGCTGGTTTTCTTCAAGTTTAGAAACCAAAAGCGAATTGAAGCAAATTAGTACTCAAACATTTATAGAGATTGTAGTCTGAGTATCTGTTTAAACCTTTGTCCGATGTGCATGAACCAGTATGTATACATATTTCAGTGCCCCTTTGCAAAATAGTTCTCTGCAGTCATATATTTGTCACCCCTGCTTTCAGCTGGTGTTGCATCCATTATTTTTTCCAATGGCCGTGACTTACTGATTGGAGATCTTCATGGAAGAAGTTTTCGTACTTTGGTGCAATCGCAGAATCGTGGGGTTGCAGTTGGAGTGGACTTTCACTTTTACCTGCACAGAATCTTTTGGACTGATACAGTGCAAGATAAGGTGGGTGGAGATGTGAGGAAGAATATATTTTTGTGTATGTGGAAGTAGAGAGCTGCAAGAGGCAGAATGTGTTGATAGGCTTTAATTTTTGAGAGGAGAAGCTGGCTGTATTTTTGTTTTCTAACAAAAAGGCTCCTTGAAATGTTTTATGTTAATGACTGCATTTTTCAAGCTATACTATTACATGTGACATATCAAACAAAGAATCCTATTATATGGGAATGTCTTGAGCAACTTTTAATTTTACTTGAGATGGAGTCCAAAAAACTAATTAGGAGAAATAGTAGACATTCTTTCAAAACTGAACAGATTTTTTTTGGTAATTTTTTTGAAACATGATCATTTAAAATGTAAAAGCTGTGTGCCTTCCAAGATGATAAAAATCAGATTTCTTCATATACTTCAGACGGCACTGTAGTTGAGCTTGGATAACAAATATTGACAGTATTTTGTGTAATGAGCCAATATTTTGTTACTTTTGGTTTTTTTTTTTTTTAAAGAGGAAATATTTTAGCTTCAGGATACAGTAAACCAGAGTAATTGCAGACAAACAGTCTACAGACCCTTGTGAAAACTGGACTTTGGTCTTTATCTCTGTGAATAACTTACAGAAACAAAACAAAACAAATGTCTTAGTCAAGTGCTGGAACTCCACCATTTGCTTCCCCATGCCGATGAAGAATGAAGCAGAATCCATGGCTTGCCTTCTGATGACACCACAGATGGGCCAATTTGTCATCACTGTCCTTATTCTGAACCTATACATAAGATGTAAACTATAGCTTCTGCTGCAGTGCCGTGTTGGTTCTGTTAGAAAACACGCTGCATGGCTGTCAACTAGGACAGGATTTATATGCACAATCTTTTACTTGTTCACGATTCTGACACTTTGATTTTTCACTGCAGTGGATTCCTGTTACTGCAATTGCATTGTCAATGGCTGAATTAAATCAGCGTCGTATCTGAACTTTCATGAGACAGGAGATTTATGCTATCTCTCTAAAAGACAGAAATAAAAGATAAAAAGGGTTTTTTTTTTCACTGCACACCCCAGATGGCCAGGACTGCCATTTTACCTGCCCAATATAGTTAATCCTAATTAATTAGGATTAATTAATCTAATTAAATCCTATCTAGAATGCCTAGATTAAAACAATGATATTATTTTCTTGTATGATGCATATCTTTGTGTGACATCTTAATATAACAGCAGTGCTAGTGATTTGGTTGGGTTTTATTTTTTTCAGGTTAAGATGTAAACTAAACCAGAAAATTGCGGGTTGTGTTCTGTGTCATCTTTATCTCATTTAGTGTTCTGCTGATAACCTAATGCCCATAAGCTCTTCCTTCAACAAGATTTCCAAAGAGTGGAATAGACAGTTAAATGGTTTACTTGATTGTTGTTACCTGGACCTGAAGAATATTTAAAACAATGCAACTATTTCAGTTTTTATTTTTCTTGCATATATTTACTTGTGGTAACCTGTATTTTCATTTAAATACATTCCAAAACTCATCCTGCTGTTCAGAAAAAGGGATGATGATTTTTAGCTTTTCACATTATCCAGTGGTTTAATCACGATTACTGTAAATATGAAATTGTCGTGCTTATGCTGCTTGCTTCATGCAGCTCTGAGCTTACTTGGAAGATAATAAGCATGATGCTGTTAAAATTAGCCCTAGATAAAGGAGACCAGAAGCAATGCTGAGCCTACTTCCTTTAGCACTGAAAACTTTCCTTTTTTTTTCTTCATTTCACCTTTGTGGTTGGTGCAGTAAGAGCTCCCCCTCTTGTTTCTGGTCACTGATGAGAACTTTGCTAAAGGATATTCATTTTTAATTGTTGAAAATTCTGTGGGTTATTTGGGCTTTTTTTTGTTTGTGTTGGTGTGGTGGTTGTTGTTGGTGTGGTGGTTGTTGTTGTTGTTGTTGTTGTTGTTGTTTTGTTAGATTCCAGGAAAGCAAGATGCACTTTCTTAATCTTATTTTTTTTTATCCAGCAATTTATTGTGGTTGCTAAAACACAAGGCTATTTTCCTCTGTTACCTTGTCCATTTTACAGAAATACTAGTTGAAAGGAAATTTGCCATAGTTTTTGCATTATTTTCCAAATGTTTGCAAAAGCTCCCTAAGCCAAGGAGTAGCTTAGTGGGTAACTCAGTTGTATCTAGTTGCTAGTTTTGGGTCTGTGCTCTATGTGAATATAAGAGGGCAAGTGCCATGTATCTTGGGATTAGTGAAACATCACGTGGGCACTGACAATATTTGTCTTGTTTTCAGGTTTTTTCTATTAATATTGATGGCTCTGATTTCCAAGAAGTTTTAAATGTTTCAGTTGACACACCTGAAAATTTAGCAGTGGATTGGGTTAACAATAAACTATATGTGGTTGAGACCAGTGTGAACAGAATTGATATGGTTAATTTGGATGGAACAAACCGTGTGACTCTTATTGCTGAAAATCTTGGAAATCCTAGAGGAATAGCACTTGATCCAACTGTCGGGTAAGTGATATGTGTCAGGCAATGGTAAAAGATGTTACAAATTCCTTCATTACGAGAAATAAGAAATAGCTAGGGTGGTCATTTTAGAACCACATATAAATTATTTTGAACAGTTACATCTTATCCTAATCTGTTCTACACCTTCAGTTGTTATGGGAGGGCTGTACACTGCTTTTATTCCTGATGTGCAGAATCTGTTTTATGCTTTGAGTTGTACATGCATGCACAGCCCTGAAAACAGAGCAGCTGTGAAATTGCCCTGCAGAAGAGTAGACATTATCCTGAAAGATTTCTGTTGTGATACGATCCATTACCTGGAATAAAGTGGCAGAGTGAAGCCAGGAGACTAGTGTCTCCCAACCCAACAGGCTTCATCAACGTATGTGAGCTGTGAAAATTTGTATCCTTAGAGAATGGGGAAAAGAATTTAACACAATTTTTAGTGACCAGTGCTGCTTTCATGATACATCTATTTCTCACTAGTTTATTACTGGCAGTATGCTTAAGTCTGTATTTGACTAAGGAAATTTGTTTTTTTTCTGAGGTCTTTCGGGTGAAAACATGTTTATAGATTCAGTCTATATATGAAAATGAAAATTACTTCTTGGGAAGGAGGTATAGATTGTGTTTTCATAGTATGTCAGCTGAGAATCAAGCTCTGTCTTGAAGGGGTGTTGGTTTTACATTCCATGGAAAATGTTGGGTATTTTTGCAAATCTCAAGGAAATACCAGACTTTTTATCTCTTTTTTTTTTTTTTTTTCTCCTCCTTTATAGTTATTTGTTTTTCTCAGACTGGGATAGTCTGTCTGGTGATCCTAAAGTGGAAAGGGCCTTCATGGATGGCACAAACCGTCAGGATTTGATAAAAACAAAATTAGGTTGGCCTGCTGGAATAACTCTGGATATTGTTTCAAAGAGACTTTATTGGGTTGACAGCCGGTTTGATTACATTGAGACTGTAACTTATGATGGCCTTCAAAGGTAGGAGAAATACCGTTCCTTGGAGGTTACAGATAAACTGATTATTTTATATCTAGTTCAAGCAAAGTTTTGTCCAACAGAAGGAGATACACAAGGGATGAAAATTACAATGTTGTGGATATGATGCACTCTGATGTCTGTGGTGTCACGATATTCCTAGACAGCCCTTATTTCCTCAATCAGGCTTTGTCCTTTTTCTACCTTGAATACCTATTGCACTTCTTTGATAATGTACTTTTTAATAGTCCACCTCTAGAGTACATGTTATAGTATTTGCTTTTTAATATTTTGTAACTAAATACATTGTTTTCCATCATAATTTCTTTTCGTCTTTGCATGAATGAATTTATTTGAAATATTCTGCTCCAAAGCACCACTTTGTCTAATGGGTATTAAGTGCTCTTTTTACATTCTGTAAATCTTTGCTGTTGGAAATGAAGTCATCGTTCACCCTATTGTGATGCTGGGAAAAATGTATCACAACATACAAGGAAAGAGTTCTTGAGTTTTTATGGGTCTGTGTCTTACAATGTGGTGTTTAAAAACCCATTTATCTCTGCATCTGTCATTACTCTCCCTTACTCAGACATGAGAAAAATATTGTCCCTTTTAACATACCTTCTACATATTGATTTGAAAAATGGGCCTCTGCTCATTTGACATGTTTATTGCTCAGTGTATTTTTTCACTTAGAAAATTATAAAAATAATGCTGGTATCTTTGCCCCTTGGTCAGGGTTTAGTAAAACAAGGATATATGTCTGGTTTTCAGAGATAATTTCTCACAGCAACACCAAAAATCTTGCAGATGTTGTGTAAGAGGGCAGAAGGCAATGGCAGAGGCTGCAGAGAATGTTAAAATATAACTTTCTGTTCATCTTGCATGTCTACATGAACCTGAATCACCTGGGAAACCATAGAATTCATTATTATTATGTATTGTGTGAGGGCTTAAAATTCTCTTTTTAGAAGATATTGTCACAATATCTTGCACAGAATAGGTACAGTGTATTAGCATTTGTTTTTCTTATGTTGTCCATGAGTGATTAGTGCAGGCCAAAGGAAGTGTGGGGTTTTTTGTTTCTTTTGGGGTTTTTGTTTCTTTATTTCTCACTGCATACATGGAATTTTATTTACATCCAAGGTTTCTTGATTGTTTCAGTATTTCAAATTGATACAAATGTCTTTGATTTCCCCTGGCATCCTGAATTTTCTCTCAGTGATTCAGAATCTTTTCTTATATTTTTGAGTCATCATCTTTACTCACCTTTTCTTTTTTTTGGAACTGCTTACACTTCTGATTGCTTTGTTTTCTCTTATGTTTATGTACCCCATGTGTTCAGCTTTGTCTTTTCAGTTCATTTGTTTCTTTTTTCATATTTACTTTGGCAGATGCTATATAGAAGCAAAATCTACTGAATGAAAATACTGTGTATTTTCCTCTATTAATAATTATTTTCTAGATAACGTTTTGTCAATAATTTTAAAACTGTCTTTATAACAGGAGAACAATAGCTCATGGAGGCTCACTCATTCCTCATCCCTATGGAATCACTTTATTTGAACACAGTGTGTATTTCACTGATTGGACCAAAATGGCAGTGGTGAAAGCTAACAAGTTTTCAGAATCTAATCCTCAAGTGATCTACCAGTCCTCACTGAGACCTTATGGAGTGACAGTTTACCATGCTGCCAGACAGCCATATGGTAAGACAGTAAGTAGATTATTAAGGGAGATTTAGGAACTGTTGTACCAGAAGTTGGTAAAAATTTTGAGATAGTGTTATTTTGCTGTAAAGGACCAATGATTACAACAGATACATTTGTATTGTCAAGCTGGACTCTTTTTTTATCACACAGTGGTTTTATCCAGCTGTGGTAGCTAATGAACTGCCAAATGCAATATTTATGAGTGGGGGAGCTTATTAAATGTGGTGTTATTTAGGAGAGTCAAACTTGTGCATATGAGCAGTATTGGGGTTTGGGACTTTTTTTCTTCAATACTGCAATGAGGGTGCAGTCGGAAAAGGCTGTCGGTGTGAATGAGTTCTGTGAGACATAATTCTGAAGTAGATCTATAGGCAGAAGACTATAGCACAGATGAAGGCCTCAGTGCTGTGTGCTGAGTATCTGTACAGAGCTAAATACCTTGAATGCTGGTTAGCTCTGATATGGTTTCAGTGCATTCCAGGATAATTTCCATGTGATATGATTCTCAGAATCCAAGTGATTTATTATAGACTTTCAGAATAAAATCCTGAAAAATCAAGATAATGATGCCATTAGGTTAATAGATGAAGTTATAATCCAGTCTGTGTTGCTTTCCAGTAAGAAATCCTTGTGGAAGTAATAATGGGGGATGTGAACAGATCTGTGTTCTCAGCCACAAAACTGATAATGATGGTCTAGGTTATCGCTGTAGATGTATACTGGGCTTTGATCTTCACATAGACGGCCGACATTGTGTTGGTAAGAAAATAGCTTATGATTATTACAAACAGCACTATTCATTATCTCTGTAGTTATTTCTGGAACATCCTTCCTCTCTTCAGTAGCTTTGTTTTTTTTCCACTGCAGCTCTTATTGACAGCTGTACAAGTCTGCTGATGTTCATTTCAAGATTTTGAACATGGAAGCCTGCTTTCCTGTGCAGATTAAGTTAGGCTTCTCCCTTTGAACACATACATTAGGAATAAGAGCTTCCCTAACCAATCTGCTGCTTCCTTTTCAAGTGCACAATTTTCACCAATGGAAGGTTTACCCAATGTAACTATTGGCAAATTAAGCCAAGTATGTTGTGTATAGTTTTACTATTTGACCATGCGTTCATCTGGCTAGCTCAGATGTGGTCTGGTTATATGGTGATTCTACAAAGACTGTGAGTTTTTATAGATGGCTGTAAAGAGGTGAGCACAGAAACTGACTTCTGTTTCCATAGGGATAATGTTTTCTGTAAAGCTGTGTTAGAACCACAGTAACAATATAAGAGGGATTCCTGACCAGCTAATGTTCTGGGTTGAGTTTTGGTTTAATTCTTCAGATATTGTTTGTGTATATTTAAATTCCTATTTTCCCGTTCTTCTGTGTGTTTGGGTTTTTTTTTTTTTAATTTTATTTATTTTCAGGCTATTAGTGTTTCCAAAGGAAAATAAAGTTTACAGTTAGTTAATGCTCAATTGTCCCACCTTGTGAATAAGTAAAGACTCTGTCTGATCTTTTCTCTTGCAGCTGTGCAGCAGTTCCTGCTGTTTTCATCCCAGCTGGCTGTGCGGGGAATCCCATTCAATCTCTCCACTCAGGAAGATGTGATCATACCTATAACAGGGAGCCCTTCATACTTTGTTGGAATTGACTTTTATGCTCAGGATGACACCATATTTTTTTCAGACACAAGTAAAGACATGATTTATAAACAGAAAACTGATGGTTCAGGTGAGAATAACTCTTAGGAATTGTAGAGTAAATGTGCTAAGGATAGTAAAATATGTATTTCTAAAAAAGACAAAAGTCACATTGTGAGATATACAGATAAATCTCAGCGTCACCCCAGTAATCTGGAAAATGTTTGTCAAAAATCTTTAACTCATTTTAAGCTCATTGAAGTCTCTGGTTCTTCTATAGCAAACCTGCTGAACGTGTTTGGAAATGAACCATTTGTAGCACTTCTCACAACTAGTATTTGTCATCACTAGTCTTTATGTAAGCTAGGATGCCTTTTAGTAGTATGAAACTGAGTTTCTGTTTTTCATTTCCCTATCTGGAGAGCAGGATGTATGTTATAATACTGTAATATAGAAAAGAATGTTATGGATGCAGTATTTTTGGAAATTCTATTTGTGCTAGTTTGAAGAAAGTTTCTCTCTCGATTGATAATAACAATCTAATATATATTAAGTCACTATTTAGTCCTTTAAGTTTGCTGCTGCCTTGGGTCAGAGTAATGGTAGAGTGCAGCTGGGCATTGCTATGCAAACAGTAGGTGGGATCTGGCTATTGAGCAAGGTGTCCTTACTGCATTGACCTTATTGATCTTTATTCATTTAACTCCTTTCAGCGCAAACTTAGTGACGGATTTTCTCTCATCTTTGGCAAGTCTGTGTTTCTCCTCTTTTAGGCTTGTGTCCCTGAACATGTAACTCCTTGGCTTGGAGGAAAGGACCCTGCACCTGTCTCATTGGTTATTAATCTTTGTATCAAGTAGCACAAAGACAGCATTTGTACTGAGGGAAACCACTAGTTTTTGTGGACAGAATACCACATCAATGTTATTTACTCTGTTCCTAAACATATACTATCATGTGTGTTACAAATTCTAGGAAGAGAAATCCTGACAGCTAATAGAGTGGAAAGTGTTGAAGATTTGGCCTTTGACTGGATTTCAAAGAATCTATACTGGACTGACCCTCGATATAGGAGCATTAGTGTGATGAGGCTGGCAGATAAATCTAGGAGAGCTATTGTTCAGAATTTAAATAATCCCCGGTCAATAGTGGTTCATCCTGTTATTGGGTAAGTTTAGCTTTGAGTCTCACTTAAAACTGTATGGACAAATTTATGGTTTAAGCAGAATTGGTGAGGCTAGATTTACATCTCATCTGGATTTCTGTTTGAATTTGTTTTCGCTTCCAAAATACCATCTCTTTTCAGTTCTCTTGTCGTGCTTTAGTGAGGTCTCCTTTGGCTGAGGATTCAGCACCCAGAGGAAAGGGCAAAGTGATACAGATTCCACATGAGAGAAGCACTCAAAAGAATGCTCTTTAAAAGCATCAATTTGGTTTTATTTCTTTTACTCCTGTGTGTAGATAGACAAGCAAAAGAACTGTTTCTTTGTATCACTCAGATTAGAGAGCTGTTTATCATAGTTGAAACTTAAAGCTTTCTAAGTTATTTTAAATAGACTTTCAATTCCCAAAACACTAGCCTTAGTTCCTTTATTTTTTCTAAGTTTCTTTATTTGAGTGTATTAGGTAATACTGGCCATATTTGATAAAGACCTGTAATTCTCTGCACATAAAATGAAGCCCAGCTTCTCTCTCATGGGAATACTTATCTTCACATTCAATATGTTGTGTTACTTGGCCATGCCAAAATAGCATTTCTTTCACAGCATAGTTCAGGTTCCTACCACCATACTACTAATTTCTTAATTCCTTGGTATTGAATTTTCACATTGAGTAGCAAAATTACTATTTTGGAAGTAATCTCATAAGGTTGGAGTTGAATTTGTATCCTTGGATGTCCCAACATTTTTTGTTTGCTACTTTGTGAAGTCAAATTAACACTAGCTTTAACTCTTGGAGTGTAGGCATAAGTCAAAAGGATCAAAAGGAGAAAATTCTTTGCAATATTCACGCTTACTTGAAAGTATTACCTGGAAGATGCTTTTTTTGTTTGATTCTTCATGCCTGTCAGTACTTAAATGAAATCCTTAACAATTCAAAGCTATAGATATTTTGTGTCTAAAGAAGTAATCAGTTCCAAAGGTTTTGGAAGTTGTTGTAGACAGGGTAAATATTAAGTGCGGGTGCCACTACCAGTTGAGGAGGGGGTCAACACAAAATATTGTATTTTTTTAAGGTATGTGACAGTGATACAAAGAAGAATGTTAATGCTGTTGAAACATTTGCTCTGTTTAACAATGTTATATTGTTGGTTTTATGTGTCTTCTGACATGTGTGCTTTCAGGTATATATTCTGGACAGATTGGTTCCGTCCTGCGAAAATCATGAGGGCCTGGAGTGATGGATCCCATGCCTTGGCAATTGTCAATACAACGCTAGGCTGGCCTAATGGCCTAGCCATTGACTGGAGGTAAGGACAACACAGAAGACAGAAGCTTTTTCAAGCAAATGCCTGTCTTCTTTTAAACTGACGGGTATTAGAATAGAATTGTGTCAGATTGGATGCACTGGAACTTTCGTATTGAAGACTTTGATTTTCATTTTGTTGAAAAGCCTGTAAAACGTAAGGATTTTTCTCAGTACCCATCCCCAAACATCCCAATAACCTCTTGTCATGTTTAGGATTGTTATTTGAGAAAATATTTTTGTTTCTTAGTGGACATAATGTCATTTTCATTATTTGTAGTTCTCTAAGGCTGTACTGGGTGGATGCCTTTTTTGATAAGATTGAGCATAGCAACTTTGACGGACTGGACAGACGGACTCTTGAACGTATTAGTCAGATGACTCACCCATTTGGCCTTACTGTTTTTGGAGGTAAGCCTGGAATTGAAAAATGTTATCTATTATTATCATAGAATTATATTTTTTCCCCTGTATGATAATTTGTATGTGAGGTAAAATAACATGGCCTTTGTAATACTACTTTCCCTATAAAAAGCACTCTTGAAAGTTTCTATTAAAAAAACATTTAGTACTTTTTGCTTGGTTTTAGGTCTGGTTTTATGTATATTTGAGTTTAAATACTTTGATGCAGATCAGGTAAATCTTTTACTGCAACAAGGCAGATATGCTGTACAAGGCATGTACTGCTTCTAAGGTGGGCTGTTCATGCTGAACAGACAAGGTAAATCATTTCCCTAGAGATGATCAGCAATTACGGGATTTTGTTAATTGTATGTAGGGTTCATCACTGGATTTATGTTGTGTGTGAAGAAAGATCCCAGTATCTGACCCCTTTTGATATTGAGTAAGAGTATCTTCAAAAAATATTATGAAATTTTCTGGGAATTTGTTTTAATGAATGGCTTTTAAAATTCCCTTGGAATTTGAAATGCCAGTTGACTCTTGTATTTAAATGTAAGTGAAATCTGAGCAGGCTTGTTTCTCAGTTATGTCTGCCTGTGACTGAAGGACTCACTTTGACTGCATTGGTGATAAAATTGTCTTTTTCATTAAAGGGTTATGAGAAGTTAAGTTTGCGTGAAAAACCTTGCATTTTTTTCTCATGGTGCATCATCTTTTATGTGATATTACTGTATAATTGTTGCATGTTCCCTGTCTTTCAAAACAGGTTATGTTTATTTCACTGATTGGAGACTTGGTGGAATAGTTCGAGTGAGGAAGTCTGATGGAGGAGAAATGACTATTATTCGAAGGGGCATTAGTAATATTATGCACGTTAAAGCATATGATGCTCATTCCCAAATAGGTGAGCTCTTCTGTTGTACAGATGATAAACATGAAACAGGGAATAAGAGACAAGTTATCAGGACAGGGTATTTCCACTCTCAATTTTAGAATTGCCCATACTAGATTGCAAGTAACATGCGGGGGAGGTAGCAGAGGCACTTGCAATCACACACTGTATGTTTCAATGTTTTGTGACTATATGCAGTTTTCCTCCACTACTTCTGCTACTTTAACCTTGTAAAATGAAGTTACGATTCCATTGTATTTTGTGTGTGTGACCAATTACAACCTTGCACTTCTGTTTTTCTGTTCAGTTTTAAGCTGAACTATGTATTTTGCGGAACTGGGTAAATGTTTATTAATCAAACTATTATTCTTAAAGTAATCACTGTGCCTAAGTCTCTTCTTTTCACTGCTGAATTCTATGACCTAAACCAAGGATTTGGTTAACTTAGCGCAATGCACAATGATCAAACTGTATACTAAGGCTCATCCATTATTTGGTGTCCAAAGGTTGGATCAGGTCTCCCAGCATTGCTCAAACAAAGGTCTTTGTGTCCAGACACTTGCTGGAATTTGGCAGAAAATTGAATGAAATTTAATAGTATATTCTTGACTTCCCTTAGTATTTGTGTCAATTAAGGTTATATGGAATGTGGGCCTTGGTATTGTGACTTAATTCTACTGTCAGCGAACTTGGCTCTGTTTTGCAGTGTTTGCAAAAGCAGGATTTGCTACAGCGTCTTTTGTTCCAAGTTGTTACCAGTTGTGTATGTGTGATCTTTTCTATCATTTTTTAAGGCTCGAACTACTGTAATAGAGGGACAAATCCCAATGGAGATTGCAGTCATTTCTGCTTCCCAGTACCAAATTTTCAGAGAGTTTGTGGTTGTCCTTATGGCATGAAGCTGGCTTTAAATCAGCTGACATGTGTTGAAGATCCATCCAATGAGCCACCCACTTTGCAGTGTGGCTCCTACTCATTTTCCTGTGGTAATGGAAGATGTGTGCCTCGATACTATCAGTGTGATGGTGTTGATGATTGCCATGATAACAGTGATGAACAAAACTGTGGTTCTTTAAGTAAGTAATCCCTGTAATTTATCCTTAGTATTTGTTTACAGTTCAGAAAGTTGGGTGGATTAGTCTGATTTTGTTGGAATAAACACGTATTCTTTAGATTGCATCTGCAGACAAAGTGTGATATCTACCTGGGAGAATAATTACTTTAGAAATTATTCAAATAACTCATGGAAAGAAGGGATTCAACACTGGCCACCTAAAGAATATAAAAATATTTTATATCTTACTAAGTTCTCAGAATTCAATTTATAAAGTAACAAAAAATAATCTAAAGAAAAGGGTTTTCTTTATTCTTAAATTTTGTAAATTTTGAAACGTATTGGAATATCACTGAATTTTCTTATTTTCATGCACAGGGAGGGACAAAATGAAGACATTTCAAAATAGCACCGTAAGAAAAATAACAGAACTGTGTGCTTTGTCTAACCTTCCTCTAAGATTAGAGCATACCTTTTATTTCATTTAACATCTAACTGAAAAGTTTATGATTGTCATTATTTTGGGCACTTCTGAGCTACTTGTTACACCTTGATTTTTACAGTGAAGTGGATTAAAAGTGCATTGGTCCATTTCCTGGTTTTCCTGTAAAGTGTCTCACACAAAATAGGTTTCTTTGTTGAGTAAATTGAGAGAACAGTGGGATTATTATAGTTGATAAGATATTGAAGAGACTTTTTTGACATATTCAGTGCTTCTTCCTTCAGGGTTAATGCTTTTAAACCGCAAACAAGAAAGTAGAACATATTAATAAAATTTGCTCTTTAATGCATAGTATGACTGAGGTATAGACTCTTTTATTAGTGGGCTATTTTAGAATAACTATGCTGCCTTTTGGGGAAAGGGATAGCATGATGCAAATGGCTATTTGAAGAAGTTACTTTTCTTGTTCTTTGGACTGTTTTGAAGTGCCGAACGATTCAGATTTTTATTGATTCTTGCAATTTAAAAAAGCTTGCAAGTATTCAGTTTTGCAGCATGTTGGCCTGTCAGACATTTTCCTTTTAAGCTATGTGCTTTTTAGAATTTGATGCATATTGTAGGCAACTTATAAGTATATTAAATGTACTGAATATTCTGGCAGGGAAGACAAGTTTTTGAGATCTTTATAAGAGTGTCCTCTTGTTTTGTTTTTCATTTAGACAATACTTGTGCTTTATCAGCTTTCACCTGTACCAGCGGACAGTGTATTCCAGGTCAATGGCGTTGTGATAAACATAATGACTGTTTTGATGGCAGTGATGAATTGCATTGTCCTACACAAGGACCGACTTCATGCCCTGTAACCCTGTTCACCTGTGATAATAATAGATGTATTCCTAGGATCTGGTTATGTGATACTGATAATGACTGTGGTGATGGGTCAGATGAAAAAAACTGCAGTGAGTATCACAACTGTCTGTTGTTTTTTAAACAACCGTGAATGTAGATAGTCGTGGCAGTTGGTACAAGGATGATTAATGAAATTAGGAAGAAAGAAGTAAAATCTAAGTTAGCCTCCTTTTACAGTCTGAGATGTGGAAAGCTCATCTAATTTGAACTGCCAGAGCCAAGTAGAATGCAGAAAGATAATTAAAACAATAAAAAGGGGCAACTGTAATAGTTGTAATTGTGGTACTTCATAATGTTATTCATTGCCATTTACAGCAAGAAACAGCTAAAGTTTAGATGTTTTAAGCATTTATTTCATAAGTAATCTAGTTGTGAAGTTTTTACGAGAAGTAAGATAGTAGTTTCTCCATTTACTTTCTTGTTACTGACAACTGAGTGGAATCCTCTATTTTTTGCATGAGTCCAAACAAACCTATGAATAAAAAAATAACTGATACTATTGTATCCATATATAATAACTGATACTATTGTATCAGTGCTTGTAATTTATGTGATTACTTCTTGTTGCATTGCCTGCTGCAAGTTAGTGATAGCTTTTTTATACTACCTCAGTATTATGCGGATTTCTGAAGACAGAGACACGTCTGCCTTTTATTGTCATTCTCAATAGCTTTCACAGGTACTTGTGAACCCCGGCAATTTCAGTGTCCGGACCACCGCTGTATTGACCCATTCTATGTCTGCGATGGAGACAAAGACTGCATAGATGGTGCAGATGAGCATGACTGTAGTAAGTGTCACTTCATTTGGTGAATGCCTCTTTATTGCTTCCTTACTCTTACCCCCTGAGGGGACTTTGGTGACCTCATATTATCATCTCTAAGATAGCAGAATGCATAATAAACAGATCTATGAATTGACCCTGTTTGTGTTGCTTGTTTTAGCATTTTAGTAAGCTCTCTACTAGTTGTAGAGAGCAGAAATCTGTTTCCTCTAAGTTTATGGTAGATTCCAAGGTCAGTGCATTTTCTGTATCTCAGGGAGATCATGGTCTTCAGTGGAACTTGATAACACATCTGACTTGGTCACCCATAGAAAAACTGGTGCAATCTAGCTGTGTAAAATAACATGAATATGTTTTTATTTTTTAGTATATAACTGCAGTGCCACAGAGTTTAAATGTGTAAGTGGAGACCAGTGTATCAGCACTTCCTACCAGTGTGATGGTGTTTATGACTGTAATGATCACTCAGATGAGGCTGATTGCCGTAAGTATATTGTTCCGAAAGAAGGGCTTCAGTTATTAGGTGATGCTTTCAAAAATGTGCTTCATATACTATATCAAATAATTGGCACTACTTCCCTTATAACCTCAGAATTCTTTTTAGGGGGTACTAGTCTAGAAATTGTTTTTCTAAGCAGAAATCTCAGACACAGTAGGTGTAGAGTTTGCATTCCCTTTAATACTAATGTTTTACTTGGCACCTTAGTCTCAGGGTTTAAAATTAAAATTAATAAGTCTGTTCAACTCGAAAATGGAATACTTTGTATCCATGACAGTTAGATTGGAATTTTCCCTTGAGAAATATTTTACATTTAAGATACTTAAAATCTTGCAATGCAGGGTGGTGAAAACTTGTTTCAGCAAGTATTTTCACATTGCTTTGGTCATGTACATAGCTACCACACAGATATGTGCTTCCTCCAAATATTACAGTAGTTGAATTGCCTTGTTCATTGTATAATAAAGTAGGAGTTGAATTGATCGGATTCTGAAATGTCATGTAGACTGACTGTGATTCTCTGGTCTGGGTGATCTGAAAGCAGCACAGTTCTTAATAGTATTGTAATTAATGCAAACAAACTGAGCATAATGATTTTGCTTCTTTAAAATGAAAACAGCTTCTGAACTGTTGATTGTCACTGTTTTAGCTACAAGACCACCAGGGATGTGCCACCACAATGAATTCCAGTGTCAATCAGATGGCAATTGTGTTCCTGCAAACTGGGAATGTGATGGCCATCTTGACTGTGCAGATGGCTCAGATGAACATCATAGATGTCCTGCCAGAACCTGTCCTCCATCTCTTTTTCGCTGTGATAATGGCAACTGTGTCTATCGAGCATGGATCTGTGATGGCGATAATGACTGCAGGGATATGAGCGATGAGAGAGATTGCCCTACTCAACCCTTTCGGTGCCCCAGCTGGCAGTGGCAGTGTCCTGGTCACAGTATCTGTGTGAACCTGAGCAAAGTATGTGATAATTCAGCTGATTGTCCTAATGGAGCTGATGAGTCCCCCTTGTGCAGTAAGTTACTGTTTAAGCATCTTCTATAGTGTGCTATGGCTTTAAAAAGAAATGCAATATTCAGCATGCTGCATTTCTAGCATAAAGTGTAAACATGCTTAATTCAGACCTCAGATTACTAAGTGGAACTTGCTTGCAGTGAAAGGAGATTACAATGATGACAGGTTAATTCATGAGCTATGTAAAATCTTGTGCTCTGTATTCAGATGTTACTTCCACTGACTTCAATATAGGTTTTTATATAGCAATATAGGAATGAGCTTTGTGTTCCTGAACACATTCACTAAAGCATGGTATGCTTTAAGTTCAGATGACATGTGATTCAGTCCTTAATATTTTCTTTTAAATTTCTAACTTCAAAAATAATGAAAAAAATCTAGAAGCTCACATGTAGCCAGAATTTGTATTTATGTTGATTATGAATTGATTCAAGCATAATCTTTTTCTTTGTTTCTTTCCTTACTTCCTCCTCCTTCTCTTTAATCAATGCACATTCTCAGATGAACCCCAGCCAGGTATGATTATAAATGATTTTAAAGTATTGTTTATTAATACAATTTTAGGCTTGGAGTAGTGTAGTAAACCTTTGTATTTTTCTAGCTAGTTTTAAAGAAAACTGTTGTAAAGTCTTAGACAGCCTTCTGTTTATCATTCATTTAATGGGATTCAGTAGTACGTACTACGTTGTTATCTGTCTTTATGTGCATTCTGCGCATTGCGTTTCACATAAGGGCCTCAGTCTGGTCTCACATTGCATAACTGATGGTATGTTTTAGCAGCAGTCTTAGGCTAATAATGCAATTGCAAAGTATAAACATAAGGAGTCTTTTTGTTAACTATTTGCTTGTTTCCTTCATGAATCCCATTTCAGATCAGGAGAGCTGCTCTGACAATAATGCTGGCTGCACTCATGAATGTATTCAAGGACCCTTTGGAGCTCAGTGTACTTGTCCTGTTGGCTACCAGCTTACAAATGACTCTAAGACCTGTGAAGATATTAATGAATGTGATCCTCCAGGCTTTTGTAGTCAGCATTGTTACAATGAGAGAGGCTCTTTTAGGTGCTACTGTGATGAAGGATACATTTTAGAAACCAATGGGAAGACTTGTAAAGCAGCAGGTGAGGAACATTGATGTAAGCCTGGAGAATGTCAACAGTGTCTGGAAGATGTCCAGCTTTGCTATTTTCATATTGTTCTCTTTTTAAAAAGAGCTTATGTAAACAGCCCTTCAAGTTGTTCATGGCAGATGACCATGAGTACTAAAACTGTTAGCTGAGGGGTTAATTTGTAACTTATTGTAATTGTAACTTGAAATTATATATTTAAAAAGAGCCTAATTTTTAAGCCTGCAATGGTAAAAAATAGTATTCTAGAGAAAAGCTGTGCCAGGCATCTCTAATTCGTAGTTTAAAACTTTCTCCTTATGAAGTTCTCACAGAGTGTTTAAATCCCATCGTTTGAGAAGTGTGAATGACAACACTGACATGGTCTCTAGCTATCCATTGTTCTGTATCTCCCAAGTAGTACTGACAGTGCAGAGGAGCCATATACCTCATGGAATTTGTCACCATGGGTTTCCTGGTTTAGGTTGTAGTCAGGTCTTGGAAGACTCTTGCAATTTATCTGCAAATAAGTCTAGCTTTACTAATAGGGAGTTTCTCACAGTTTGCTGTCTTTAAGGTTGCTATTCATCAGTTGGTTTTCAGCAGTTTGTCAGTGTAAGATACTGCACAGCAATCTAATTGCAGTAGCCTCTGGCTTTCTCTCCATGCAGTCTAAAGGGAAGGAGGAAAAAACTAAGGCAGTTTGGCTAACAGTGAGGAAGAGCCAGGCTGTGTAGAGTAACTGGTGGTACAAAGAACTTTGTGGTCCGGACTGGGATCTGAAAGTGGCTAATGCAGGAAGGAGGGCTGAATTTCAGCAAAAAACTGGTTGGGCAACGAGGAAGAGGACCTGAGGTTCAGAGTCTGGAAGGGGAGCCTAGTAAAAATAGATGGAGAAAGGGTGGAGAAAAGGTGGAGAAAAGCCAAGGTAGATCCAGAAGTCAGGATGGACAGACTGTGGATATGATAAAATACCTTGAACTGAGAATTTACTTGTATCTGGGTACACGTATTGAAAAGATGAATTCAATAGCTTTGATGCTGTAAAGCCATGTCAAATTACTCGATGGTTTTTTTCTTAATGAATTACTATTGAATAGCATATTGGTTTATATTAATTTCTTTTCCTTTGACAGAGTCTGGGAATCTTCTTTTGCTGGTGGCAAGTCGTAACCAAATTGTTGTGGACAACATCACCTCTCAGTCACACAGTATTTATTCTCTAGTTCGGGATGGGAGGAATATTGTGGCTATTGATTTTGATTCAATCACAGATCGCATCTTTTGGTCTGATACAACTCAGGATAAAATTTGGAGTGCTTATCAAAATGGGACTGACCGAAAAATAGTACGTTTTTCTGAGTTATTCTTGTCTCTTCATTGCAGAGAGAAAATCAAGACACTGTGTCTTCAGTTAACAATAGGAAAGAGGAGAAATCCCAGTATAATAAGACAGTTAATGTAGACAAGTGAAACAACTTTGTAGATACTAAGCCAACAATTCATATTGCTTTTTGAGTAAGAAAACTGAATGTTTTCAAGAAACCCTTTAAATATCAGGCTACAAATTGCTTTTCCTATTAGTAGATGCTAGCTTCTTCAGGAGACCCACTGAAATTGGTTGGAATATTTCAGTATATGCTTAGTCAGCACTTTGAATTTGTACTTTGTGACTTATTCTGCATAGGAAACCTAGAAAATATTGGAGATTTGGTTCCCTATTTTCCACCATTATAGAATTGGAAAGAGTAAATTTAATACCAACTAGTTTATTCTCTCTCACACCCTCCCCCCCTCCTTCTTTTGTTTGTTTGTTTTGTTATTAAACAGGTGTTTGACAGTGGTGTCACCGTGACTGAAAGTATAGCGGTAGATTGGGTAGGTCGCAATCTTTACTGGACAGACTTTGTGCTGGAAACAATAGAAGTCTCTAAAATGGATGGGAGCCACAGGACTGTGCTGATTAGCGAAAATGTAACAAACCCAAGGGGACTAGTTTTAGATCCCAGAATTGAGTAAGATTTTTTTATTATGTTTTGAAAACATATATAATTTGTTATGTAACAATATTCAAATTTGAGATATGTCCAAACTGTATCATGATTGTAAATGACAAGTGGAAGAGGCAACAAGACAATTTTTGAAAATGGTTGCAGAGTTAATTTAATATTTAAAGTCATATGGTAATTAGTTGTAATCTGTCGCTCTCTTTCACTATAATGAGATATATTTTTCATGTAAACCTGATTTTTCCAACATTTGCTTCCTAGTTAAGAACTGTTAATTCAAAATTGTCACGTATCTTTGTCAGTTGGTGATATCCCACAAACTTACATGTAATGGAATGTGGTATGCTTACCTGGCAAGAAACAGGTTCTTTCATAGCCCCAAATCTAAAATTACTATCTATACCATATTAATGTTATCATTATATTAAAATAAAAAATTATACTAATATAAAAATTTATATTAAAAGCACTTTGCCATTTCAGACAGCAAGTGGCATAGAGTAAATGGAAGGTTATGATTTGAACGGTTTGTGTACAAACTTTTCCCGTTTTTTAAGCTCTTCAGTGCCTTGAACACTGTACTGCCCACACTGTGGGGGTCTTCAGTTCTAGCACAGTTAACATAACCAATGCATGTCTGTAAAAGTATAAACCGTATCAAATTATTACTTAGCAACTGGAGATTCAGATTATAATCGGTGTTGAAAAACAGTAATAACAATAGCTTCTACATGCCATTGTTATTGACAAATGAAAACAGTAGTAGAAATATTAAAAGAACTTCTATAATAGAAGTTAAAGTAATATCTAAAGTGAGGATATTGCTGAAATTAATGGCATTGTGTAGGACTTTACTAAAAAGGTTGTTTTTGTTATTTGGTTAATGAGTCATCATGTAACGTGTCTCAGTAGGCAGATAGGCTTTGGGTTTTTTCAGACTGGTAACCACAAGTTACTTTTTTCAGTGCTCACGTAATGTTCTGGACTGACTGGGGCCAAAACCCTCGAATTGAAAGAGCCAGCATGGATGGCAAAATGAGAACAGTGATTATTAATAATAAAATCTACTGGCCCAATGGACTTTCCATTGATTACCCAAATAAACTTCTCTATTTTGCTGATGCTTATCTTGATTACATTGATTTTTGTGATTACAATGGAAACAACAGACGGCAGGTGGTCGCAAGTGATTTGGTAAGACATTAATAAGAATCTCTGGTTTTCTGACATCCTCACTGGTGGTACTTAAAAAAATACTTGCAATGTCATAGACCTGGATGAATTTTTCTTAAAAATATGTGTGTAAAGCAGTATGAAGCAATTTAGCTGTTTTCTACAGCTGGTGAACAATAAAAAAAAAAAGAATTGCATATCACAGAATCACACTCTCAGGAGAACTTAAACAGAATCTGTAGCTGAGTGTAGACTTGGTGCTTTAGATCATTCTCATTTTTTTCTGTCTGCATGCATGAAGTCTAATGGTGACATCTGTCACTGCTATTACTAGCTGGTGTATTTGCTGTAGGCAAATACAGTACAAAAATCCTGGAAGAATTTTCCCCCAGTCACTTTCTGTGAGTGATGGTTGACAGCAGGGAAGAGTTTCGTGCTGCCAGGACTTGCTGTGTGCAGGGAACTTAATGAAGACATCCCTATTAGAGACTGTGTCCCAGTAAAGTGCTGTGGGCAACTTGTAGTATTGTCCTTGTATCAGCACAGTAGTTCAGACAGTACACATAAGCTGGTGTAAAAACCCACGTGTGTTTTCAAGATTTGAACCTTGGGGCTTTTAGTTTTGTCTAGGGATAATTCTTGAGAAATACAGGTTCTGTTACAATCTTTCATGCCCCATTCCTAGTTTTAGGAAATTTTGGACCCTCTGGTAAATCATAGGACTTATCACAGATGCAAGGTCTTGATAGACCTATAACTCTCACCAGATATTGTGCCCTTGAAAAACTACAATTGGGTCATTATCTATTTGTTCCCTGTGTTCTGCCCTACAGTTATATTGCTTTGCTAATTTTCTCATGCTGTATGTCTCACAGGGTCTGTTTAGCATTTTCATTAAAATAAATAAATGTATTTCTCCTGTAACTGAGTTCTTGTTTTCAGGTGATATTTGATTTTTTTTTTTGTTTTTTTAAAAAAATGATCATCTCTGCCTTTACTTTGCATATTCAAGCAAGCTTTATGTGTACAAATCTCCAGAACTAAATTGGTAAATTTCCTTGCCTTTTAGATACTGCAGCATCCACATGCTCTAACTGTCTTTGAAGATTTTGTGTACTGGAGTGACCGCTATACTAATAGAGTCATTCGGGCCAATAAATGGCATGGAGGAAACCAGACAGTTATGATTTATAACATTCACCAGCCTTTGGGGCTTGTGGCAGTCCATCCTGTAAAACAGCCCAGTGGTAAGCTCATCAAAATAGTTTTGGTAATTACTAAAAGTAGTAATGCGATGGTGTCATGCACATGACACTCCTGCAATCAGTCTTGTCAGCGAATAGGCTAGGTTAAAAAAGTATCCTTATGGAAACACAATGCTTAGCTCACAAAATATGCATTTATTAGCACTTTCTGTTAAATGTTTTCATAAGAAAATTTAAACATTTTAATTTTAAAAATTTGTCTCTGTAGCACACCAGGATCAGTTCCTTGTATGTTGATAAGATGCTTTAGACATGATTACCTTTGGCATCCATCTCTGAAAGCACTTTTGCATTATTTTATGTAATGAAATAATAACAGTAAACAAATGTCTTCATTATGTTCAAGATTCTCTCCGAGATCATATGCAGGTGATCTTTTGCAGCTGAAAGGCTGTAAAAAAAAAATGATTTTTTTTCTCTTCTTTTTGTTAGTTAGAGCTATCTTCCCAATCAGACTTTTTGTCATTTCATGTCATGACTCAATGAAGGGGAAATATGTTGACACAAATAGTGTGGTTCATTGTTTCTCCTATATTTCTGTTATATGGAGTGTTTCATTGCAGGGAGGGCAGAGATTTTCATCTGAGTAAGGCTCTAGTAATTTTGGTGGTATATTTGTTTTGGAATCAAACCTTCCTCCATCATGTTCAGAGCTAAAGGCACTTATCATTTTCACTGCAAATTGTTTAGTCACCAGAGGGTATCATTGATTTAGTTCTGGTGTTACTTTACTAACCAAGGTTTAAAAAGCTTTCTACCACTGATGGAGAAAGCTGCTTATTATTCTTCATTGTTTTATATTAGTACATTTTATGATTTTTCATTTGGAATTGTTTTATTTTATGTGGCCAGACAGAAAAGAAGGGGATAAAGCACTTGCAAAACAGCAAAACCTGCCAGTGTTTACAAAAGAAGAAATAATTATTTGCTGATTGAAATTCCAAATGCAGTAATAAAACTGTCATCCACTCTACATTTTTTTGTAAATCGTTATAGCTCACACCAGCTAGAATTTAGATTTGTTGTACCGATGAAATGAATAATTCTCTTGCTCTGAGTTTATGACATTATTTTATTGTTATCTTGTTAATTTGTTTTCAGTTCTTGTTAGTTTTTATCTTGGCAACAACTGTGTAATTTCTTGAAACTTCCAAGCTCCTTAGAATTTAGGCCCCGCTGCAGTTGATGTTATATACTCAAAATCTAATTTTATTTTCTAATGAAGATGACTGATCCTGAAGAAATTTTTATCTAAATGATTGCATTGGAGTGTATAATGATAATAGCAGTCAGTCAACATCTTCTTCACTGTCTTTTTTACAAACTTAGACTGCCAGTTTCAAAATGATCAAAGATGTTACGTGCTGAACTGCCCCTGCCTTTGAATGAGATGTAGGCAACTATTTTATCTCCTTAGTTTTCTTCAAGCTTCAGTAAATAGTTGAAATCATCTATCTAGAAAGTGTATAATGATCAGATAATGAAAATCCTACAGTTTGAAAATGAGTTTGAAAGATTTTGGATGATGCAAAAAAAATTGAAAAGATCACAGTGGTAATGGTACTGGCTTGAAATGAAAATTTATACCCTGTTATAAGTGTATGGTATTGTTTGTAGTTCTTGGAAATAATTAATTTTCTTTTAATTTTAAGGTAATAGTAGAAGTGATGGAGTGCTGGGTTGGTATTATGAGTAGCAATGATATTAGATATTCTTTCCAGTTGCTCATACTGTTACAGTTGTTAATTCTTTCTTCTATTTTTTCAGGTATCAATTCTTGTGCATCATCCCCCTGCAGCCACCTCTGCTTGCTTTCTTCATCTGGACCACATTTCTTTTCATGTGCTTGTCCTTCAGGATGGATGCTTTCTCCTGATGACAGGAACTGCATGAGAGGTAGGGAAGTAATAATGAGAGATGAAAAAAAAACCCAAACTCAAACCAAAGAATCCAACACTGTCAGATCCACCCCTCTCTCAGGCAAAAAGCATACTTTAGATCTGAGGGCTGCTGCTCATGAAATCAAAGTTTGAGGCCATTCCAGGCAGACTTCATTTATGAAGCATGGAATGTTCTTGCCTAAAGGTTTGGAGCCAGGTTCTGGAAGGAACTCAGTCACTATTTAGGGAAAAAGGGGTTAACTCAGTTTTCTTTTAAGCACCTTAAACAAGCTAAAAGAAAAGAAGCAGTGTTTTCGTGCTTGATACTTAGCAGTGTTTTCTTTAAAGAGCTGGATTGCATTCACAATTTTGTTAGCAGCAGTAAGAGATTAACTAATTATTATAATCAGAAACGAAGTGCAACTTAATTTAATCTATTGAAAGAAGAGGGTTTCTTTTAGAAATATGTGCTGGCTTTAGTATATGCAGCCTTATAGAGGAGGCACAATGAAAGTAAGAACATGGCACTGATGTAACACATGTATGTGTAGAAGTTGATCCAGTTCTGCTACTGAATCAGCCTATGGACAGTTCTTGTCTTTATTTCTCATATGCTGCAAAGTTCCCTGTGTCTGTTTAGATACTCACGGCCCTTTGATAAATTACAGAATTGCTCCATATAAATTGTATAAAAGAAATAGAAACATCCTTCAGTGAAGTGCAATTCTGTGGTCTTATTTTTCCCTCTAGATGGGATTTCTGCATTTAAACAGTATGAAAAAAACATCACAGATTCGGGAATTAAAAAATTTGCTGAAGGTCAGCACATCAGAAAAAGTTACGAAAAATATTTTAATTCTTTTCATGTTAAAATACTTTAATTAGTTCTGATGATTACAAAGGCATAGGCATTTGCTGTTTCTCTTTTCTAATGTCTACCGAGATCCTTATCCTTGCTGTCATTACTTCAGTAGGCCAGCCCAAACTTTCAGCAGAAGGATTAAACTGGGCTGTATGTATTTGGTTACCCACTGTCTCTACAAAGCAGGCATCTGCTGGCATCTGCCTACTTCATTAACATGTTAAATACTGCTAACTTCATTGTGTTGGAAGGGCATTGATTCTAGGATCTCACTGTCTCTAGCTTTACATGAGATGAAGTATGCTAATCTTGTAAGATTGCTGTTGTGAATATTCTACTTCAAACTGCATTTCAGGTTGATACTAAAGATGGTAATGAAGCAAGCTGGCTTGGAAACAGAGCAGGGAATAAGTGTATATTAAAATTTTAAATGAATATATAGTAATAATATATTTAGTACAATAATACACAAATTTTATCTGTATTATTTGTCATGTAAGAATTGTAGAAGCTATATTACTGTCTGTCTGATGAAGCTACACAGTTTTTAGATCTGTATACCTCAGCAAATTGTCTACTATATAAGTGAAAAATAATCAGACTGTAGATTTGCATAGAAAGCAGTCAGCAAAAAAAAAATCTGCAGGATGTAGTTGGTTTAAACGAGACTATCAAACGTCACAAGTACAGACAATCTAGCCTAGAGAATTCACATGTGTGTTTCAGCAGGATCTAGTGGTGTTGTACTGTGTATGATTAGAAAGGGAATAATGACTCTGGGTCTTGTATGTATTGGAATAATTTCACATGAATTTATCTGTTCCTTGCAAATATTTATAGAAGAGCACTGGCAGGCCACATTGTTATGAAAAAGTGAAAAAGAGGAATTGCAAGTATTTCACAGTCAGAACTACCCATATGTCTTCCATCAGTTATTTGCCAAAATGTGTTTTTTGTGCTGAGACATACAATGTCTAAGGTCATGTCAAATTTGACAAATGGATCTAGCTGCAAGGGAGAAGAATGAAGAGTAATTTTTGAGACATGCAATGATTCTGTGTTTTGTGGGTTTCAGTGTCAAAATTTTCATTGCAAAATTTATGTAAATGTGTGAAGCAGCCAATGAAGAAAATCTCAACAAAGATTTTCTTGCACAAATTTTAAGTGTTACAACAATCACAATATATGGTAACTTTGCTTCTACTGAGGTAATAAACTCACAGGTAAGTGTTAGCTAAACATCACTGGTAATGTTCAGCCGCTCCTGACATCAGAGAACTTTTGAGTGGGAGAAGGGAAGCGTATCATAATTCCATTTTCTTGATCAGAAACACTCTGAGTTACATTACATGTCTTTGCAGTTGAACATCCTTTCCTCATTGCTGTAAGAGATAATATAATTTATGGAATTTCTCTGAACCCTGAGGAGAAGACAAATGATGCTATGATTCCAATAGCAGGAGTTCAAAATGGTGTTGACGTTGACTTTGATGACTCTGAACAGATGATTTATTGGGTTGAAAATCCAGTAAGTTAATTTTTGTGTTCAAAACATGCACTAAAATAAGACTTAAGTATTTTAGCATTGCAGGTAAGAATTTTGATAAATGTAATTGAAAGGAATGAAAGGGTGGGTTTACTTGGGGCTTCTGGCTTTTTTTGTCCCCTCCCCTGGATAAGATAAAGAAACCTCATCTCTTTTATAAATTACTTTTCATCTCTGTCAGCTGAAATACTTGATAAAGCTATCTGACTCAGATAGAGGTGTGAACAGAAATACTGGACAACATTGACAGAACCATACTCTTAGTCCCCCTTTGCTGTAGTCCACTCTTTCTCTTGACTTAGGACGTAATTCTGCACACAGAGCCAGAACACTTCTCCATGGGAGCACTACACTGGGCACAGTGGCACTAAAGATTAGAATGAAAATAAATACGTACATCTAAGCTGGGCACTTAAGTAATATCATAGGGAAGCATCTTTTCCTTTAAATAGAAGAAAATGATTGCAGTAATGGCAATTTTCCAGGTAGTATATATAAGGCTTAAAGATATAAATAAATAGTTTGAAGTAATTTTTAATGGTCAGTTACAATTGTCTGCATAAGTGGATTCAATGCATGACCTGAACTAAGAATCCCTGTGTGTTCTCTAAGTCTAACTTGCCACAAAAAATATATCCTATTATTATCATCCTATTTTTGCAGGATGGACACTTCACACACACCACACGCACCCACACATACACCCAAATCTTTGGAAGTCTGGGAGATGGGTGTAGTAGGGAACTGCTAATTCAGCACTATGTGTTCATACTTGGAAACTTAAAAGCAGTTCTATTTTCAAGAAAATCAGTGCTTAGGTCCTGGAAAAGTATAGTGGTAAATAAGGAGATTTTGGTAGTTACAGTACAGAAGGAATTCACACTAATTTGTTGCCTTTCATCCACACAGGATAAGCAGGTTTTTTTCCTAGACTGTTTCCCTTATGCTTGGCAGGCTTGAAGTAAAAAGAGATTTAAAAAAAAGCACTCATTTAAAAGCCTTTTTATGCTATTTATAAAGGAATTATAATGTAATCATTTACTAATTATTATTAAATTAGAATTAGTTCTTGTGAAGTATTTAAATAGACCTATTTAAACAAACAGCCCAAGAAATGACATAAATACTCAGGAATCTATTTGGTCCTCTGTGCAGTCCAAAAAAATGTTCTTGGCAGATCTCAGCCAACAGCTACAGCTGACATTTGGAAGAGGTTGAACAGTTGTGTAGGAGATCATGGGCCGAGATGTCCATTAACAGAGCTAGCAAATATGATGCCAGGTGCCTCTGCAGGCTGAATGTGTGTAAGTGCTGCATTTTGGTTATGGCTTCAGCTCCAGCCTGACTAATGTGTGACAATGAGCAATCTATACCCCTGACCTGCAGATCTCAGGCTACTGTTGCTCTCAAGCAGAGATGAGACACCAGTATCATTCATGGCTCACTGAAAAAGTATATTTCTCTAGTTTCTAATGACAGAAGCACATGCTTCTATTTTATTAATTGTTGTGCTTGTTGATTACCGCAAGGCCTCTTCACCTCTTCCTTAACACCCTGTTTTTCTTCCACTCATAGTGTGTTTAGGTTTTTGTGGGGTTTATCTGCACTTGCATAGTTTGTAGCTGTAATTTCACTGCCAGCATTAGCAAAAGTTGAAGGCGTAGTTAGAACTCAAGTGAACATCCATCAACTTGGTCACCCTGTCTGATGCAAATACAGGAAAAAGAGATAAATATGATATTTATGTCCATCCTATTCTATTTGAAAAACACTTTCTAAATATTTATATCTTCAGCTGTCATGTTCCATAGGTTATTATTTGTAAATGTCAGTAGTACATAGGAGAATTCCTAACTGTCCTCTAAAGTGTCTATGATACTTGACAGTATGCAAATACTCAGCATTCATCAGGCTCACAAAATAGTGTTTATACTGTACCAAAAATTATCCAATTTTCTTTCTTTTTGTCCTTAGAATCAAGGACAGATTAATTTGCAAATATCACTGTGTTTTTAGGATTCAGCAAGCAGCACTCCACCGGTGTGTCTGAGAAATTCCACCTATTTAAGACAGTTGGGAATTTGACACAGAGTTCTTGTTCAGACTTTTCCATCTTATATGTTGATTTTCACTTCTGGCCTGAGATACTCAGGCAGTATACTGATATGATGGTAACAAAACAATTACGGGTATTGTAATGGTTTAACACCGACCAGTAGCCAAGCATCACACACTCTCCCTCTTGGTCAAATGGGGAAGAGAATCAGAAAAAGAGAAAGTGAGAACATTTGTGGTCTGAGATAAAGACACTTTAATAGGTAAAGAAAAAGGCACTTTTGATGCAAAGTGCAGGCTGTCGTGGAGCACTGTATGATCTGTCCCTTCAAGTTGACAGTGCCCCTCTGTCTTTCCAGCAAAGTGCCAGAGTAGTGTAGTGCATGTGTTGCCTCAGTGAGGAACTGGTGGATCTCAGTGCTCCCTTATCTGTGAGCTGTACCACAAGCTGTGCCCTTCCCAGGACAGGCACAGCATGTCTGCATCAGAGGAGGAGGGAGTATGTAGTGAGGAGAGAAAAACAGGTTTCATCCCTTGCTCACAGCTCCTCTAACCTTACTGACCTCTTCTCCAAAATGCTTAATGATGTGCAGGAGCTGGTGGTATTTCAATTCTGTGTTAATAAGAGCTGTAAAATATTAATAACCATCCAGGATTTCTGCCGAACCCCTGGAAAACTGACATAGCCTGAAGAAGGCTCCAGAAGGCAGCTATAGTAACCACATCAGACCTTTTTACCTGGGTTGTGTCTCTGTTTAGTACTTGTTTATAGCATGCTTCAGCATCACACACAGTAGTCGATACCATGGAATCTGCAAATCATAAGTTAGTATTTCAAGTAATATTTCTTACAAAGGAAGCTGCAAAGATGATTAGACTCGATTCTTGCTACTTTATTCTTAAATATTTATCTATGGAGAGAATGCCGTTTTCCTTTGCTACATTTCTGGTATATTCAAGATGATTTACTTGGGTATTCTGGTAAAAAAATTCTTTTGATAATGAAATGCAAATTACAGGAGTGTGATTGTATATAGCTTAAGTCATAGAACCATAGAATGGTTAGGGCTGAAAGGGACTTTAAAGATCATCAAGTTCCAAATATATACGCTTCAACTGTATAAAATATACTAGTTTTATTTCTATCAATCAGGTTTTGATTGGTGGACAATGCCTCTTTACATTGGATAATTACGATTTACAATAATATTTTTATCGTGTTGATGCATCAAGCATATACAAATACATTTCTCTCTATAAGATTTTAATTTTGCTAAGAAAATAATATAATATAAAGTAATTGCTCATGTAGTTGGAATAAAACAGTGTTTTCTGCTCTTGACTTTTTTTTCATTTCTGTTATTTTTTTTCTCCAAGGGTGAAATTCACAGAGTGAGATCAGATGGAGCCAACAGAACAGTTTTTGCTCCAGCAGCAGTTATTGGTGCTCCTATTGGTCTGGCACTGGACTGGATATCTGCAAACTTGTATTACAGTAACCCAGGGACACAGTCAATTGAGGTGATTATTTAAGAGGGACAGTTGAAAAGTAAGAGCTTAGATTTTTCATTGCTGTGTATACAGGTTGAAATCAGTAATTTTTTTAAAGTGAAAAACAGAACTTTGTTTTATTTTAAAATGTAGATAGGTTGTGGAAAAAAAACTTTCCAAACTTGCAGAGATATACCTAAATTTGAACATAGTCAACAAATTGAAAGCAGTGTGTTCTGGGAACTTTATCTATGCATAATCTCTTTCACCCCCTGTCAGTCATCAGCCTTTTGGTGTTTGACACACAACCTCTCTGATCACTAGAATTACTGTTGTTGCTATTCTCAATGCCAAATCAATGATCCCAATTCAGTGCCTCTGATACCAAAGGAATGTTGCCATCAAATGCACTGAGATTCACTACGAATGCTTTGATATCGTATTATGTAGCTTTCTGGAGTCTAGCAGTCTGATGGTACGAGAAGGATAAAATTGCCATTTACTGTAGGGAAATAGAGGTTAAGTGCTATGTAATACAGTAATGACTGAGAATAAGCCCAGTCATTAATATCCCAAAATATAAATACATAATATTAAATTTAAAGGCAGCTAATTTAAAAATTGGATATGTTCTAAATCAGCATTTCATCAACCCGTCTAGCCAGTTAATACTTTCAAGATATTACAGAAGCTGAAAGGTTAACTGTTTTTATACCTAGCATGCTTACCTGTTAACATAGGCAGATTCTAAGCTGCAAGCATGCTAGAGGTGTGCATGTTAGAGAAGGGAGATGCTTGGAGTACAGAACAGTGTGCTTGTCTTTCATAGTACTTGAGAGTCTTCTGCAGTTTGAGCTCCCTGTGGATTTAGGCTTCCTTCATTTAATTTGAAAATTTATCAGAAATTCTGTATTGCATGATCTGATGAGCTCAATCTTTGTGTAGGTCCTCAAGCTACATGGTGATGTAATGTACAGGAAAACACTGATTACCAATGATGGCACCTCTCTGGGAGCTGGCACGCCAATTGGTTTGACAGTTGATCCAGCAAGAGGGTAAATTTCCCAAATTGCAGTTGTCTTTGCACATTAGTTATAATCTCCATATTTTTCTTCACTTTTAGGGTCTTAAGCTTCCGTTCTGGATTTAACATGGCTTTGGTTTTTGTTTTTGGTTTTTTCTTTTAATATTTCTGCAGAATATATTTACTCTCTTCAAATCTTAGAAAATGATTGTGCAGCTTCATAAATTGTTGCACAGATATTCATTCTCCTTAGTTTACCATATACTTATATGGTAATTTTTTTAAATCAAAAAGGAGCACCAAACAGTATGATTGTGTAAAAAAAAAAAAAAAAACCAAAACCAAACCCAACAAAAAACCCTCAAAACCTCAGAAAAATGGGAACCTGAAATAAAGAGATTACTGAAGTCTGTCTTTATAATTTCTTGGGGTGTTTGTCTTGAGACCTGTCAATAGTAGAAAGACACACTACATGAAAAGAATGTCACATGTCAAATAGCATAGCACTAAAATTGATTTTACTGCTCTTTCCCAAGAAGACACATAATTTGCTTTTATTTTCCTTAACAATATTTAAAATTGCATCATGATGATGCTATATTTTTTTGGCTTTTTTTTTCTTCCTAAAATCATAGTGTTTCTCAGGACTGTATTAATAGTAAGACAGTTTGGCTGGTAACTTGACAGGCTTTCAGGTGAATTGATGCTGGACTTTTTGTCCCTTGTTGGGAACCTGGCTACCATGTGCCCATATTCCCCAGAATCAGATATTGGAATTCTGTTTCATATAGACTTTTTTTGAACTTGCAGGTTTAATTCCAAACCAGAGCCAAACTCACTGCTGAAACCTTGCAGCCATATGAAATAGAATTGTTACTCTTCTGCTTTCTTGTTACTGTCCTAATACTCTACTGAGTTCACCTACTGACAGTATTGTGGTATGATACAGGGAGGATATGGATTTCTAAAAATGATTTAACAGACATTGTTCTGTTTCTCAAGAGTAACAAGCACTTTTTTTTTTTCAAACTTGATCTCTTTTTCATTGTGGCACGGTTTAAAGTTGTCTCTGTTCAGCATGTATTTGCTCTCTGTATTTGGCTGAGGGGGCAGATAGATTTAAACAATGCCTGAGTCTATTGATCTCTGTTATCAGCTTTCCTAACAGGTGTCATAATGTGTTTTACAGGAAGCTGTACTGGACAGACCAGGGAACTGACAGTGGAGTCCCAGCAAAGATTGCCAGTGCAAACATGGATGGATCAGGCATACAAATCCTCTTCACTGGCAACCTCGACCATGTAGAATTCATTACTGTTGACATTAAGGAACAAAAATTGTATTGGGCTGTTACAAGCACAGGAGTGGTAGGAGATACTTTTTTAATATTTTTTTTTTTTTATCTGATTAGCTATCTCTGCCTCTGTGCTTCTCATGAGTAGTTCATTTACTTTTGTTTTCTCATGTAATGGAGTTGCTGGACTGAGCAAAATCTGAATAACTGTTGTTAGTAGTTACCATTAAAAATATATTATGAATTTGAATGAAAACCCAGAAATCATTATTGGCATCCTGCTGATCCTTTCCTTCTACCTTGTACATAAAGATCTCATGCATGAAGAGCATATGTTGCATTTTAATTTTGTATTGTAACTGTAAGAATTTATTATAATAAATGTAATTCTGAACTTTACATTGTTTTCTTAGATTGAGAGAGGCAATGTGGATGGTACAAATCGTGTGACTCTGGTCGTTCATCTTTCTCATCCATGGGGAATTGCTGTTTATGACACCTTTTTGTACTATACTGACCGAGATTATGAAGTTATTGAACGAGTTGACAAGTCCACTGGAGCAAACAAAGTAGTACTCAGAGATAATGTCCCAAGACTGAAGTGCCTACGTGTGTATTACCGAGACAGTGAGTATTTGCTAAAGAGGTATTTTAAGATAACCAACTTGTGAGAACTCAAGTTTCTCTCAGAGAGATAGAATGTGTACTCTTTCAAAGGAAATGGTTTGAATTAGCCTTGCAGGAAAAGTTTCAGAAACATTTAATCTGATTTTGGTAAAGAGATGTTCCACCATCCAGTTGGCATTGACTAAAGTATCATCAATGTAACATTAACTAAATAACAGGGATTGTTACTTTGGCTTCAAATTTATATATCTGTTTTACACGATTCTTTTCCCCATTGAACTTAGATGACAAGGAGCCAAAAATACCTTGCAAACAGTTGTGTGCTAAAAGGTACATTGATTAAGATATTTACTTTTGTCATCTGATTATTAACACTATGCAAGAATATGAGTTAGGTTATACAGCTGCACGAGTTTGTGATGATACAATTCAGATTTTTATGTCTTGCCATCTGTGTCTTTTTCACAGATTCTGCTGGTTCTTCTAACGGCTGCAGTAATAATATTGGAGTTTGCCAGCAGCTTTGTCTGCCTCTACCTGGTGGATTATTCTCCTGTGCCTGTGCTACTGGCTTTCAGCTAAACCCTGATAACAGAACCTGTTCCCCATACAGTTCATTTGTAATTGTTTCTATGCTTTCTGCAATTAAAGGATTTAGTTTAGAGACATCTGATCACTCTGAAGCCATGGTACCGCTGGCAGGAAGAGGTATGTGAATATTACAGTAGGAAAACATATCTAACACCTAATATTTTGGCATTTCATGCTGGAATAGCATATGCTTTACATAAGTTAGTTTATATCAAAATTAATTACTGCTTTTCAAAATATTTCAGGACGAAATGCGCTTCATGTGGATGTTCACATGCCTTCTGGTTTCATTTACTGGTGTGATTTCAGTAGTACGGTTTCTTCTCAGAATGCAATACGTAAAATTAAACCTGATGGTTCTTATTTTAGAAATGTTGTTACAAATGGAATAGGACGAAATGGGATCCGTGGCATTGCAATTGACTGGGTAGCAGGTAAGCATAGCTGAATTAGGAGTATGTTATTCTTTACAGAGGGTAAAATTTATTGGAGGAACATAAACAGATCCTAATGAAACTATATTGAGTGGAAGTCCTATGATTCTAACTTGTGTGTCTATGGACTGATTTTAAAAATAGAGGAAGTAATGAATGGCTCTTATTTTATATATATATATATGTGTGTGTGTGTGTAAAAATGGAAGTTTATCAGAGCAGATGTACAGGTGCATATATATCTCATGATGCTTTTATATTGTCTGGGGACTCTCTTCTTGTCTGTGCATTCATAAGTAGCTGTTGACCAGTACTACAGTACTTTACTGCCATAGTGAAAAGCATGTACCAGAGGAGTGCGCAAAAGTTGTCACATGATGTTGTTAATAAGAATCCTTCACCTCCTCTCAGATTGCTCTCTACAAAACCTACAAATTATGATGAAGAGTAAAGCAGAAGAAATACTTTGTCTTTGAACTTTAGTTTTCCCACTTGCCCTGCATGTTCCTATTTTAAGCATATTAGAGATTAATTCAAATATTGTGTTCAGAAAGTGTTCATCAACTCTAAGTAGCTGACCATTGCCATTAATAACTTTTAATTTTTTACATATATTGCTATATATATATGTTTTGCAAAAGTTCATCCTGTTGATTTATAGGTGTGTTGGAATATAATAAGTTTCAGAATAATAGTCTACTCTATGCACTTAATTTAGTCTTTGTATACAGTGCTGTGCTGTAATAAGGATCTTAGTTGTATGCTCTACAAGATAAGGGCTAAGAGTATGAAAGGGCAAGCCAAACGCTTAAATTAGGAAAAAAGTACACCTACAGAACTGTAGTTAATGTACTTTTGATCTATTGTCACTAATTTTTCCCATGGAAATCACTGAGGATTTAGAAATTTAATGACTACTGTCACTTTGAGTGTCATCTTTCTAATTCCTCAATTCTAGGAAAGTGCCTTATGCTTCCAGCTACTAAGATATTTAAGGATATTAATTTTATGATTTAATATTTTATCAGCTCGTGTTTCTCAGGTGTTGATCCAACAAATTACCTGTTTTGTTTTTCTACTTTTTTTTTTGTCGTTAAATACAGGAAATCTTTATTTCACGAATGCATTCCTGACAGAGACTTTTATAGAAGTTTTGCGTTTAAACACAACTTATCGCCGTGTTCTGCTTAAAACTACCATAGATATGCCAAGGCACATAGTGGTTGACCCCAAAACTAGATACCTGTTCTGGGCAGATTATGGGCAAAATCCAAAGATCGAACGCGCGTTTCTTGACTGCACCAACAGAACAGTTCTTGTGTCTGAGGGCATTGTCACACCTCGTGGGTTGGCCATCGATCACAGCAATGGCTACATTTATTGGGTGGATGATTCCTTGGATATGATTGCAAGAATTCAGCCTGATGGTGGTGATGTTGAAATTGTGCGTTACGGCAGTCGCTATCCAACTCCATATGGTATCACAATCTTTGGAAATTCTATGATCTGGGTTGATCGGAACCTGAAAAAAGTCTTCCAAGCCAGCAAGGAGCCTGGCAACACTGATCAGCCCATAGTAATACGAGACAACATTAATTGGCTAAGGGATGTTACCATTTACAACAGTAATTTCCAGTCACGTTCACCTCTTGATGTCAACAACAATCCTTGTCTAGACAACAATGGAGGCTGTTCTCATCTGTGTTTTGCACTGCCTGACATCCAGACACCCAAATGTGGATGTGCTTTTGGAACACTCGGCAATGATGGCAAGAGATGTTCCATTTCAACTGATGATTACTTGATTTTTGCTCTTGAGAATGCCCTCAGAAGTATCCACCTAGATCCTGAAAATCACAGTCCTCCCTTCCGCACAGTCAACGTGTTAAGAACTGCAGTGGCTCTGGATTTTGACAGCATAAACAACCGAATATATTTTACACAAAGTTATCCTTCAGGAACAGGAAGAATCAGTTATGTTAGTATTTACTCAGGAATTGGCTCTCCAGTGGTAGTTGCATCTGGTAAGTGCACTGAAATGTGATACAGAATAATTGGATATTAAAAAAATGGACTGCAGCATCTAGCACTGGTTCAGTGGTATTTTTATGCTAATTGTCAAATGAAACTGTTTAGTTAAGATCTCTGATTAAATGCTCATTTTGACTCTTCTCATTTTTTCCTTTTCTGAGATTCGTATTTCCTCTTAATCACAAAAAAAAAGGAAGTATAAAACTGGTTAAATATTATGTATAAAATCGTATGTAATAAGTAAAAATTATGTATATTAAATTAATATTATAGAGCTACTTGGAAAATAGTAACCAGAACTTAGGTCTGTGTGAGGGAAAGATCATTGTAACCCTACTGAGTAGGGTTACAAATTTACATTGATACCAGTGGCATTTCAAGATCTTGAATGTTGCCACATGATAACAGGCAAAGAATATTGCAGTATCTTAGGAAACCATACTGAACTTGTCTGTGCTTGCTTGCATGTGTTTAAGACCTGGGGACTCCAGATGGGATAGCCTTTGACTGGATCAACAATAGAGTTTACTACAGTGACTACCTCAATCAGACTATCAGCTCAATGGCCGTGGATGGCTCTAACCGTACAGTCATTGCCCGGGTTCCACGACCAAGAGCCATTGTATTAGATCCCTGCAGAGGGTATGTACTATATTTGTAGTTTATTTTGACTGCAGATGAAACTGAAATTTAGATTTTTGTGAAGATTGCATTTGATGAAAATGTAACCTGGCATTCATGTTATTGACAGGTACATGTACTGGACTGACTGGAGTTCAAATGCAAAGATAGAACGGGCTACACTTGGGGGAAACTTCAGAACACCTATTGTGAGCACCAATTTGGTATGGCCAAATGGACTTACCCTGGACTATGAAGAACAGCAGCTATACTGGGCTGATGCAAATCTGTATGTATAGATAACATACTGGTTGGCTTACATTTTAAATTTTTTAATAGATCTGTTTTTTTTCAAATTATTTCTTTTTAATGATTTTATTTTTTTTTTTTAGCTTTATTTACTTTTTGTAATTTTTAACTGTTGTTTCAGCATTTCAATTGTATTTGGTACTTTGTGTCATAGAATGGCATGGTGTCCTCCTATTGCCTACTGGATGGAGCTCTATCCTTCAATTTCTGCTTTCAGCACAAGTTTTGAAAAATAATTTTTGTATCCATTTAAATTCTCTCATGGTCTTAAAGAAATCGCTGGAGCAATCAGACCTTTCGCCTCTGGTTCAAATAATGTATTGAGCCCTTTTGCAAGCTTCTCCATTGCTGTGACAAAAAAGTTATGTCTGCAAGGTAATACCTCTTACAGCCTGTGCCTCTAATGGATCTTCTGTGAGGAGGGTATTCATCTGTGTTCAAAAGGGCAGGGTACCTTAATGAGACCTTCAAATTTTAAGGGAAACACAGGCTTTCAAATCAGACACCCTTTTTTCTCTTTCAAATTCAATTATTGGAGGTAGGGGACCATATGCTTAAATAGTCTGAAGTCTTTATTCTGACTTTCACTGGGAGTAAGACATGAAGACTATGAAATGATCATTAGCTCTGAATGCACCAAGGAAACACAAAGGTGAGCTGTATATTCTCCTCCACTTCTACTCTTGCTCATTCTCCCCTTGTTTATACTAGTCTCCCAGAGGTGCAATTCCTCTTTCTCTGAAATAGTTCATATTCTTTTGTTCTGGACACTCATGTTGCCTTGTAAGTATTGTGATACATTTGGGTACCCATGAAAGTCTTGAGATACATCTCAACTAGGAAGAATGTATGTGCTAGTTGTGTGTTGTTCCTTTCTCTTATCTGTACTGTTGCTACATATCACAGAATGTTGGGAGTTGGAAGGGACCTCAAAAGATCATCCACTCTAACCTCCCTGCCCAAGCATCATCATCTATGACATAGCAAGAATCTCTGATCACTTCCAGTACATTATTGTGTCAAGGTGACAGAGCTGCTACTCTGTATCACTGTTGAAGCAAAGCATTCTGCAAATTGACTCACGTGACTGAAATGGTGGATACTAGTTGCTGGGCTAATTAGGGTTTAAACTTACGGCTTTAAACATAAGTTAAAAGACTTCTTTCCTTTAAGATGCAATAATTTGTTATTTTAGGCAGAAGATTGAGCGTTGCACACTCACTGGTACAAATCGTGAGGTCATTGTTAGCACTGCTCTGCATCCATTTGCAATGACATTGTTTGACCAGCATATATATTGGACAGACTGGAACACACGAAGCATTTACCGAGCTAATAAGTATGATGGTTCAGATCAGATTGTAATGATCATGAATCTTCCACAAAGGCCAATGGACCTTCATGTTTGGGCAAAAAGTAAGCAGCAGCAGTGTACCAATCCTTGCAACCAGTTCAATGGTGGCTGCAGTCACATCTGTGCACCAGGTAAGAGATTGTGCTTGATGACTGTAAGCTGTCAGTGTTGCCTGTTATGATTAGTTTTTAACACTTTTAGTCACATGGGGGCAGCTGAAATATTTCTTACTGTTCCTACATATTTAATATTCATTTTATTTATAAATGCAATCTAAGTGATTGCCGTTCATGGCGTTTTGCCAGCATTTCTGAGGGTTGTGTCTGAGAATCCTCACAAATAAAAATTATGGGTTTCACTAATTTAAACTAAAAAAAATGTTTTCTGAGGTTATAGCTTTTTTCTTTTTTCCTATGGGATAAGAGACAAAGTGAGCTCTGAAGCATATGCTTACCTTAGAAATACACACTGATATACTGTATACTGAACAGTGTCCTACCACATACTTAAAAAATCTTTGTTGTTATTTATCACACAACATTATGATGGCTTTCCCTAATAATTATCAGAATAAATTGCCTCATTTTAAAGGTTGGAAATGGTTAAGAAGACAGCACAGATTGATTCCTATCTTCAGTAAGGATGAGGTGTCCTTTTGAATCGTGGACTTCAGAAACATACTCTGTATATCAGCTGCGTACCAGGGTGACATAGGACCTGAGTGACATGTGCATCCCAGCTGGTATCTCTCCTTGTGTGTGTGTAAAGAGAGAGTCGAAGTGCTCCAGCAGGTCACCAGTCCAGATGGCCAGGGAACCAAACCAGCAGCACACCCCAAAAAGTATACATGTTACACAGCTGATTCCTGTGTGGTGCATTTCTTCTGCAAGTTATGAATCTCGACTTTGAAAAACACATTCAGTGCCGGATTTCATTTTTAGCATATGAAGTACCTTTAAAAATCTATCTTGCCTGAATATGGGCAACTCAAACTTATAATTGATTTTGAAATGAGCAGTTAGTCTAGTGCAAGGAGTTTGGAAAATCTTGTTTAATTTCAAGTTATAGAGCCTCATAGTTGAGCTGTGATATTTGAAAATATCATATGGCTTCTTGCTTCCACCCAAAACCTATTTGGACAACAAGAAACTATTAGGGTACACCAGGTTCTGATATCAGTTTCTCTAGGGATCTCTGAAGTAAGTCCTGTGGGGTTTAGTGGGTTTGCAGATGCTTAATGGAGATAAAAATCTGTCTGACTGACCACACTTTTATCTAAGCGGATAGGTGTTACAGGAGTTGAGAATTTTATTGCCTTTTCCAGTGAATGCATCATAGAATCTTACCTAAAGCACCAATGTTAAATTTCTTTTTTTTTTTTTACCTTTTTTCTTTTTTTTTATTTTCTTGTTTCTTTTCTTTTTTTTTTTTTTTTTTCTGTTAAACATAAATTTAGGTCCAGCTGGTGCAGAATGTCAGTGCCCCTCTGAAGGTCGTTGGTATTTAGCCAATAATAACAAGCACTGTATTGTGGATAACGGTACCAGGTGTGATACCGGTTTCTTCACATGCCTTAATGGGCAATGTATCTCCGAACGATGGAAATGTGACAATGACAATGATTGTGGTGATGGCAGTGATGAGTTGGAAAGTGTGTGTGGTAAGCTTTTAAAATAACTGCATCAGAAAAGGATGCATTCCCTGTTTTGCCTGACCTGTATCCTCTAACACTGTTAGGGCTTTATGACTGTTCCTCTTGTGGCCATAGTTTGGAAGCAGTCCCTTTCTTGCTCACAGACTTAAGGTCTGAATGGCAAAACTGATTTGATCTAGAGTTCAAAAGTGCTATAATATTGAACATTTATCACGTACAGCGAATTTCTACTTTGGTTAATTCAAAAACATATTTTACTTTTCATGCAGTCCGTTTTGCAGCTGTGTTTGCCCTGGCAGGTAAAAACATTGTAATTTTACTTGTTACTTTGTTAGAGAACTTAGATTACATTTTATCCATGGATATACTTTAAATTTTTTTTTTCCTTTTTAATTTCCTGCAGCTTTCCATACTTGTCAGCCAACAGCTTTTACCTGTGGTAATGGGCGATGCATACCCTATCATTACCGCTGTGATCACTACAATGACTGTGGAGATAACAGTGATGAGGTTGGCTGCTTGTTCAGAGCTTGTGACTCCCACACAGAATTTACTTGCAATAATGGAAGGTGTATATCTCTTCAGTATGTGTGCAACGGAGTAAACAACTGTTATGATAATGGCACATCAGATGAGAGAAATTGCCGTAAGTTTGGGCTAATTACCTGGTGCCTATCTGACTCTTTAGACCAAAGCAGAGGCAAATGTGTTTGTCTGTAAAGAAATCTGACAAAACCAGCACAGAGATAAAAGATTTCTTTATTTAGATTACAGATTCTGTTTTGTGTTCTTTGAAGCAAATTGAATTGCCAAAGGATATTCTGAGATACCCTAAGATATTACCTAATATCTATTGCTCTAAATAGTCTGCCTTGATGCAGCAAATACTCATGCAGTGCTTAATGTTAGGTCTTGTGAGTAATCCCAGGGACTTCAAAAAGATTACTTCAGGTGAATTGGATTCAGGGTTTCTAATTTTGCAGGACTAGTCTGGATTTGACAGTGGGCTTTTACTTTGTACCTTGCTATATTAACTATACTATATTTAACAGTCAGAATTGTATACTGTGACCCTTAAACAGACACAGTTTATATTTCTTCTGTTTAAAATTATATACTCTCAAAAAGTTATTCGTTATGTGTGTTTTCCTGGAGGTGCAAGGTGTTATTAGTTCACTATTGAAGACTGCTGCAGTCAAACTGATCGTATCGTTGCATGATGTCAATTTCTATCTGGATTAGATAAATTGATGAAAATGTATTTAGAGAATTTTACTTTACTTTTTTTTGTTGTTTGCACACTGATTTTATTTTTAAAAAAACATTTCTGATATTTTTTTTATTCTCGGTGAAATCTGAGTATTTGAAATTGCTTGTCTACTAGTCATTTGTAGTTGGTTTGATGATTCATACAGTACCTGCGTGAATTTGTTAGTTGAAAATGTAGGCATTAAAGCATGAGTACATGTCAATATAACTCTCTCATCCCCAAGTATTGGCATGGGTTACTTTCATTAGGCTTTGTCAGGATTTTTCTTAATAAAAACAGTTCTCTTAAATGTTTTCATACAGCACTAGCAGTATGAGCACACTTTAGCTAGTGAGTGACATGGGACCCTCTGCAACAATATATATAACAGTGTATCTTCCAGTGAGATACAGCTTAATGGTATTTCAAAATCCTCTGAGGAACTTTTGCTTTTATTTTTTCTCTCTCCTTAAAGCTGAGCGCACTTGCCAGTCTGGTTTTACAAAATGTCAAAGCACAAATATTTGCATTCCTCGAACATATTTGTGTGATGGTGATAATGACTGTGGAGATATGAGTGATGAGAGCCCTACTCACTGTGGTAAGTTAATAGGGCCTTGGTTACTTGTACTTCAGTAATTTATTTCACTGCTCTCTAACTATGACATAATTCTAACTGCTCTCAAAACATCTACTCTTGTAATAAAGAGTTATAGGGTATATGCACTGTATTATTAGCTCTCAGTTATCTAAGTCATGCCTTTATCGTACACGAAACATCATAATTTTTTGCAGCACTTTATACACCATTTGAAGGATCATCCCTTTTGCTTATTCGGTTCTGTATCCTTTATGGTTTTACAAGGTAATTGGCACTGAAGCATTGTAGGGAGTTGGCTTTTTCTGCAACTTTAATGTTAAAATATTTTTCCTTCTATGCAATCTCAAATGTAATTTCTTTTAGCTCTTTCATGGAGTTATATATACTGTAACATATGATTTGTTGTTCATTGTAGCATCCACTTAGTGTCTAGTTTTCAGTCAGCCTTAGTTACAAACCAGCTTATTTTTGCTAGTATAGACATTTGTATTGGGTAGTAGTAAAGTAGTACTATTCCTATATAAAATGTTTTGGATCAGTTTGAAAAACATAATGGATCTTTTCTGATAATTTTAATACTGCCTGAGAAGATTATTTTAACTTTCACTAGTTTTCTTAAAGGTACTTGCCTTGAATTGTCTATGCTGCAGTTTTTCTAAACATGAATTCAGTTTTCCTAGCCAGAATGTAGCCATTTTTATCTTTGGGCTTCTATGTATATACAGATGTATTCAGTCCTGTGCTGCTTATGAAAGGCATGCTTTGTCCCTTCTAGTGTTTGTCCTGAGCACTGCTGAATTACTTAAATTGAGAAGTGGTGAGGGGCAAGAAAGAGAGAGAGAAAAGGAGAATGGGAGATGAAAGAAGCCTCAAGACATTAATGAGCAATGTGATAATTGTCTTTGATTTCCAGCATTAAAGGTGCATAGAAGAGCAAGTCAAAAGGCTAGACTGGGTCCTTTTTTTAGGTATCTTGAAACCATTGGAGGGTATGGGAAAGTATCAGTAACTACTGAAATAACTATCAAACCTGACAATACATGTCAGGATCAAGGGCCTCACACAAAGTGCAGAAGGAATATGTGCAGCATGCTTAGCAGGAGCTGTTCAGTGCTACATTTTGTCCTTCACTGCTATTAAAAAAAGATTCCTACCTGCAAGTGAAGAAAAGTGAGTGGAAGAACAAGGAAAGCATTATCTACCACAAGATATTACTTTTAAACTGCGTATTTGATTCCTTGTAAAACATGGAGTCTGTTACCACCTGGTTTGGGCACTGGTGAAATGTGTGTATTGGACTGCGGCATTTCTTCTTATGCAAAAATCTCAAATGTAAGCATAGATTATATTTACAGTTGCTGCATGCAATCCATATTCCAGGACAATTTCTGACTACTTACTAACTGGTACATATACCTAAGGAGAACTAAGCCCATTTTTTCATTGCAAAGATCAAGCTAGTTTGTACTCTTTGGAAAAAAGCTGTGAAAAGACATCCTTCCTAGCATAATTTTTTCTCTTTCTTTTTTTGGGTCTGTAATATTTTTACATAACATGGACTCAAAAACAACTTAAAACAAGTTGGAAAGGTAACAGAAAGAAAGAAGTCATACATAGTTTTTTTTCTTCCAGTCTCGCTGACTTGCACAAATACTGAATTTCGTTGTACATCGGGACGTTGTATTCCCGCTCACTGGTACTGTGATCAAGGAATAGACTGTGCTGATGGCTCTGACGAACCTGCCTCTTGTGGTAAGTTTACACTCAGAGGATACAACCCAGGGTTATGGGAGATCAGTAGTTTCTTTTGTAGACAGCAGCTTGTATCTCGACTATGTGAAAAATACGTATTTTTTTATGTTTATTCACTAATTCTAAATAATATATGTCACTGAGTAATTGAAGTCTTAAATATTTAAAGTTGTCTGTGAAATATGAAGGCTTTTAATGTGCATACACCTGATGTATAACTGCCTGTCTCTAAGACATTGATGGTGGATCAGGTGACAAAAGGTAACAAGTATTTTTATATTGTTTTGGATGTAAAAGCAGATACTGTGCTGTGCAGGGAGAATGTGTGCAATATTGCATTTGGGAAAAGATGAACGTGGGATGTAGAGGAGTATTTTTGACCCAGTGTGAGGAAGAGTGTCATAGAATTACAATAGAGCACTTGCTTATGTACAGTAGAAACTGATGGCAATATACAGAGGGAGGAAGAAGGGAAAAATAATAATGTCCAGGGTGGAAGAGGAGGGACTAACTGAAGTCACTGAGAATTGATAATGCAACAGTGTCATTCTTGCTGTAAAAAATGGCATAACACACAGCAGAACAGATTCTTTTGTGATTTAAGCAGGGCTGATAGCTCGCTTTGCATGTTCCCAGAGTTGTACTTTTAGCTTAAGAAAATGTCTCACAGCTTATAACCTAAATGTCTTACACTTAAGTTTCTGTTTTACATTTTAATATCATAAGATTCTCTCTAAAATACCCTCCTCAGCAGATTTTCATAGCAGTGCAGGTTCATTTAACAAGCAAGCAGAGTGATTGTGTTCATTTTTAAGTGCCCCAAGTGAGGACTTGTTCAAGCGACCAGTTCAGATGCGATGATGGCAGATGTATCCCAGCAACATGGATCTGTGATGGTGATAATGACTGTGGGGATATGAGTGATGAGGATCAAAGGCATAATTGTGGTAGGTGCCTAATGCGCTTTTTGTCCTGCAGGCATTTTTTAGAAACCAACTAACTTCCAAACCCCACACCCCTGCCAATTTTTCTATCCATAAAGGTGCACATTAAGCATGAGGTACACTTCCTGTACCTTCATTTTCATTATGTTGAATTGGAATGGAATATTTTACTGTTTGTTTTTGGTTTTGTTTTTGTTTTTTTAAGTAGAAAAATAAAAGAATCAGGAAAAGTTCTGATTTTGTGGTTACTCTTCTTTGAATTGTTAAGGTTAAATTGAGATATAATTAACCTGGATTATTTGTGTGATCTGAGCAGCAATAGCAGCTTCAGTGGAGATGTTCCCTGACCATCATGCACTACATCTTGTGCATATTGATAACCACATCATTTTGACATAATTTCTTTAAAAATTAGTGAGCAAAATAAGCATGGCTGTATAGAGGGTGAACAAAGGGAGAAGATTCAGAAAGCTTGGTCCTCTCTTAGACTCTTTTAACAGCACTTAGGTACACTTGGAGCCTTTGCCCTTCTTAACAGCAGTGGTGCTCCCTCTGCTCCCTGGAGGCATGCCTTAAAGAAATCAGGGGATGATGGGTCTTGGCCTAATACCAGCTCCCAGTTCAGCTCCCAGAAAATCTGGCCAGACGCATGAAAAAATCTTACATTGAGAATCCATCAAGATCCAGAGTTCTGCACGTATTGTTGCCAAGTGTTACCTAAGGAGTCGTAAAGCTTGTGGCTCCCAGTTAGCTGGCAGAAAGAGCAATTCTCACTGAAAATTAGTGGGAATGAATATGAGTTTTGTTGTTAGAGGGTGCTGTGGTATCTGTCTCTGCACGTTGCAGCAGAGAATGGCTGTATTGCAGGTTAAGGGTACATGTCCAGTCTCTCTTTATGTTCGGTGGGGAAAGGTATTACATACTCAGTGTGACTTGGTTTGTCAGTGAACATGCTTTTCTCTCAGCAAACCGCAACTGCACGCCAGCAGAGTTCACGTGTGCCAACAATCGACCCCCACTCAGGAGGTGCATTCCTCGGGCATGGGTCTGTGATGGTGATGCTGACTGCAGTGATGCATTTGATGAACACCAGAACTGCACACGAAGACCTTGCACAGAAAATGAATTTACTTGTAGTAATGGCTTGTGCATCCGAAACACATACAGGTTGGTAACTACCCGAGCCATTGCAGAAATTCTCAAAATTTACTTGAAGGACCTAATTCAACCTTTTTGCTGCCCCACTATTTAAGTTGTTAAGTCTGCCTATTTTACTAAAACTATTTGTCTACTTTGCATTCATGTGTTAGTTTTAACTTGAAAATACTTTAGAACTTTCTGTTAACATTTCCAGCATTCACCATTAGCATTTAATCCTTTTTATAGTGCCTAGTAACCTCTCCTGGAATGATTCTGTTCAGCTTGTAATGCATATATGGGGAGTACAAGCAGGACTCACAGGATCAGATGCTATGTAGTAAGACTTTGATTTTTTTTGAAGTCTTCCATTGGAGTCAATAATATCTATCCTTTGGAAATCAAGAAAGTGTATCTATCTGCTCTCGAGATAGTGATTGTTGTCTTCAAAAAAAGTATAATTCTTCTTCAGATGTGACAGGCGCAATGACTGTGGTGACAGCAGTGATGAAAGGGGATGCATCTATGAACCATGTCAACAGCACCAGTTTACTTGTCAGAATGGGCGCTGCATTTCCAAGGCCTACATCTGTGATGGGGATAATGACTGTGGTGATGAATCTGATGAACTGGAAAATCTCTGTAGTACACCAGAAGCTACCTGCTCACCCCATCATTTTAAATGTGACAATGGAAACTGCATTGAAATGGTTAAAGTCTGCAATCGGTTGGATGATTGCTTAGATAACAGTGATGAAAAGGGATGTGGTATGTGTGGATTTACTTGTACTCTAATTTATAATCTTAGGTAGCTTTAAAAAAATGATGTCTTAAGACAATTTCTTAATTACAATTATATCTATTCCATAGTTGTGTCTCAGAAGGATAATAAAAATGTAAATATATTTTTTCTTCAAATCATACTTATTATATACTGGTTTAACAAACCTTAAAAGTTAGCTAATTATAGAATCTGTCAATGTAGTTTGTACATTGTTATGTTTTGCCCTTACATTTCCAAAATACCCCATTCATTGCAGTGTATATTTTGCATTCTGCTGACAGACCTCAAAGGTGCTAGGATAATTTTATATTAGATTAGTTTGTTTTCCTTGCTCCTTCATTACAGCAGCTCACCTTCATATTTAGGGGGTAAGCAGGCAGAGAGGGACAGAGTATATAGGAAAGTGCACTGCTTTCCCTGCTGGACAGTTCCCTGAACAGAACTCCTTTCTTTCCCCAGGTATAAATGAATGCAGTGACCCTTCAATCAGTAGATGTGATCATGACTGCACAGACACACAGACAAGTTTCTACTGTTCTTGTCATCATGGATACAAACTTATGTCTGATAAACAGACTTGTGATGATATTGATGAGTGCAATGAAACTCCATCAGTATGTAGCCAGATTTGTGAGAACACAGCTGGCTCCTACATCTGTAAGTGTGCCCCAGGCTATATCCGGGAGCCTGACGGAAAAAGTTGCCGCCAAAATAGTAATATCTCCCCATACCTTATTTTTAGCAACCGTTACTATCTGAGAAATCTCACAGCAGATGGCCAGTCTTACTCTCTCATTTTGCAAGGACTGAGAAATGTTGTGGCACTGGACTTTGACAGGGTGGAAAAGAGGTTGTACTGGATTGATGTGGGGAGGAAGGTCATTGAACGAATGTTCCTAAATGGAACAAATAAGGAGGCAGTGATAAGTGATGATGTGCCCAACGGGGAAGGTATTGCTGTTGACTGGGTTGGCAGGTAAGAAAATTTATTTTCTGTCTTTCTAAGCTACTAAGGAAATGATGTGTGATGAAGTTTTTCTTAGGGGTTTTTCTTCCACTTCATATGAAATCCCCAATGAATACTGGAATAGTTTTTGGATTGTGGATACAGTCTTAGTCAACTGTTCAGGAATGGTTTATCAGCATCTAGTATGTTACGTATTTCTTAACTGCTCTCGTATTTAGTATACTGAAGTTATAACAAAGCTGCACTGTCATCAGTAATAGAGTAGTGCATATGACCTTTGAGTAGAACTTAGGAAATCTTCAATGAACTGACAAGGAGGAGGACGTAGGATATTACAAATGCCTGTGGGGTAGGGATTCTGAGCTTAGGCTCTTTATTCCTTTGCTAGCAGTTGCTGTGGTTGGGATGCAGGCTTCACTCTATGCAAGTGTAACACTAACAGGTAACTAGTGTTATAACAGGTAACTGGATTTCATTGAAGTAATAATAATAAACATTAATGCAACTTAGCTCCTGTACCAGCAGGAAAAGCATGTTTATTTTGTTCTTGAAAAATGCATCTTTGACATTCAAACAACATGATCCACATCATTTTATCTAAAGAGGGTAGTATGAGGGTGAGATAATTTGAAAGCACTTTGCATTACGGTAAATTTTAATTTTCTCCTGTGTGTCAAAAAGTAGTTTGATTTACTCCCACAGAAGCTCTGTAGGAGTGCCCTCTGACAGTGTTCTTGGCTGTGTTTTGTGAGGTTTTGCTTTCTGAGTGCAGTACTATGAGTGTGAAAAGTTTAAATATCAGACCACAAAATAATGAGAATGGTTCAAAAAGTCACATTTGGAACTTACATAACAGTCTTCATATTAATATGTTAATGTAATTTCTTGTTTGTTTGCTTTAAATCACTTTGTTTCTAAACCTAATGCCAATTAATGTTGCCAGCAGACCCAAATGCTTTGAGTCATGGAGAGGTGAGGAAGGAAAAGCCTAGTTTTAGCTGAAGTAGTCTTACTGCTCCATCACTAATACAGTTGCTGAATTATTTCAGCTACCTTTAGTTATGTCTTCAGTCAGGTTTTGTTTAGGTGTTTCAGAAAGACTGAAGTACAATACAAATGATAGATGAGGTTTTCTGCACACTCTCAGCAGGGGAAGAGGACCAGAGAATGCCATAAGGTGCAGGTTGAGGAAGACCACCTTCTCCTCTCTGATGGGAATGGTATTACTCGGGGTGGTGTAGACAGATGCTGTATCTGCTAGGATATTTCTGGAGTGGCCTTGTGGATCAGCTGTGCAATTTTAAAGTAGCCTGCTGTAATTTAAATGTTTTATTTTGTCACAAGCTTTTAAAAATCATCGCTTCAGCTTGTGTGATTTCTTTGTTTACAGCTGTGTATAATTCCTAGACAAATTATAGAAGTGTTAAGAGAATTCTAGGTGGACTTTAAACTAGGCCATGGAATGGCTTAGGAATTTTCAAAGAACCTGGCAGCTGTTCTGCCTGTTTGAGAGCAGAGGTGGCAGCATGGAACAGATGGTGATTCTCTCTAGAACTTTACAGCCCTGGCCACAATCCATTGCACTGTATGTCTGTTTTCCTGCTCCTCTTTGCTGGCCATTGTAGGAGAGAAATGGAAGAGAAGTGAGATTAGGTATTTATGGGCAAATGGCATATTATTACTCAATTAGGCAACTGCAAGTTTGAATTTGGCACCAATGACTCTGGATGCAGTAACAGTAAGAGTGCAGAGGGCAGTCTGGAGTATGGTGTGGAAGAGATGTCAGTACAGTGCATGTGTTCTTCCTTTACAGTGGATATATTGCTTCTAGGAGAGAAATAACTGTGAAATGTAAGATGCTGTGAAGCAAAATAAACAAAAGAAAAATAGTAAGTGTAAAAAAAATTAACTCTAAAACTTTTCAGAAAATTGTACTGGGTGGATGCCTACAAAGATTGTCTCTATGTTTCTGAACTTGATGGAAGATTCCGGAAAAAACTGCTGGATCGGTGTGTGGATGTCAACAACACTTTCTGCTTTCAATACCCAAGAGCAATTGTTGTTCATCCAAAATATGGGTACGACGCTTTGGCTGTTTTTCCTTTCTTTTACAAATAGTCTTGGACTGTCTAAAAATCTGAAATAAATTTTGGCTGCTTGCATAAAGGTTTGTATGGCATTAGATCTTCATTGCAGTGTAGAAAAGGTTGGAGCTTTCCTGTATTAGGTACATATGCAGGGCTGTCAGAGGTCATAAAAAGTGTGTGGTGGTTTGACCCTGACTGGAGGACACCAAAAGCCACTCTATCACTCCCCTCTTAGCTGGACAGGGGAGAAAATACATGTTGAGAGGCTCTGGAGTTGAGATAAGGACAGGGAGAGATCATTCTGCAATTAGTGTCACAGGCAAAAAAGACTCAACACAGAAGAAAGGAAAGAAAACTCTAATTTATTACACTACACTACAGAAACACACAGAAACCAGAGTCAGATAATGAGAAGTACAAAACAGCTCTTAAGATACCCCCATCCCCCACCCCTCCCTTCTTTGCAGACTTCAGCCAGTTCATGATGTTTCTCTTCGCCAGGATGGCACAGGGGAAAGTGGGGAGGAAAAATATGGAATGGAGGTGTCAGTCTTCAGTCAATTCCTCATGAGTTGTTCCCCTTCTTGGGGGGGGGGCATTTCTCACACTCTTTCCCTGTGCCAGCTT
>VXBZ01003751.1:138788-187431 GCA_013399135.1 Heliornis fulica
TCCCGCCCACAGGAGACAGTCCTCCATGACCCTCTCCACGCAAGTCCTCTCCCACAGGGCTTCGTCTCTTCACCAACTGCCCCAGAGTGGGTCACTGCCATAAACTCATAGAATGTCTCTCAGTGTCTCAGTCTCAGACTGCTGGGCCCAGCCTGGTCCCTCACAGAGTCACAAGCCCCACCCAGCAAACCTGCTTCAGCATAGGCCTCCGTTTCTCTCTGCCTCTTATCTCTCTCCATGGGCTGGAGGTGCTGCCAGTGGCTTTCTCCAATGTAGGTCAGAGATTCTTTCATATTCCTCCACCTGCTTCATGGTGGGCTCCTTCCTGCCTCAGGTACTTCTCCATGGGCTACAAGTGGTGTCTCTGGGATTTGCTTTATTGGACCCTTAAGAAACTTTCTAGCCGCTTCTCAAAGAAGCCACGTTGCAAACCCACCACAAAGTGGAATTTGGTTTCTTGTGGGCAAGGAAATTTTGATTGCAAGGCTATAAAGGTTAATCGTGTATGGTTTGATAGACAGTAAGGCTATTGGTTGCATTCTTTAGACAATTGTGATCACACAGTGGTCTGTTGCAGCAGTTAAAGTAACAAGTAGTTTAACTTCTTCCTTCTTCCAATATCTGTTCTGAATTCGGATGCTGTATTTGGGGAGTGGCTTCTAATATATACTTCAGCATATTTTTACTATGGACCTAACTATAAGTATTTATTTGAACAGACAGATTTACTGGACAGACTGGGCAGATCGAGCCTATATTGGACGAGCAGGCATGGATGGCAAAGAGAAGATGGTGATTATCTCTACCAAGTTAGAGTGGCCCAATGGACTCACCATAGATTACACCAACGACAAACTCTACTGGGCAGATGCCCATCTAAATTACATTGAGTACGTACACAGAAAAGAATAAACCAGCTGAGTAATTGCTCATGTCAGATTGCAATGGTAGCATTTATAGATGCTGTAAGCATCATGCCTATTTCCACCCACAGAATCTATAGGAAACCTGAGATAGGAGTCTGGGGTAGCAGGTGATACAAGTCACTCACTAGGTGGCACAGTAGCCCGATTCCTGTATTTGCTTCCAGGTTCCACTGGATATGGTCTAGTAATTATAGTGAAAAGATTCACAGTCTGTTCTCAAATGTGCATCGTCTCTAGGTGTGCAACTTGAACCAATGCAAAACTGAGTATAAATTCACCTTTTTTCCCATTTCTCTTGTTTCTGCTGATAGGTAAGAGAGGAGCTGTAAATAAATCAGTTATGTGCTAATAAAATAGTATTCAAACCATTAGAAGATGTCTGAATCTTTAAGTACAGCATAGAATTTCCCATTAGCATATGGTTTTTTTTTTAATCAAGAAAAATCTATTAATTGCTTCTAGTGTTAGAAAAATTCCACTTAAATATAAGTAAAAATTAATAACTAGCATTCTGGTTCTTGTCAGGGCATTGAAATTCTTTAAAAATAATTATTTATAGTTATATTAATGTTATTTTATTCATATGTACATGTATATTTATATTGACTTAATTTCTGCATTTGTCCTTCTGGTAGTCTTTTCTATGCTGAGGTGTTAAAAATATCTTACTTTGAAATGTATATTAATATTTTCTGTGTTTCTCTGTCTCTTTTTCTCTCTTGTGTTTCATAATTTCCCTCTATAGAAAGTGATAATAAAAGTAAAAAAATCTTATTTAAGGTACCTCATCCGAGAAGGATCTAAATCATAGAGACATTTAAACTTTAGAAATATTTTCTTAAGTGTTTCACTATTAGAAGTCTGAATGATCCAGGCAAGCTAGTCTCAAAATTACAAAGATACAAAATTATCTTGTTGTAAGGCAAGTGTAAAATGTGTAAAATTTTGATGGACTAGGTGATATGCTTCTGTAGGAAGACTTTACATTTCAGTGGATGTTCCTCAGTCCCATTTATTGCCCTAAAATAACCTGGTTTACTTTCTTGCATATCTTAAAATGAATTCACTGAGGACAGTGCTCTCTCATTAGGGACTAAGGCTGCTACAATTCCACATTGTATGATCTTTGTCACCGATGCTGAAGTACCATAAGGATACATAATAAATGTTTTAGCGTTTATCTGACAGTTTTGCACATATTTTTATTTTGTGTAGGTATTCTGACCTGGATGGACATCATCGTCACACAGTATATGATGGGACTTTACCTCATCCATTTGCAATAACAATTTTTGAAGACACGATATATTGGACTGACTGGAACACAAGAACTGTTGAGAAGGGAAATAAATATGATGGATCAGACAGGACTGTTCTTGTGAACACCACACACAGGCCATTTGACATCCATGTTTACCATCCATACAGACAGCCATTTGGTGAGAAAACAGAATTAGACTTGCATTTAGAGGGTCAGCTGATATCTGGAGACTAATTGTGAAGCGTCCTAAGTGCATTAAGCTTTTGTCTTTGCTGAGGGGAATAAAATGCAGAGTAAATATAGGCCTCCACATTACATTTATAAATGGCCTTTCTTTGAATAGCAGAGAGACTGGGAATGTGTAATTTTAAATTAGTCTTTAAAACATCATAGCTTAATAGCATCCATTCCCTGTATATGAAATATACGTAATATGAAATAATACATATTTCTTGCACAAAGTGCCTACTTACCTAGGTTTTGGTTTTCAACTTGCTACATTTAAGCTTTCAGTACCATTATTAGAGGAGTCTGTTGACATCTTTGTGTCCTGGGATTTGTAAAGCATGGTAATATTTATTCTTTTGTTTTACCAGTTAATAATCCTTGTGGCACCAACAATGGTGGTTGTTCTCATCTTTGTCTAATAAAAGCTGGTGGTCAGGGTTATTCCTGCGAATGTCCTGATAACTTCATGATAGTACAGTTTGGCAATACAGTCCACTGCCTTCCAATGTGCTCTAGCACCCAGTTTCTCTGTGCGGACACTGAGAGGTAAGCCCACTGCTCACTTATTTTCAATTACTTTTTTTAGGCTCTGTTTTTCAGTTTACCCTCTTTGAAAGAGTGTGAAATTAGGATTCCTTCTTTTCTCACTGTTAGTTTATCATTTGCTTGCAAAGACAAAGCCGGGCCCAGAGAGGCTTCCGTTTTGAAAAAATACTTCTAGACTCATTGTTTAAGTAGCATTATTCTTTTCCTTTTCCTCCTGTATATGACGTTGGTAATGTAGCAAAGCTGGTGTTATTAGAAACACAGACCTCCAGAAACCATTTCCAGTTTAAGTCATTTATTCTTATTTTTTGTGCATCGCTTACAATGTATCTGTTTCTGACACATATATGCTGTGTGCCAGTGGTCCAGGAAAACCATTTAGCTGACATGGGGACATGTTTTGACCCTTTTTGTGAAACAACAGCATTGGAGGGAGAACGGTGTTAAAAGAGCTACTGTGGTGATCTTGTATCACTCTGGAGCTTGTGAGGCAGGTGTGTTATTGGACAGCCTTTTCATGCAGTGTTACAGTGACAGTCGCTGGAGAAATTCTTGTGCTAAATTTCAAATTGATTATTAAAATGTAATCTCATTAAAAAATCTAATTGAAGATTGATAAATCTGCAAAAAGCAGATATTAAAAATTAAGTCCTATTAATTTGCTGTGAACTTCCTTCTGAAGGCTCCACAGTAAAATCTGTTTCTGGTGATAGGATTCTGGCATGTATTGTTAGCATTTGACATATGAAACAGCAGATGCCACATACAAGATGTCTTAGAAGTTTTGAGAAATAAAACTGAAACAAATCTGTCTTTTGTGCTGTACAAGGATGGTTGTGTATCTGCAGACATACTCTAAACAAAGAAAACATTGTTTTCTCTTTGTAGATGTATTCCTATCTGGTGGAAGTGTGATGGACAGAGGGACTGTCGGGACGGCTCTGATGAGCCCCCTACCTGTCCACACCGATACTGTCCTGTTGGGCAGTTCCAGTGTAATGATGGGAACTGCACAAGTCCACATTTCTTGTGCAATATTCAGTCAGATTGCCATGACAGATCAGATGAAGATCCTGTACTTTGTGGTATGTTACAGCTAATAAATTTAGGTGTTTTGCATGTAAACTATATATAAATTTCAAAATCATTATTCCCTTTTTTTGCAGGTGAAAAGTTGAGGTAGACAGATGCAGTTGTTTCTGTACTTGTACCTGTTACAGTAATTTTACAGTGCAAAAGCAGGGTAAAAAAGAGCAAAAATATCTACCATATCAAAACATAACCTTTTTCTATACAGACAGATTTGCACTGGTTTAAATTACAATCTGAGGTATAAAATACTAGAATATTTTCTGTTTTGTCCAGAGTAAAGTCATGGTGAGTGTGAGGAATCTAAGGCTTCCTAATGCCCAGGTCAGTCTACCAGGTGTGCTAATTTCTAAAGCTTTGTATTCTAAAGCTTTGTGTGAGGGGACAAAATTATTTCACAAAATAATTGCACAAAATCCAGTGCATGTGGGAAGATTTGTTTTGGATAATTGTTTGTGATGGCAATATTTTTGTAATGTAGCCTAATTATGTTCATGCAATAATTTTATTCTTAAACTTCTTATTATTAAACACACTTATCTCTAATTAAAAAAAAACAAACCATGTCCTTAATTTTCTTTTGGTAAATAATGTAGTTCTGGCAGTTTGCGAGCTTAGTAATATAAAGGGGAGGTGTGGTGGGGGAGAAAGTGGTGTGGTTGTATAATTGATAGTTTCATTGCCTTCCATTAGCAAAGTGTTTCTAACAATGACAGAAATGTCAATTTTACCTGAATTTCAAATAGGTAAGCTCTTAAATGTAGCACAGGGGAATATTAAATAAGTAAATGTGGCAGTTGCATAATGTGTCACCAGTTATAATGTTCTGGGTACGATGAAAGTCAGTTTAGGTCTATATAATTCCTTCTGCTTGTCATCTCATGCGTGGGAATAGAATCCTTTAGAAGTTTTATGGAAATTGTAATAGATAGAGTGATATCCAGCAAGACATTCAAAGTCTGGAAGTAGATGTCAGTGTTGACTCCTGTTTTCACAAACCTTCAGAGCATTGCTGCCATTAGCTTTCAGTGGCCTTTAGAAATAGAGACTGTACCTTTGCGCGTTACAGAGATGTTATTTTTCTGACATGTTCATTCATAGTCAGAGGAACAGGCTTATCAGGCTATGTGCATCTGAGTTGGTAGCATGGCCAGAGCCACCAAGTCACTTAGCTTCTCTGCAAAGTGACTGGGAGACCCTGCCTTGATCATGTTTGAATGCTGGGTTTCCTTCCCTCTGCTTTAGGAGAAGACAGTATCTGTCTTGCTCCTAGAAAAATGTACAACCTTAGTGAGCTTGTCTGAAAATGCCTGTGGGAAATGTGCTGTTAGAAATCTGTATTTTAACTGTGCAAGTAAATGTGATGTTTTAAATTTTTATGGGCTTTCTTTTTGACTTCTGATGTAGATATAGTAACTACTCAATTGAGGCAATGGCAGCAAACCATTCCTCTGAGTTTCAGTATCCTAACAACCCATTTGTATTCTTTCAGCTAATCACCAGTGTGAAACTCATCAGTGGCAGTGTGCCAATAAACGATGTATCCCAGAAGCCTGGCAGTGTGATAGAGAGGATGACTGTGGTGACAACTCGGATGAAGATAGTAGTCATTGTGCCAGTAGAACCTGTCCCCCAGGTCAATTTAAATGTGACAATGGCCGCTGCATCCCACAGTCCTGGAAGTGTGATGTGGATGATGATTGTGGTGATAACTCTGATGAGCCATTCCACGAATGCAGTAAGCATATAACTGTAGTAAGCTGCCTACATTACAGTGCACCAAAAACAGGGCAGATTGCATTACTGAATTTTACCAAGGTTGAAAAGGAATATTTTCTCCAAGCCAATTGCAGTCATGTAATAGTGTTAGAAAACATAATGGCTATACAGTAATTTACAACTGTCTTATTATTGAAGGGGAAAAAGCTTTTTTTTCTGCTGGCCAGATTATCAAGAACTGGCAGTGTCTCACTCTGACTTTCTTGATGCTAGCAGCATCCTTTTGCAGGGTCCCTAACAACACTTCGTTAAAAGGACACATGCTGATTTGCTACCTGTGTGGAAGCAGTGAATGTCATTTCATAAACTGTTAGCTGGTTTCACTTTGGAGAATAACATACCTCCTACTTTAAAAAAAAAAAAAAGTACAGTTTCATTTCTTGAAGCTAAAAATTTTGCATGATTATAGGCATGTGATTTGGGAACAAAACCTCACAAGGAGAAAAAATGCAGAGCAAAGTATAGCCCACATTTAACAGCAGGATTTTCCTATGTGCTCCAGCATATGTGTCTGATTCGGAGGTCACCTGGAAGAACTTGTGACCAAGTTTTGTCACCTGAGGACAAGCTGCCTCCTCTGTCTTCCAGGTTTGGGGCTTCTATTACAGTTAGCAGCTCTAAATACTTCAGGGTAAAACACACTGAGTGTAGTTTGACCCTGTCATGGGTTTGTAGCATATGCTGGATACAAGCAGCATAGATAAGGAAAAGGGATAAAATCAGATATGTTTAACACTAAATCTTTTACAACACCGAAGTTAGGAGACTGTTCTTCTTAGTAGAAATAATTGACTCTAAATTATAACTGATTTTTGAAAGGCAGAACAGCAGGTAATGACTAAGTAACAGAACTAACTTTCACAACTGCCTCTTTCAGTGGGCCCTGCCTATCGGTGTGATAACCACACACAGTTCAGCTGTAGGACCAACTACCGTTGCATACCAGCTTGGGCAGTGTGCAATGGGAATGATGACTGCAGAGACAACAGTGATGAGCAAGGCTGTGGTATGTTTGTAGATGATTATTTCAATCTGCTCCAATTTACAAACACCTTGATTTTCTTCAATGATGTACCTGGGCATATTTTGTTTGATATCAGTTCGTTAGCCTGGTAGTTACTGGTCTTCAGGAAAAAATCTATATGCAGTAATTCACTGTGCAGTTTGCATGTTTCTGAGCTCTGAAGATTGGGACTTCATTATTTTGCCCAATATTTCATTCGCAGGTAACACTTTTGTTTGAGATGATCTATTCTAGACAATTAACACTGTCAGTGTTTTCTACATTTACTTTACTTGCCTCCTGTGCTGGTGAAACCATCAGTGTGGGAAATACGATGATACATTGCCAGACCCTTGCATTTATGTTGAAATCTCTCCTACACAAAGTTTAGAGGACATTGGATTGCTCTATCAATGCTAGAAAAGACTCGAAAACCGTGAGGTTAGGGTCAAGATGCTCTCCTTTGACAGTAGTAATTTTATCTCTTTGTGTTTCCATCTTGGTTCTCTATAGTTATTTGAGCTGTTTATTAATCATTTCTCTATTACTTGGCCCAGTTTGTGGCACAGACATCTCTACCTACTTCCATTACCTTCTGTGCATTCCATCTTATCTAAAGACTGTGCTAATGTGTGCTGTTTCATTGGCAAACTGTGTACACTGCAGAGGAGATGACTTGCAGTCCTTATGGTGATTTCCGTTGTGACAATCATCGATGTATCCCACTGCGCTGGAAGTGTGATGGAGATAATGACTGTGAAGATAACTCTGATGAGCACAACTGCAGTAAGTTGTTTTTTTGGCTGTTGTGATATAGTCAAGCTTTTGACTTAATTATGATTCTATTTCTTATGAGGATGGGGCAGGCAGATTTCTACTTCAGCCGTTCCATTGTTTTACTCTGTAGCCTGTCTTCTTTGCTGAAATACCACAGTGATGTCACAAAAAAGCATTTTAGATAAACCCACTGATAGATTCAGTCATCGTAATTAATGCAAATTCATGTTTTCTACTAAGAAGTGACATTTGAATTCTTCCCTGTGTGCAAATGGGATATTATAGAGCTCCTTAAGCAATATGAATAGATTTTATTTTCTTCTGATTTGAAATAAAAATTATTCCTATATTCTACATGATGAAACAAAATCACAATGAATTTGCTTTTTCCTATGTCAAGATATAGAATATTTAACATTAATTAAAGATTACTGGGGGGGAATGCTGTTCTAACATCATCTGGTTTTAAGAAATAGACTGCGTTATCTGTGCATATTACTTTTGTCTGCTTTGGCAAGACAGATGTGGAAGTTTACATCTGGGTAACTTCTTACATTTTTACAATAATTTTAAATGAAGGTCCTCGTGAATGCACGGAAAGTGAATACCGTTGTGACAATTTGCACTGCATTCCTTCACGGTGGATCTGTGATCATGATGATGACTGTGAAGACAATTCAGATGAACGTGACTGTGGTGCGTATGGTCTGGATGCATATGTTCATGCTTTTGTTTCTAATGTGATAAATTGTTCAACAAAATAGGCTTTTATGTGGAGCATTTTTAATGGACTAATGTTGACCAGATCACTTCAGTAATTCCACCGAAAGTGGAGGATACTGCAGTTTTAATGGTCTGGGATTTTGCTGTCTCTTTTAGGATGTTGTTCCTAAAAAATAAACACTTTATCTGGATCTGAAGAAGAAGACATTTCAACAGTTATTTTAAATCTTTTCAGAGCTGAGGACCTGCCATCCAGGTTATTTCCAGTGTGATAGTGGACATTGTGTTGCAGAGCGCTTCAGATGTGATGGAAATGCAGACTGCCTTGATTTCTCTGATGAAACAACTTGTCGTGAGTTCCAGCTTTGCAATTGGTGTTTATTGAGCTCATTTCCAGAAAGATTTGCACTTTTTTCTGGTTTTAAGTTAGGTGAATCCTTAAAGGTACAGAATTCTGCAACGGTCGGTGATGTCAGTAAAAGCACAATACTTTGAATCAACTTTTTAGTATAATAATGGGTTGACATCTCTTACATTGATTTTAAACTAGAAAAACAACATGTTCACAAGGTCTGGCAGAAGATACATATGCGGTCAGAATAAAATTTTTCACTATTCTGTGGACATTGCAAGATCCACTGTTTCAGTTGTACTATATTCTAACAAGTTTTTGTAATGGGATTAGTTTTTATAATATTCAAAGACGTCTACAGTTTCATAAAGTACCAGTGAAGCCAATGAAAGTAAAAATACTCTTCTGTTTCTGTCTTCTTTCTGTATATTGATCTACTGTGAGAAAAGGTCTGTACACTGTAGCTTGTATGGAACACCAGTTATTTACTCAGAAAGTATTGTCCCCAGAAGGAATGGAAATATCATCTCTGCTCTCACTGTGCTGTCTGACCTTGACTTTTTAGATGATATTCAAGTTGATTCTGACTTATATTGTTAAAATTATTTTAGGCTTCAGTACTGGGGAGAATTCCTTTCTCTTCATGTTGGTATCATAGAAGTTCTGTACAGTTTCCTGTGTACTTAACACCTGTGCTTTAAGTAATAGGGGGCATCTGCACAGTAGGACCTTTGTTATTCCGATGGGACAACATCCTGGAACATATATCACAACAGTGATGCTAAGTTAGACAGGTTACACAACATGTGGCTATTCTTACAGAGAGGTAAAAACATGAGAAACTATTGAAAGGGCAAGGGTATGATTTATTTCTGTAGGTTGGTAGAGTCATACTTTTGGTTTCTTTTTGCTCTAGTTTAGGGTTGCTTTTTTTCACAGCTTTTAGAGAATCTGGGTAATTTATTTCTGACAACATGACTCCTTTTGGGATTGGCTATCTTGGGTACTTCTTCGGTCATTTATGTTTTGTGCCAATGACATTATTCACTTTAACTACTGAACTAAATTTGTCAGTGACACATTCAAGTAGCATTTGTTAAATTAATGATAGTTTATTTTCACAAGCTTCTGGGAGTAATTTATGTTGTTGCACTATTCATTTAAACATGAAGTGATTATGTTACAGTTACCAAGAAGTCCTCAGTCTGTTGTTCCTGTAGATCTTTGCAATGCCTTGTATTAAATCCCCTACTATGGAGAGAAGGGTATTAAAATAATTTAGAGTTGGGCTGAATATTTTTCCAGAAAACCTAAAATTTTCTTTGTAAATTAACATGTCATAATAATTTTCTTTCCTTCAGCAACACGGTATCCTAATGGTACATACTGTCCACCCATGCTGTTTGAATGTAAAAACCATGTCTGTATCCAGCCATACTGGAAATGTGATGGTGACAATGACTGTGGAGATGACTCTGATGAAGAACTTAACCTTTGCTGTAAGAGAGAAAAATGATATTACAATTAACAACATGCATAATAAAATATATAATTATAATAGAATGATTAGAAAATATAATTTGAAAAATATATTTTAACTGGAGATTCTCAAAGGCTTAATTCAGGATGAGTGCCGAGAATTTTGCTTCGTATGCAAGTTCACTTCATCCTCCCACTGCCTTGTGAATGTGGCTATAGAAGTGGGGAGAATGTTTCGTGTTTTCAAGTAGTTTATCTAAAATAAGAGCACGAGTTTGATAACCTGTATTCTCAAAGTTGCTGAGGTTTTAAAGCTATCCGTATATTTGGAGCATCTTTGTAAATATGGTTGTGGAGCCCCCAGTTTAGTTCTGAAGAGAGGTATTGGAGGTGCTACTTAAACAATTTCCATCAGCTATGCATTATATAGCCACTTAATTAGCATGTTTCAGTCAGGTTATAAATAGATCCGGAAACCTCACTGTTATATGTAGTCACAGGATATGCCTTTAGCTAAAGAGAATACATTGTCTTCTGACAAAGAAAATATGTAATGGCCTAACGTAAAATTGCCAGATGTGGAAAAAATATTCTTTTGGGTCTAAATGCCTCCACCTTTTAAATACAGGAAACATATAAATGTTACTACATAAAAGTGATTGGTATAATTGTGACTAGATGACATGATGTATCAAAGTGTTAACTGACTTGAACTCTGGTTTCAGTGGATATTGCTTGTGATTCTCCATTCCGTTTCCGATGTGAAAACAATCGCTGTATATATAGCCATGAGCTGTGCAACCAGGAGAATGACTGTGGAGATGGAAGTGATGAGAAAGAAGAACACTGTATGTTTACACAAAATCAAGCAGCAAATTCAGTAATTATGATGTGCCTATTGTTTAATAGTAACAAAAAACTACAGAAATGTCACAATTAAACATAAAATATGAAAGCTAGAACTCAGTAGTTTGAACTATAATCATTGGTACTATATAGTCACAGCTCTCCATACAAGTAGCAAAACCCAACAAATATTTGTCTGAAAAGTACAGAGCATGGTTTCAAAATAATACTGAATTTTATTATGAGCAGTAGCTAAATTGTGTCGAATTATTATGAACTCAGATTAAAATAAGGAAGAAAAAAGAGTTTGGTTGTATCATAAAATCAGGTGACATTGTTAAAATAGAGAAATTGCTACTTCTCAACGTGTCGTAGTTATTCACAGAGTAACAGTGTTGATAAGTAGGCCCAAATCCTGCAGAAACTAATAAATTTTCAGTGATTTGCCTTCAGATATCTTCTGTAGTTGTCACTATGTTGATTTTTATATTATTAATATTCATAATATTTTGATTGCTTAATTATATTATTTCCTGGCTTTATTGTACCATATTAATAAAGTTAATAGATTACTAATACTTTTATAATTTGTTGAAGCTTGCAGTAGATGTATGAAGTATATCATTAAAGGGTATTAATGGATTTGGTCTATTAAAAATAAAGTTCAATCAACTGCTAATTAAACAGAAAGCTGTTCAGTGAACTGTTAAGAAGAATTTACCTTATGTCTTTTTAAAATGGAGTGGCTTCTTTCTTTCTGTTTATGGAGTTGTGACTGGAAGTCAGAAGGCCCCAGGTATAGTTTTAGCTTAAGGACAGTCTTCCAAAGCCATCTAGTCACTATTTTACCCGATTGCACCAGCTTCCTCCTAGCAGTGCTGTCTGTTGGTACTGTGTAGCTGAAACGGTGACAGAGGTGTGTTTCTCTTTTTGTCTGTAGGTAGAGAACCAACCCCAAGACCTTGTACAACTGAAGAATTCAAGTGCAGTAATGGGAACTGCATTCCTCTACATTATGTCTGTGACAATTACGATGACTGTGGAGACCATTTTGATGAAATGGGCTGCAGTAAGTAGTAATATCAATAGAATACAGAATTACAATACTCTAAAAATAAAAATTTCTGAAACAGATAACAACTTTTATTTCTTCTTGAATAGAATATGAATGGTTTTTAATTAACCTGTGCTAGGATTGTCCAATTAGCCGTGACAGCATGTTTTGCTTTACTTTTTTGGAGGAAAACCCTATGAAATTCAGCACTCTGAACTGTAATTTTTAGGCTCAGAGTATTATGCATCACAAAAATGTATCTGATGTTGGTTTTGTTCTTATTTGAAATAGATGGATGTTTTTGCCTTGATAATGCAAGCCATTTCAAATCAAAATTGCAGTAAGCCACACTATAGAACTATTAATGGACAGATTGTGCTGGTATAGGTGGCTCTAGCCCTGGTAAAATCAAAAGTATACTAAGATGCTTGTATTATCATGTTTACAGAAATGTCCACAGAAATCTATAAGAACAGCTGTTCTTTGGACCCACTCAGATTCTCTTCACAACATAATTAACTATGCATTATAGCATAGTAACATTAATTTACATGCAAAAGCTTTGCCTTGAACTCTGAATATTCTCACAGAATTGGGAAAAAAAATCCCCAAACAATCGAACTTTTTGTATCAATATATAGACAGCTGCACAGTGGTAATATGAGCATGTACTTGTAATTTCAATTTGTCAGGCTTTGATGATTTGAAGTGAAATTGTGCCAAATGATACACTGGTGATTTACAATCCAGCATGCTTGCAAAACACCAATAACTCGAGAGCCTGTAGTGCAGTCCGTTTTGAAGCAGATGGTTTCTGTGTTTCACATATCAACCCAGAGGTCTTTAGGTACTATAATGTTATGAGTTGAAAATATAAAAGTATAAAAAGGATACAAACAGTGCTAAACAGACCCCTCCTGGCAGTCACCATTTCTACTATTTGGGGTTAGATGTGAATGCATATCAGATGGTAACACTTGTAGCCTTTTGAACGTCAAATACTCGTATTAGAGAGAAAATACAATATTTATATGTGTGTATATGTGCATGCACAATGAAATTATGCTTTTGGATGTTTATATTTAATATAACCAGCGTTGGGTTGTGTATTTATAAAGCAGATAATAAGCTTAATCTAATGTCTTTGCCATACTCTTTTTTATGCTTTGTTAATAAATGTATTATTGAGCTTTTCTACTTATATAACAGATTTGAGTTTGAAAGTACTTTGTGTATGTGTAGATTAAGTCACAATTGATAGAAGCTGGTAGATACTTTGGGTAGATTGTAATTTTTATTAGTTGTTATAGAGTATCTATTATCCCTGACTTGGCTTTTGTATTCTGTGCAATGACCTGCATTAACTTCAGTAGCCTTCAGATTAGGTATGGTGTGAAGCTGTTGTTTTCTCTTTGATTTCTAGATATAAATAACGTAGGGCCCATATTATGCATGCCAGCAATTGAAAACATTTTTTGTTTGGCTGATAAGAAGGGACTGGGTAAGAGTTGGAATTAAGTCTCTTAAAATAGTTTCTGCAGCTGCTGCAAATTGGTGTTAGTGTAGAACACCATTTCTCTTAAAAAGATGGGCTTGGATGATTATGGTTCTTATCCTGACCCTGTTCAGTTACTTATAAAGGTTAGAATTCTTAGTTGACAGTTTTCTTGACCACACCCTCTTCCAGTTAGTCAAGCTTTAGAGAACAGATGTTCACATTAATGGGGCTTCAGTTAGGAAAAAACGAAAGAAAATAATATTGCCTACTTGAAAGTAATTGTCAGTGATAATATGACACCCCCTTGTCACTTTATTTTTGGTTATAATTGTAAAACTTAATTATCTTTTTTTCCCCAGATCCTGGAACAGAGCGAACTTGTGCAGAAAATATCTGTGAGCATAATTGTACCAACCTGAATGAAGGAGGATTTATCTGTTCCTGCAGGCCAGGGTACAAGGCCAGTGAAACTAACCGAAACTCCTGTGAAGGTATTTTAAATTTAAACATCTTCACACAGCATAAGTTCTTAGTGACTCGCCACTTCGTCATACTAATATGACTACCCATTTTTTCATTTATGCTGGATTTTTATATGTTTTAGCAGCTTCCTAAAAAGTTTTGCTACTGAATAATGCTTTATCATGCACCAAAGAACTGGCTCCACAGTTCAGACTTTTTTTTAAGCTTTTGGTGGATGTACCTATATGTTTTTGCTTTACTATGTTTAGGTTTTGTTGTATCTTTGCAATCTGAGGGACAGAAAGTTTTATTTTCTTTTCCTACTTTTTTTTCCTTATTGAAAGAAAATGTACTGAAGGTTTTACTTCCCTTCCGTTCTGCTCCAGAATAGGCCTCCAGTAAATGTCTATTATGCCATATTTTTGCAGATAAAACAAGGTGAGAATCTATCTAAATGCTAGTGGTCTTGGTCATGCAATATAGTAGCTTCACAGTTATCATTTCAAAATGTTTTGATGAGAACACTTTTGTATGTTGTTCCCAGATTGTGCAGAAAATTTGTGTAAATTTATTAAAAATTATTCATGGTTTAACACAATAGTATGTGATCAAAAATGTCTCTCTGAAAATCACTCTGAGAAGCAGGAGCAATACAGTTACTACCAATCTGAAGTTAAGACATGTTAAACAGTAAATGATTGATGAGGAATTCTGTTAGATAGCAGATGCTGATGTTAAAGATTACTTATTAGGTCACTGATCTCTTGGAGTATGAGGGGAAGGGACAAACCTAACTACTTAATGGAGTAAAGGTGACCAGCGTGTGCAAGAACAAGATTAAGCTTTAGGTACCTCTTCTCTACTTATGTCTAGATATCAATGAGTGTGAGATCTTTGGAACATGCACCCAGGACTGCAAGAATTCAAAAGGAAGCTATGAATGTTTCTGTGCAGATGGCTTCAGGTCTGTGGGTGATCAACAAGGGAAGCAGTGTGCAGCTAATGGTATGTTAACTGCTAGCAAGATTGATTGCTACCTGTAATGAGCAAGTAGATTATAGCAACTTAATGAATATACTCCTTTCTGGTTTAGGAAGGGGATTATGAAAGCAAACTTTATTCTGTAACCTGACATTATCTGTGTACTCCACCCATTCCATAATCAGTAATAAAGTGCTTTTCTCTGCTTCCCATTGTAAACATTAAAAATAATACCCTGATTTGGATGCCTGCCTTCTTTTCTCTTGAAATTTTCTTCAAAGAAACCCCAAATCTATTATCCTGCGGTTGTCATCAGAAGGAAATTAATGTTACCTTTGCCTGAAGTTTAGGTTTTCTCTTAAAAAAAAAAAAATGCATCAAAAGAAAGCTGCATTAGGCTGGTACACAGCAAAGGCAATTGGATGACAGATTGCCACTCGTTGTTCATGGACCGATGCACACAAACAGAAGGACTTTGGCTGATGTCTAATGTCAATCATTAGCTTTTTATCATACCTCAGTGTGGTGACCACAGTATGTAGCAGTCATTGAATAGAGTTGATTAAAAAAATAATAGTTGTAGAATAGTAACAATAAAGATGTGAAGAAAACAGAAAAAGTGACAATGTGGCGGTATTATATAAAAGATATAATAAACAATATTGTATTTGGAAAGTACTTTAACAGCTTTAAGAGGCACGTAATCATGACATACCTAGTTAAATAGTAAAATCTTAAGAACGGAATGACTGTGAGCAAAACTATGTTCTGCTGCGGGTTTTGAATCTTAGAAATTATTTTTAATATGAAAAATGATACAAGAAAAACAGGTCTCTGTGTTTCTGGTCCAGGGACCTAATTCAGCAAATATTTACTGTTGAGCATAAGACTGGGAATATGAAAGGGCATTTGCACCTGAGTTTCCACCTGGCTGCTTCTTTATGTGCCTGTGTCAGAAATTTAGTTCTTTGAAACCCTTCTTCATAGGCTTTATTCAGGAAGTATCTAGGTATTCAAGGTTTTTAAGGCTAAGTGATAGAAGATAACATGATTGTAACTGATAGTGAAATTTGTTGTGCCTAATATTCTACTTCTCTGTATGCCTAAAACTCTGCAACTCACAAGCTCACAGCACTCATAAATGAGGGCTTCCTTTGCCTGTGTCTGCTGCAGCCCTGATTAGTAGGCATTTTCAGAACACACATAGGATTTTAGGTCCTCTCTTTCCTGTAATAGCATATGCATTGGAAATGCGGTAGATTTCTACACTATTACGTTCATTAGAGAGCAGAAATTCTTGCCTTACCCTACCGTAGTTGGGCATGACTTGGGTTGAAAGGGACTGTGCACAAATGAACGCTTCATAGGAAATGGAGGATTATTAGTTGGAAAAGGCACTAGCAAATTAAATTTTCCTTTCATAGTTGAATACCTTGTAGTTTCTTATTGTCTCTGTGAAGATCTGATTAATGTAAGAGAACTCTGGAAGAATGCCTAGGATTGGAAACCATGAGTCCTAACTGAATTTTGTCCCTAGCAAAATGGCTGAACAATTAAATTTTCTCACCAGCAAAATGAGCCAAGTGGGATTGATATTCCCTGTAGTGAAATTAGAGTATTGAGGCTATAACCCCAAATTAACCGTTGGCTAGGTAGGAAAGCACTCATCTGAATGTAGAGAAATTAAGTTTTAAATACTTGCGGGTAGAAGAACCTGGTCGTGGCTCAAGGTACTGGCAATTAATTTGTGTTTTCAAAATTATTCCCCATACTGTGAGGAGCTGAACTGCATAGTGCAGAGTGGCATTATATTTTTGAGATGTGATATGACAATGCTGTAATGTTTAAGAATTTTTAAAGATTTATCTGTTCATGCATAATACTGCACGAAATCTGTGGTAGAAAGGATAATATGATCTTCAGCGATAAGCGTTTCTAGACTTCTAAGCAATTTTTGCAAAGCCAAGATGTTGGAATAACTCCAAAGCTTCAGAAGTGGCTCTGTGTTCTTTTTGCTTCTTATTCAAACAGAACTTGGGAAAGACCCAGTTTAGTTATAAGCAGAAGTGACTTTCATCTGTTTCTTCTAAAATGAGAAATACATACAAATAAAATTCATGATTGTTTCCCAGGTAATCCTCCACTGTTACTGCTGCCAGATAATGTGCGGATTCGAAGATACAATCTCTCATCAGAGCAATACTCTGACTATATTGATAACCAGGAACATATCCAAGCTCTGGATTATGATTGGGACCCTGAAGGGATAGGCCTGAGTGAGTATGTGTAGAACGTTAATACTCAATGGTGCAATGGTCAGTTTAAAAAGATGCATTTCTGCAGCATAGGTATTTAATTTACAGTGGAAATCAAAATTGAATTAGATTAACTGGCTGTTTCTTGGTTGGTAGTAATGCCTCTACTCATTCATCAGCATTGGTGTGGTTCCTTTTAATACTCTAATTTAGTATAGCTAGGCTTTATTCTGGTTTTCTTTTTCTTTTGGTGTGAGTTCAGCTGTGGAATTGTGACTTTTTAGGATTATGCAGTAGTAGAAGATTGCTGTAAATAACCCCCTTCCTTTTCTGCCTCTGCCAGTCCCTAAATCTGGTTCAAGTTTTGCAACTAATCCTTATACTGAGAAAGGAACATTAGAGCCTTTCATAAACTTATATGTTTGCCTCTTTATCAGCTTCCCTGCTTTTGCCTTTTTCACAGGGCCAGTGTCCTGGGCCATACCTGCTACATAGGGCCATGAGAATCTAAATTACTGCCAAAATCATGTGCAAAGGCTTTAAAGCTAAAACTCTCTGCTCTTAAAAAATTTGATACATATTTCTTGATAATCTAGATCAAGATGAATTTAGATGTATATCTTACCAATGATGAGTGGCTTAAAAATTTACACAATGTAACTTAATTGAACAGTGGACTCTGTGTTATTCATAACTTCCCATAAGAGCTTTAGAAAGATAAGAATTTTCTAAAAATAAGGAATAATTAGACATTAAAAATTATCTCTGTCATCTTTTTGAAGGTATTGTGTACTTCAGCATTGTGGGACAGGGTTCTGAGTTTGGCACCATCAAACGTGCTTATTTGCCCACTTTTGACAGCAGTAGGAACAATCCTACAAAGGAAGTTGACCTGAATCTCAAATACATTGTTAATCCTGATGGCTTAGCTGTTGACTGGGTTGGAAGGTAAGTGCACTGAAAAGTTAGAAAAATGCTGTATGTTGAATGTGTCAAGGGTCTGATCAGGCAGTGCAAAATCCACTTTCTTCTTCCTTATGAGCTGTATCTGATGATACCCAGTCTCAGGGTAGTTCAGACGGATATAGGAAGCTCTGCTCTGGCAGTAGGTTAATAGATAAAATGTGTGTTGCTGACTACATCATGTATTCTCTGAAGAAACTTGCATTACTCCACAACTGGCAGACCAGTTGTGTATCAGTAAAGTGACAGTACAATAATTTTCGTGACAGATGGCTGCTTCTTCAAGGACTCAGGTAAGCCTCAGGGAACAAGCTGTCAGCTGTTTTAAGACCTCCATAATCAACTTCTTTTATTTTTGCTCCTTTACCAGCCTTGTGCTATATGAGCTAATTCCAAAGCAGAACCAGCTCTGAAGTCTGAGGAATATATGTTTTTTCTTAGAAAATGGTTACATTTTTGTAATTGTGTCTCAGAGGTTTTTCTCCCTCTTGTTGGCTGTGGAAATTGTTTTTTTCTAAAACATGGCAATTTTTTAACTTAACCATAGGAATCATGGGACAACTACATATTTTCCCTTCGTTGGAGAAGAGCTGAGGGAAAGTCAGGCATAACCTTTTGGGAGTTTGATGTTAAAGGTGTAATTTCTTATTTGCTGTGTAACTGTTAAAGGATGTGGTATGCAGGCACAGCTGTAGTTTACTGTAACATAGAGAGGATCCTGACGTTTGTAGATAGATACTAGGAAATGTAGTCAGGATTCTGTTGGAAACTGAATGGGCCATGTATAGAGATGAGTCAGTCTTCTGAATGCTGTTGACAAATTTTGGATGTTACTAGTGCAGTCAGCAGGGTGAATAAGAGTATTAAGATCTTGATAGTAAAGTGTGATGTTTCTGGAGAACTGGAAAATAGAATGACGACCGTAGATATCTGCTTCCCTTCTGTCATGTGATTATCAACTAAGTGGATGAATACTGTTTACCTCTTATTTTGTCAATCAAAACATTCATGTAAAGTACTTAAGATATGGACAGTGGCTAGGTAGCACTTAAGTCCGAGTTGTTTGTGTGGCAACAGAGATTGTCTGTGGTAATGATTCAAAAAGCTATTGTATGAGGAAGTAAAGATTGGGAAAAGACTTATTTCACTTTGGGGCCTGATAATGAACTTTTGTTATCTATACGGTGCTAGGTGTTGTGTCCTAGGAAATAGTTATGGAGTTGTTCATGCAACTCTGATGTCATATCTCCCTGATTTCTACAGCAGGATAAATGCCAGTCTGATTGGCTGAAGTGATTTGCTATTCTGAAAATCAGTGCCAGTCATGATGTGGAAAAAAAAGTGGAAAATTATCTTCCTTGCAGCAGTTTTTCAATAGATAGATGGATTATGGTCTAGGCTAAACTTTAGCCTTCAAGTGATTTTTCTGTTTGCTTTGGGAACTGCTGGCCACCCTGAAAAGTAAATGTCTCTGAGAGCAGGAAGGGGCATCTGAATTTCTATTCACAAATCTATATGGTCATGAGTGCAAGGATATAGGATATTCATATCACCAGCATCTTAATGAAGGTGAACATCCTCACTACTTCAGTGTTACACTGATTACAGATTCAGTGTTGAAACATATTTTAAAATATATGCAATTGTCTGCACATTATAGAAAACCTGATACACATGGATTGAGACTTAGTCCTATCCTGCAAAATAGGATTTAGAGTATTTTCTCACATTCTGAAGCCATTTATGAGATAATTTTTTCTCTCAGGAGGCATAGCATGATTAGTGAGTGCATATTGGTGACTAGGTTTGTTACCTAAGGTGAAAAAATAGTAAAGCCACGATGAAAAGGGTAAGCAAAATTGAATACAGAGTAGACTGAGTGTCCTGTTTTTGAGGACTAAAAGCATTTGTGTCTGATGTGTTAACAATTTATTCATTAGCATCTCTGTTAGAAGACAGAAGTCTAGAGAGGAACTGGGGGCTAATACGCTTGATACCCTCAAAGTTGCCATATAAATTACACGGCAAATAAATTTCTATTTGTAGTGAGACTTGTTGTCTCCTGGAACACTGAAAGATACTTATTAGTCACCTCTGATTACTAATAAGTATCTTTCCTTGCTAAAAGTAGCAAGGAAAATTCTCAGCAGCCTGTCAATGAAGATTATTCAACAGGGAACAGAGGCAGCCACAGAAACTTTGTCAGAGGAGAAAACCAGGGAGCTGATAGATCACATTTGCTAAATTCACCTATATATATATAGGGAGTCTGTACATTCCAGACTGAAAATGTGCAGCTGCATTATATTAATTATATTATTTTTGTTCAGGTTTGATATAGCTTTTCTTCTTAAAAAGATTTTTTTTCTTAAAATTGTCTCCCAAGTATAAACTATTTAATTTTTGAATGTTTTGTGTTTGATCTAATTTAGACATCTTTACTGGACTGATGCAGGGACTAATCGCATCGAGGTGGCAAAATTAGATGGACGGTACAGAAAATGGCTTATCTTTTCTTTACTGGATCAACCAGCAGCTATTGCTGTCAATCCAAAACGTGGGTAAGTACTACAGGACTTCCCAGAATTAGTTTAAATGCTACTCAATGAAAAAAAAAAAGCCCACAACAATAAACTTTACAGGAAAGACTAAAGGAATGCTTTTGGATAACTCTTTACTAATGTTAGGCAAGTTGTGTATGTGGGTTAGTATTTTAGGATTAGATTTCATTTGGATGCTTGTGTGAATGACACCTGGTAGGCCAAATAAAAATCCTTCTACGGTATTTTCTGCCCATCCAATTTCTCTGTTTCTCCTGAAATAGTGAAATTGATGGGCATGTCTCTTTATCAGCTCCAAACAATACAAACATAGCCTCCTTCACAGTGGAAAGCAATGTAAATGCACTGGTATATTCAACAGTTTTGCTTGCTACATCTGCTATTATATGTTGGATTACCAGATGTGATATGTGCTTCTCTCAGCTGGAGTAAAGCAGCACAACTCCCTGAAGTCACCTGGGCTCTGCAGCTTTTATTGTGACTGATGGATGTTTAGCGTTCACAATAATTTTTCTTCCACTGAGAATGAGGAGCTGTCATTAAAACCACTCTATCCAAATCAAGAAACAGATGCAAGCATGCTTTTGGTGTTTATCTTCTGCACCTGAAACAAGCTTGTTCTGTGAACTCTCCGGCTTTCCTGATCAAATCTGCCAAACATAGGTTGCTGACCAGCTTTACAGTTTCACAACTGACTTTTCCCATCCAACTCCAGAAGATAATCATGGTGACTAAATTCTGAACTATATTAAATACTAGTTCTGGCCTTTCAGGTTCATGTATTGGACCGACTGGGGGAGACAGCCAAAGATTGAATGTGCCTGGATGGATGGACAACAAAGACAAACTTTAGTCTCTGAAGACCTTGGCTGGCCAACAGGTCTTTCTATTGATTATTTGAACAATGATAGGATCTATTGGAGTGATTCTAAAGAAAATATTATTGAATCCATGAGACCCGACGGGACAGACAGAACCATAGTATTACATGGAGGTAAGAACTTATGCAATTAATTTAATAGTAACCAAGATGTATACATAGGAACAAGCACCTTGGGCTTCACAAGTTGGGCTAGATTTGGGAGCTTTTCAAAGAGTAACTCTTCTTGTGTTTTCTTCTCCTTTATACAAGGATAAATGGCACACCAGGTTCACTAGATTACCTGAGGATAATTTACATGACCCAGATAGGGTAAACAGGATTAATGCTTTTTAATGTAGCAGTGTGCAAGTACAGTGGCATGAAGTGGTTGGGCACATGAGGATGTATATCCATAGCTGCAAATGTTTTTTTGAATTACAGGAATAGATGATGTATTTAAGCTGAAGAAGAGCAGTTTTATTACTCCTGCTAGAGATTTGCTTGTTGACAGTCTATTGTTTGGTTCCTTTGAGAAGTAGGCAGTCCATACAGCCTTGATGTCTTTGAAGGCCATTTATATTGGATAGCTAAAGAACGAGGAGAAGTTTGGAAGAAAGATAAGTTTGGAAGAGGAGAAAAAGTGAAAGTGTTGACCGTAAATCCGTGGCTTACTCAAGTGCGCATCTATCACCAGCATAGATACAATCAGTCAGGTAGGTAATCAGCACCCTGATAAGTCATTCCTTGCTATGAGGTTGAAGTTAGTGTGTATGTTTTCAAAGAGCTTAGTAATCTTCCAAAATGTGTCTGTCAATATGTGATAATAATTTCTGAAAACCTAAAAATGGAATAGAAGCTTGCAAGTATTTTCTGCATACTCAAAGTGAAATCATAATTGGAATCCCATGTGCTGCCATTTTAGAATCTCATAGGTAGAGCAGGATCGTAACTTAAAACTTTCTCCTTTTCCATCTTGGAGTTTCCATCAACTTTCTCCATCTTGGAGTTGTTGTAGAGGTGGCAGTCACAATATGAGTTTATCCTGGTAACGTACAAAGTACTGGACGTTTAATACTACCCTCAAGGGATAAAATTCAGCTATACATGAATACATGAATATACATGAATTCATGTTCACAGTTATCACAGGGGTCGATGTCAAGAGGAATCCTTCTTTAAAGATGTTACAGCTTTCAGAATCAGAAAGCTCCATGTTCGTTGGAGATGGTCAGAATTATTTTGGTGCTACACTGGCTCCCAACAGCTGTGGTCTCTCCCTTTATAATGTAAGAACAGGCAGAGAAAAGGTTTTGATATAAATGTCATATTTAGGCATTGGTTATTTAAAAAAAAAAAAAAAGATCTGGACTTGTTTAGATTTTTGGTGAGTGATATTGATGAGATACTGTACTGACTAGGGAATTGCCCTCAGGAACATGCTGATTTTCTGCTTTAAGTGCTGATATATATATATTTATTTTTTTTTCCTCCCTCCCTAGTGCCTAATCCCTGTAAAGATGTCTGCAGCCACCTCTGTTTGCTGAGACCAGGAGGGTACACCTGCACTTGTCCTCAAGGGACTCGATTCATAGAAGGCAGCAGCACAGAGTGTGATGCAGGTAATATAATTTGTCAAACTGGAAATGAAAGCAAAGGAAGAAGCTTTTCTTTAGGAATGCAAGTGTATTAATGAATTACAAATGTGGAGGGATGAGTTAGCTCATATGTTAGACTTTGGTAAGTCAGAACATCTGGCTTTTATTCTGAGACACCACTGATTTGTTGTCACCTTGTGCAATTCACCTCATGTCTTTGCATGTCATTTGAAAAATGGATATAGATATATCACTCCCTCCAGTCCAGACTCAGCTGCAAAATTGGTTACGGTTTCTGATTTCTGCTTTGAAACTCCAAATTTTCTTTTTTCCAAATGCATTGATTTTAGAGCTAGAGAATTTCTAATAAATTATGGTTTACAAATATATTTGAAATTCTGTAGAAGGTATTGTTTTGTCATTATAATAGTATACAACAGAAAATTGAAATAAAGTTTACAGAACTCACAGTGTGAGCAGTGGAAAAACTTTTCGTCACTTCCAAGAATTTAGTCCTTGGTTGTTACATTGCAGCAGAGCCCCGCGCCCCAAGTGCTTCCAAGAGTGCCAGTAAAATAGATTTGTCCAGGATTTCTATTTTTCTAGCTGAGGATCTGCACTCTTAGCAGGTGTGGTGGTAGCCAGATGTCCTTGTAGTACTTGCTACAATCTCTAATAAATTATGCTTTATAACATTATGTCCGGCATCTTTTCTGTTGTCAGTCTTCTCTTAATTCACTTCTTTTTGCATCAAAAGAAGAAATGTCTTTTTTTGTTGTTGTTGTTTCATTTTCCTAATGATTGTTAGTGCTTGTTTTTATTGTCACATGGTCTAAGCTGCAGAAAGATGAGCTAGTAATATGATATAATAGTAAATGGAAGTGTGTGATATATTTAAGTTAGCGACCAGTAACATTGTTGATTGCATTTGCTGTTTATTGCAATGAGGACAGTACATTGCTATTCCTTACTGAAACCAATGTGCATAAAATGTCCAGGATTAAGGAAACTCTGCTTGACCTTATTTTGAGGAAAAGGAGGAGATATCAGATACGATATAAAGTACTCTCCATTTTTTAAATTCTGTTTTTATCTTGACTTTAAGCAAAGGTTTTAGCCAGTGAACAGTGACTGCCATAATTGGTGTACTGACCAAACTTAATGAAAACCCAGCCTGTAAGACCTCTGCATTTCTGTTTTGTATCCAATTTACTTGAAGGGATTTTACCTGTAAGAAACACTGTAGTGGCAGACTTCCTCTACCTTTGCCTTATTAAAATTTTATAACAAAAGTATTATGATCTTTTACCAGTGTGAGACAGACTGTCAAAGTACACCTTAATTTAATGGTGTCTGAGATCCAGAGCTTTTCCTGTGTGAATTGCCTATTTCTGATGGCATATCCTGAGCTCTTACTGATGGCTAATAAAACTTCAAGATGATTTTTTTTTTCCCCCCACTTAGCATTACAACAGCATCAGAACCTTTTGTAGCTCCATGATTGGGCCAGTTCAGGCAGCATAGTCACTTGGGCACCTCAGGGCTCCTGCAGTGCAGCTGTGACACTGGCATGACGAACAGGCCTCTGTGCAATCTGGGGCCCTATCCAGCCAGAAAACTCTGAGGACTTTGGATTTGTTCTCTTGTTCTCATTGTTAGGATGTATAAGAATTGACAGGGTCCTCCTGTAAGCGCATTTCCACCTACTGCATTCTTCATAAGTAAATGCACCACAGCAGGGCCTTCTCTGTGCAACTTTATGCTGGCTGGATGGAGGAGTCTGCTGCTGCTTTCTGCATGGACAAGTCTTAAGGGTGGTGGTGGGCTCCATTGCACATGACACACAGCTTATGAGTTTTCTTTTTCTATATTTGCTGAGTCATTATTTTCTAAGAATAGGTTTTACTTCAGTTAAAATAAGCTCATTTGGCAGAAGAATAAATATAAAATCAACAAACGCGTGTGCTATTAAAAGCAAAGCTTCTGAAAAGTAGACAATGAGTTTGTGTATGCAAGTTCTTTATAGATAAATAAAATGCTCTCTGGTAGTATTTCTTTTGTTGCAGATATCTTGATAACACATGTGGCTTTCATATTTTGCAGCTATTGAATCCCCTCCCACAATGCCACCAGCATGCAGGTGCATGTATGGAGGAACGTGCTATCTAGATGAAAGCGGCCTTCCAAAATGCAAGTATGTATGGTTTTAGGGTAGTACTGAGTCAGATCGTGCTGTTAGTCTTGCAAAACAATTAAATTCTTTGAAATGTGTTGCAAATGCTACAGAAGTTGTCATATATCTGCAATAGCATGTTTGTAAAAATTGCAAAAAAACACCTTTAATTATAAAATTATCAGTAAATAAGCAATGTAAATGTATCGGTTTGGGGGGACAGGTACAACAAACCAACCACAACCAGCTCAAAACCCAGAAAGACAAAAATTTGAAGATTCTAATAAAAGAATATGCCAAAAATGGTAACAACAAAGTAATGCTCAATAAATATAGCTTGGAACAGCCAGAAGGTGCCACTGATGCTCTGCTGAAACCAAATCTTTTGACTTTTTTTGACTCTGCGCTTTTGATTGTTAGGCTTTTTCCAGTTTTAATTTGGTGTAGATAGCAGGCATGTTATCTTTACAATCAGTGAAACATATCATTACTGAGCATGGAGTTACAGCATGTAGATAAACATGATAGAATATAATAATAAAGCTGAGTTCCTAGACTTCAGAAAAGCCATTCAGTCACCTGCCCTTCTTGCCCTTACAGGTGTTCTTATGGCTACACTGGGAATTACTGTGAGATAGGATTGTCAAAGGGAGTGCCTCCTGGAACAAGTAAGCTTCAAGTATATATTACACTTGCTATATTCTGCTAAGGAATGTATAATACATCACTATGATTCCTTTCACGGTCAAGCTTATAATTCACTGGGCTCTTTTTTTTTTTTACATTGAACTATGCTTGCTTGAATGTTTGCTTATTGTTCTGTCTCCAATAGCAGCAGTAGCAGTGTTGCTGACAGTCATACTAATCATAATAATTGGAGTATTAGTGGTTGGAGGCTTTTTTAACTACAGACGAACAGGCTCCCTTTTACCAGCGCTTCCCAAACTACCAAGGTATGTTTTGAAGGGTTTCAGAGTTGGAATGCCCGTGCACTGAAAATTTATGTTTGTTCCTAAATTTGTCTGAAAAATCCAGTTTGTTTGCCATGTGCCTATTCTGTTGGAATATGAGAAGTGCAGTGTTGCAACAATTCCTGTGGATTTTTGATTCTAAGGAATATCGTAGCTAATCATTATTTAACAAAGGACTGTTGTAAAATTCTTCTACATTCTAAATTAGGTTTAAATAATGAGTAGTATAGAAGACTGTTTACTGGATCTGGAACTGGATATTGGGTTCTGAAAGATACAAAAGATTCTAGTTATATGTTTTAATTTTTTTATAGAACTGTTGTCAGAAGATGATTCTGGCAAAGAGATCTTTTTAATGTTGAAAGGCTGAGCTTGTCTGCAACACTGTATTCATCTGTTCAGAAATAGTATGGAGCATATGTAGTGAACTTCTATCTGTTGCTGGTGCATGAGAAATCTGGGATTTTTTAAGTTCCTGCTCTCCTGAAGTCATTCTGTACAGTGAATACCAGCTTTGTGAAACATAATTCAAAAATTTGCTGGGTGTTTTTTGGGGTTTTTTTTTGATCTGATGAAAAGGAAGAAAAAAAATTGTTATTATTTTACTTAAAAATAATATCTAGAATATGATGCTTCAAAAGTTTTTTTAAATCAAATTATGTTTTTAAAACCATAAAGTTGCATTTTCATAGTCTGTAGACAAGTTTCTCAGTAGTAGCTCTTAAATTGGTGTAATTAGATCATTTTAGTTAGTAGCGTAATTGTAGCTGTAACTGCTTTCATAGTTCCTTACTTCAGTATAATCCTGAAGATTACAATATACTGGAGTAATTATATGTATTTATGACTTGACATAGTTAAATTGGGGCAAAAGTTTTGTGTGGATCAGTCCTGCAGGACAAAGAGATTGTAAGAGGTCTCCAAGCTGCTCACTGAGATTCCCTGTTTCTTGCTTCATCAAATAGAAATTTTCTGCCTGGTCAGATAGTGAACAGAAATTTTAATGCACAGAATCAAACTTTGTTGTTTAACAATACTTCCCGTGTAAGTTATGAGGCTGTGTGAAAGGGAGATGTCAGGTGTTTTGTTTTTATTTCTGCCACGAATATGCTTCAGTGTTGCCACTGCTCAACCATTCTTTAAACTGTTAGCCTTTAGTGTGGAGCTAACCCAAGCATATAGCTTGGCTGTTAGCCTTAACTTGCGACTTGTCCATATACAGGAATCATAGCTAAGATTTACATTTTCTTAAATTGAATCAGCCGATGCCTGTGGGACCAGTTGTTAAAGTGCGTGCACAATGTACCAGCTGTAGGCAAGAGTTTTAGCACAGGCCAGCTCTAACGAGGACACACAAATGGAGGGATTATTTCAATGCTTCTGTCTTCCTCCAAGTTAGGCAAATTTGACAAAATGAACTCAAAGCTTAAGTCTGCACAGTATTGAGAGTTGCATGTTTTTGGGGGAGTTGCATGCTTGGAGTTCTGTGGGGAAGGTCCAGCATTTGGCTACTCACTACTAACTTTCACTGCTCCTATTAGTTTGAGCCTGACCGTGTTCTTTCAGCCCATTCCCAGCATTTCTCATGCAAATCTTATGTGAACTTGTGGTTAGCATAAATCTGTATGCAGATTGAGCATTTGTTTGTATGAAAACAGCATCGTGTAAGTATCTTCATGATCTGCATATATAAGTTAGTAAAGGTATTCTTGGAATTATAACCCCAAATTTGTATGCCATTTCAGATGCATTTTTAAAAAAATAAATTTGAATGAATTTGAATAATCGAGTGGATTAATGAATTTGCCTCTAAATCAACACTGAAGTAAGAGTAGTCAAAATGTAGGTGAATTTGTCGGAATTGTAAATCATAAAGATGACCCATTCAGAATGATCTCAACTAACTAAGATTAAAAAAACTCTGTTGAACTAATGCAGGAATACATTTTCTAGTGTCAATAGCTTACTTGTAGCAGTTAAAATTCCAAATTATATATATACTTGGAAGAACAACTAGAAGAATCAGTTTCATAAGCTCCCTTTCTGTATAATCTGGTCTTTTTTGGTTTGTTTGTTTTCTTTCAGCTTAAGTAGTCTTGTAAAATCTACTGAAAATGGCAATGGGGTAACTTTCCGATCTGGAGCAGATGTGAGTATGGACATAGGAGTCACTGGCTTTGGTGGAGACTCTGCTATAGACAGAGCAATGCAAATGGTAAGGTTTATTCTGAAATAATTTTTTCCAATTCTGTTCATTTAATGTAACTTTTAGCTGATAAGATGACAATCTTTTATGCAAAAAAGAGCAAGATGACTGTAAATATGTTCTAGAAAATGAAAGGGGGGAGTGTGTTCTAGAAAATGATGAAAAATGCATTCTAGAAAATGAAGGGAATATTTATTCGTAATTTCTTGAAAAGGATTTTTGTAAATTGAAGGCAAGGACAAACGGAGGCTGTTCTTCAAAATAATGTGACTTTTCTTATGGTAGAAATTAAGTCAATTGCCGCCTTTCCTAATTCAATGGAGTCATGGAATGTATAGGGAATGAATAGGCAAACGAAAATACTGTAATAAGAATTTTTTGAGGGTGTTTGTGTTACATAAAACAGGTTAGAATGTGTGTGTTTCAGATCCAGACTGTATGCTAGAAACTTCAGAGATAAAACTCAGGTCTAACCACAGGTTACACTATTTCATACAACAAATGATAGATTGTACTGTTTCTTATTTTAGTGAGTTTAAACAAATAGCTTAATAGTTTTGGGGTTATCATTAATTGTATGTCTACTTCATCTTTGTTTTGTTATGCAAATCAGACAAATAGCACATCCTTGTGTTTCCTGTACTGTGTAATTTTTCCATGGAAAAAATATTTCCCCGTTTACCAGAGGATGGTCTGTACATAAGATTCTTTTTTTTTTTTACTTACAAGAAACCGATCACACTCATGTTCAAATAATAACCTCTTCATAGAATCACAGACTGGTTTGGGGTGGAAGGGATCTCAAAGCTCATCTAGTCCCAACCTCCTTGCCATGTGCAGGGGTACCCTCCACTAGCCCAGGTTGCCCAGAGCCCCATCCAACCTGGCGTTGAACACTGCCAGGGTGGGGACAGCCTGTGCCCATGCCTCACCATTGTCACAGTGAAGAATTTGTGTCAACCACTCCACGTAGCATGGTACTGTTGGCAGACTTGCTGAGGGTGCACTCATTGTCCATGTCACCAACAAATTTGTTAAGTAGTGCTGATCCCAATAGTGACCCATGAGGAAGGCCACTCATCACTGGTCTCCATTTGGACATAAAATGATTGACTGCAACTCTTTGGGTGCAACCGTCCAGCCTATTCCTTGTTCACTGAGTGGTCCACCTGTCAAATCCATGTCTCTCCTGCTTAGAGACAAGGATATCATGTCGGATAGTGTCAAATGCTTTGCACAAGTCCAGGTAGATGGTAGCAGTCACTCTTTCCTTATCTGTAATCCTGTTGTAGAAGGCCTCTAAAGCCTCTGTCGACTGTCAGCAATCATCTACTGCAAAGTCTATGCTAGAAACTCACACAACTTTGAAAGTTAAATTACATATTTAACTGACAGTAAATTATTATGAAATGAAACAGACAGTGAAGATATGCTCATAATATGTATATGACCTTTTTCCAGGTGAGGAAACACACTTTTTGTTAAAGCTAGGCAGCCTGCGTAGTGAAACAATCACATGAACGTATCAATAAGTACTGGGAAATTGCTTTAGGCTTGAATATTGCCTCAAATATTTTTCATGTGTGAAAAACCTTACATTACTTTCCATTTTTTGGCCTAATACAGACGTACTGAAGTCCAACTGATGCAGTTTTTACATTGCTAATAACAGGTCTAACTACAGGCTATTTATACTTGAGTAATGTTAATTCTCCACATGTATTCAGATTATAAACAAACAATTGTATGGTTCACTGGGAAAAGAATTCAAAGGGTTTCATTTATGGCAACAAAAACTGTGGGATGTGCCTCTTAAAGTTTTAACATCATACACGTGTGAGTAGATGTTAAAGGGATATCTTTCAGTGTGGCTGTTGTTAGCCAGGCGAGGCTAATTTGAGGGAGCCAACATGAGTTCACCATATGATAAATAGCTATATATTCTGATAGCAACAAGCATGAATCCTTATGGGATGAAGCAGTGGTTTGTTAGAAATAAAACAGGTGTAAAGAGCTAGCTGATGTTCTTCTGTCCCATGTTATTCCTCAATATTCCTGTGATGGAACTGTGACAAGGAGCAGGACAAGTGAGTCGGGTGTGGGGGGGGTTGTTTTCATTACCACTCTATCTGTTGATGCTTAGCTGGTTAGCTCTGGGTCGCTGTCCTTCTATGACACAAAATATTTCCTTAAGAAGTACTTAACTTGGCACCTTTGCCTACCTGGTGTGAGCACCATAGCCATGGCTGAAAGTTTGCCATAGTATATGTGAAGTAGCTGCTATCACCACAGTGGTCTTCATGCATAGACAAAGTATTTATTTATAATAAGAGATCAGCTAAAAACTATGAAACATTGTATTCTGACATAACTCATAACTAAGGGCATGCACTTAATGGTTTCCTCAAAAGATATAGCAAACTCCCTGCTGGGACAAAGTGAATACAATTGTTTTGTATTTCAGATGTTTATTAATTTGTACGTAATTTTGAAGTCTCTAAAGTGAAATATTTATTTTGGAATTATACCTGCTTTTATATCTCTTCCCTGTTGAGGGTGTGATTTGTAAGAGTAATTTTTCCTCATCTTAAAATACTTTGAAATACTTTGTTGGTTATTGAAACACGAGAGGTTTTCTTGGTCCAGCTAAGAAAAGGAGTGATAGTGGAACAATGATTCAGACTGCTAATTCAGGGGGCAGAATAATGGATGGCAAACTAATATTATGATTTTAACAGATGACAGGTTTTGTCTATGCCTGTGTAAAAGTAAACAGGCATTTAAGTCCATCATCTCAGTTCCGTCAGATGATGGCTATAAATTAATTCCTTGGAATATGGATGTTTATTGCATCGCAGTTGTTTTGGAGTTTTGGGGTTTTTTGTAGGGTTTTTTTTTGTGGTTTTTGTTTTTTGGTTTCTTTTTTTTTTTTTTTACAGAATGAAAACTTTGCAGTGGAGTCAGGGAAGCAGCCAATCACATTTGAAAATCCACTGTATGCAACTAGAGATGGTGGAGCCAGCACAGCCAGTGCAGTTACAGTTGTTCGGCCAACACACGTAACAGAAACTTAAACTTGACTTTCATCTTCTGTTTTCCTTTGTGACCTTTTTTCTTCTTTGAAGAATGTTGATTTTTCTTCTTCTTCTACAGGTTGCAGCATCCAGTAGTGAGGAAAATGAAAACTTTGAAAACCCTGTGTATGCCTCTGTGATATCTGCTAGTCCACAGGAACCCCCTCAGAGTACAGGTGCACCTCAGGTAGGACACAGAAATCCTTTGAGACTGCCTTGTTTGTTTTTAACAATCAGCATAAAACCATTGCCTCCTCCAGATTATTCATACATTTTTAATGTCTTAAAATCCATATGAATCCACTGATGATGGCTTTTTTACAAGACAATTTTTATACACATATGTGTTGTTTTCAAGACTTTTTTTTTTCTTGTTCAACCTATTTTTCTGGAAGAATAGGCTTTCAATTTAGCCACTTCTATTGCCTTCTGGCCTAGTCTTGTGAATACTGCTTTAGGTAAAATAACTATAACCAGTGATCTAGCAGAAAAGAAAGTTGGGTCCTATGCTTAGAATTACAACATGGTTATATGAGAACATTCGACTGAAATCACTGAATTAGCCACCAGTGCATGTGGAATCCAACAACAGTGATGTCAGTTTCCAAAGAAGTTGTGAGAAAAATATGTAAAGATCTAATAATTTTTATGTTTCAGGAATCAAAGTGGAGTTTCTTCAAGAGAAAAACGAAACAAAACACTAATTTTGAAAACCCAATATATGCGGAGGTATTGCTTAATATTGTTCTTGCTTTCATAGCATAAGGTTTTGGGTAGATTCTGCTGCTAAGTGAAGCAGCACAGAAATTCCTACCGAGGTCAAGGTAGGACAGAGCTGGTCTGGAGTAAAGTTACAAAGTCTCATGCAGAATGAAGTGCTCAGTAGGCATCCAGCTTGAGCAGCACAGTTGCATTGCCCATATCTCTGCTTTCCCAGCGCAAGCACTGTGGCCTGCTCCACTCCAGGTTCTCAGGTGCTGGGGTATTCTGGTACAGCGTAAGTGGGAGGCTGTAGTACTGCACTGCGAGTGAAGTGTCGGTTTCTGCCCTCTCAGTCCTGGCTTCAACACTGCATTAAATGTCATAGCTTTTGTACTGCAGTCCTGTTTCTATACCAGCTCTTATTTTTTCATCCATATGGTTGGCTGAGACAGTTCCTTTAAGATGGTGTGACAGTGGGTGGTATGTGCTGGAGGAATTTTCCCCTGGCTTGTGTATGAAGGTTCAGAGTTCTACTAACTTGAGCCAGTAATTCCAGCCCTTTTTCATTTTACATTTTACAGTTTAAAATTTCTGGATGACCTAAGTGACTTAAGAACCTAGCTGCCTTTTGTGAAGAATTTAGGTTGCTAGTGCTTGAACAAGGTGAGAGAGAGATCAGGAAGCCAGGGATTCATTTCCCCAACACAAATGAATGTAGTAGCTGTTTCAAGCAGCAATACTGCCAATGTTATCTACATTCATGTATGTGCATATAGACATATCAAGCTACTGCTGATGCTAGGGATTAAAATAGAAGTCCCTATGTGTGGAGTAAGTTTGTAGTAGTGTATTTGCTCAGCTATGCCGTCTGAGGCAAAATTTGCATTTAATTTTGATACAGGGTGTGTTTTGTGAAAGTAACTTACACCATGACATTTGACTTTAGCAAGATACTTGGATGTGTATTGAACATTTCTGAAAGTTAAGGTTGGAAGTTTTGTAGATTAGAATGTAAACTTGGATTTGATTATTATTGTTTCAGATGGAAAAGGAACAGCAGCAGGACACAGAAAATGTCCCTACTCCTTCTCCTTCACTGCCTCCTAAGATTACCCTAAGGAGAGACCAAGGATTAGCTTATACAGCAACAGAGGATACATTTAAAGACACCGCGAATCTTGTTAAAGAGGACTCTGTGGTATAACTAGGTAACTGATTTAGGGAAAATTAGTCACATCCATTTGCACATATATTTTTTATAAACAGAAAGGTAAGGTTCACATTCAAATGCTTTATAAAAATATATACATCTCTTAGCCAATAGCTGGCGATGTATATTGAAACTATGCCTTGTTTTTTGACAAATGCCAATTTCTATTTTTATGAACAAATATCATGATGTACTTATATGTATATCTTTGCACTGAAACTGTCTGAAAGTAATGTTATAAATATATTGTACATTTGTAAATTTTTGGAAGATTATCTTGTTTGGTGGTGTTACTAGTAGAAACATGTATGAAACTTCTTGTATCTTTAGGGATAAATTGATTATATAAATGCTTAAAATAAAAAGAACCGACAAGGCAAATAGAGGAACATTACTGATTTACAGGATCGTTAGTGTATTTATAACAGCACCTTTTAAAACTTGTACTGGTGTTCTGGGCCTCTTTACCACCTATTTTATATACTAGTGTAAAAACGGGTGTCTGCTTATCTTGTGTAAAACAAAAGATGGAAGAGCCAATGCAGCATCATTATGCTGAATAGTTACCTGTGCAAAATGTTGTCCTTACAATATTTTAACTGCCTGGATAAAATAATTTTCTCTCATTCCATAAGATGTACTTTTCCTCTAGGTTCCAATTAACACTGTTCTATTAATAGTGTTCTTAAAAAGATCTGATATATTTAGATTTTAGTATCACTAGTACTTAATTTAATGAGATTTTCTCATGCTCCTCAATGGAATAGCTCTATTCTTGGCTGGAATCTCTGGAAGTAATTTGTGCTATTAAATTTTAAGTAGGTAGATTTCTGTAATGGCTTATTTCTAAACAGCAAAGTATGAAAGATATTGGTTCATTTAAGAAATTATTCAGGTTTTTTAATGTGAAAATTTAATTTTATCGACTATTTATTTCCTGAGGTGGACATTAATAGAAAGGGAAACAATTTCTACTAATGCAGTCTTCATAGTTATCTGGTTATTTCCCTAACTTTCTATCATACTATACTGTATGTTTTGTTAGATTTTCTATTAATCAGCCAAAGTAGTTTCCACAACATGAACTTTTTGAGGAAATTCTGAGTACCACTGCAGGAACATGTTATTCAGCATTCCTGTCTAGCTACACATATAATTCAAAGATTCCTAAAATTATAATCATTGAAGCTTCTGCTATCTGATTGTTTTATATCTGAGTTCTCCGAACACATACTATTTCTGATTAGAATGCTTATAGTTTCTTTGTAATGTACTTTGATTAGACAACTGGAAAATGATGCTGCTGAATAAACCTAATAAATGTATTTTATCACATTCCTATTCTATAATTTGTGTCAAGGCTTTATGTACTTTTTTCAGTTGTGGAGACTTAGTACACTCTGAGATGAAAACAGCGCTTTACATAAATCAGTATAGTGCTTACGTTTCATACAACTGTAAAGGTCTTGATATAACATTACTGACATATCACTCTAAGTGTGAAAACTGCCCCACTTAAGCACATTAAATAAACTGGCCTTCGAAACAGGTAACTTACTGATTTTAAGAGACTGACTCTCAGGGTAGTATGGACATGCAAGCAATTAAAACTTTAATTCAACTTTCATATCCAAGTGCTTAAATGTAGAAAATTCCTTAGAATCTGGGAGACAGCATACACATTGTAAAGCTCTGAGAAAGGGTTTATCTGAAATTCAGATGGCTGTTCTTAATGATGTAGTTCACAGTGGGATTTTTTTAAAGATATAAAACAGGGCTGACGTTTCCACAGAAGTCATATCCAGTTGCATACCACAAGAAAAGGTAGCATTGATGTTCTGAATAGTCTTTGTCCACAGAAATATTTGGAACCACTATTGGAGAAAACTGCTAATATGTCAGCTGTGTATCAGAGAGACCTTTTTCCCCGATAAGAATTTAAACTTTCCAAATGTGAAAGAAAACCATCTTTGGGATACCGTATAGATAGGTAGCATATAATTTGATTGTTTAATTTAGCCGATGGTGAAAAGATTCCTAAGCTTCAACTAGGCATCTTCCTTTCAGTAGCATACTACCGTGTGCCCTTCTAATTATATAAAATTTAATTTTTGGTAATTTGTTGAGATTTAGATTCTATTCTTGACCTCATATTTTCACTTGTATTCTTTTTCTCTTATGAGGACAGTCTCTGCTTAGAATCTTGAATTCTGGATTAATTCCACTTCAAGTAATGCTGGTTTTTAGAGATTTCAGCACCTCTCTGTAATCTGCCACTACACAGCTGATAAATTACGCCATGAAGTTTTTCAAACACATTCTCTTCACAGCTGTCAGGCCAGACAGAGAACTATATTTCTGCAGGTATTTGTCATGAAATGAAGTAAAATAAATTTATTCTTGAGGCCATTGTCCAGAGAATAGAACCTCAATTAAATACTTAAAGGTTAGTAAACACTTTTTTTACAGTCTGTCCCTTTTGTGTGTACAAACGCACACATACACATGCACACTCACCCCGTGATGAAACTCCTTTTCTTACATTTGGAGTTCTGACCTGCACATGGTATTTTTGTAAGCTTAATTGAATTGAACATTAATGATTAATCACCAACACAGCTCTTTAGCAAATAAAACCTTTACCCCCTTCAATTTTAATATCTCTAGGAACACCAGTTTGTGAGCCTCTGGCCAGCAGTTTAACAGATAGAAATAGTGTACAAGAGGCACAGTAACCTCAACTAACATTTTGCCATTCTGAACACACTCTTTGTACTGTCAAAAGATTTTGCCATCACATATGCTAATGACCTGTGTCAACTAAAGAGTAAAATAATCGTTGTTTTAACTTGCAAAGCACACCAATTACAAAAGAAACTTGAATGTATATTATGTTTAATATTTTCCTCATAAGATATACTAATATTAGGAAGAAGGTTAAAATAGAAGTTTGAATACTCTGTTTGTATAGTAACAGAATGAAAGGCTGGGCTTTGTTATTATTTGTGTTCAGTAGCTTGTGAAATTTGGCAGCTCGTGAGTATAACCATGAGCAAACCTGTCATGAAATAGATGACTAATTTGGACTAAAAACATTCTGTAAGTTACATGTATAAGATATATGTTCTGAAAGCCTACTGTTAAATTTCAAGTTCACTAGCAGCCTATATGTTGATGAAATCTACTTGAAAAAACTGATTATTTTAGTGATTTTCTTTTACTTTTTTTTTAATTGGGTGAGTAGTATTAACCAGCATTGTACCTCAATATTTAATGAGTGCAGATCCTATTGAGGTACCATTTCCGAGCATAGTTACCTTCAAAACATGCTGGATTTACAATCCTGTCTACAAACTTAGAATTTTCAGGTAAGGAGGGGTGGGAGGTTGAGAATGCATCTTCTTAAAGGAATTTAAACAGTATAGTAACTGCTAAACAGGAGGACATCTGGTTTTGACAGGATTAATATTTCTTTCCACAGGGCTGATACTGGTTTAATACTAAATGTTAATTAGAACTCCAGGAACTGATCTCCCACTAGCTCCTGGAGTTGGGAACATCATACGCAGCAGCATGTCAGATAAATAGCTTGGGGCATAAGAGAGAAACAGCCAAAGGAACTTTGCATCCCATCCAGCTCTGTATCGTGTCCTGGGGTACTTTGCTATCAGGGCATGTTCCATGCATTTTATGACCTTAGAAATATCGGAGTCACACAGTCTTTTCACTGATGATCTTTGAGCTTTTATATCTGTAAGGAGAAAATAAACCAGAAAGCATTTACATTTAACATTCTCTGAGAGAGTATTCATTGTATTCAAAGGTTTACCTACATCTTCAGGCTTGCTTTAAACTACTGGCTCAAGTACTGAATGCGGTATATCTACAGCAGAGCAGTGACCAGAAAGGCTGCCAATCACCCCAGAGCCAGGTAAACCGAAACCTCCTTGGTTATGTCGTGAGCCAGGTGTTCCCTATGATGTGTGTGACACAGCACATCTTTTCAAGTATCAGTAAGCCATAAATTTAGTATACGGTCATAGGAGTTCATTCCCCTGGGGCATTCACCGCTTCAGTATGGAGGAACAAAGGATGGTGGTGTGACATCACGGCTCGGCAGTCTCATGTGGGAACTAGTAGCAGGGATCTCATCTAACTGACACGTAGTCCAGAATGGTCAGCAATGGGTTCTTGACAAACGTAGATGAAGTCCAGCAAACACTGACAGAATCACAGATGGGTTGAGAATGGAAGGGGCCTCTGGCTCAACCTCCCTTGCTCAGGCTGAGTCACCTAGACCTTGTTGCCTAGACCATTTCCAGATAGCTTCTGAATATCTCCAAGAATGGAGACTCCACAACTTACCTGGTGAACCTGTGCCAGTTATCAGTCACCAGCAAGAATATCTTGCGTTTCAGTTGCCTCATGTCCTGTACCTGGGCACTGCTGAAAAGAGCCTGGCTCTGTTGTCTTCATAGCCTTGCTGCAGGTATTTACTTATATGTATTGGTAAGATCCCCCCAACTGATAAAGGTCATACAGTCCTTTTGCTACTTACATTCAACAAAGTATTTTTCTCCATAGGAGTCCCTGATCTCAGGAGTCAGTCTGTTCCAAAGCCTTAAGAGATATTTCTCAATGACATCTGAGTTCACTAATCCTGCCTTAAAGCAACCATGTTCAATAATGCTTACTTTCACTCCAAAATGCTGCATCTCTGTCCTAGAAGAAAAAAATAAAACAAACAATAATGGCATAACCATTAAATATAAGTCAAAAGTCTGTCATCTAAATGAGTATTTGAGACCTTGATTCTTATCTTCAAATGTCAGAATAATTTTGAGATGTTCAAATTAGCTTAATAACAGTATACCTGTCCTCTAAAAGTGCAGGAGAAAAGGGAGAAAAGCAGTGTCAGATAGATTCACAGCTTTCTGTGTGGTTTATGTTGGACTGATGCAAATGTTGCAGCAGCCAGATGCATCTTATTCATGTATCATCAAACTAAAACTTTCAAATACATCATTTCAGCTTCTAGCAGGAACAAATTATTAAAATGCCTGGGGAAAAAAATGAAAAGGGAGTAAAAATTTTCAGTTGGATTAGAACTTGATTTTCCATGATATGGTTAAATGGCTACAGTTAAGTGATGAACTGATACACTGTTAGTGTAATAAAGGTTATGTTTTCTGGTAGCATGGTTCCCTCTATGTAATTTTGAGTTGCAATGCAATTCCTTTGTCTTGCTGCTCAGCTCAGGAGACCCAGACAGCTACATTCCAAAGTGTGCAAAGGAATGGAGCACATTTACATTAGCCATTATTTTATATTGCATATCCTTGGGGCATATACTTTCTTTATATAAGGATTCAGAATGGTTTGCAACCAACTTTCATAGTCACAGAATCACAAGAATGTTAGCCCTTGTGAAGACAACTGACATCCTCTTATTTTCCTTTTCCCCTTTAGGCAAGATTTCTGGAGACACAGTGAGAGAGGCAAACCCACAGTCATTTTTCCTTAGCACATCTGGAATCTGTTCTTGAATACATGCACGTATTTCTAGCTACTCACCGTAAGTTGTCAGAGAAAGCTTCCATGCCCCATTTGGATAGGCTGCAGCCACCCCCTGCAAAGGCCATCAGACCTTTGGCATTAATTAGGTTGACTACTCTTCCCTCAGCTCTTTTCAGAAGTGGCAGAAGCTTGAGTGTGATTTCAATCAATCCCAACAGACTGACATCCAGCACTGAATGGAAGTCTTCAATCGTCAGCCATTCAGTGGGTGCTACAGGTGCTGTTCCTTCTGCATTGCTCACCAATCCAAAAAGTCCTAAGAGGATTACAAACCCATTTTTATCAGCATGTGGCAATGGCACTATCTTACCCTAGACTTTCATATGTAGCATTGGGAACCAAGCACGCAGTCTGCAAAAACTTTAGTGAGATGAATACAGTTTTCTGGGGTTTGCTTATAAAATCTACTCTGTAAACCTGAAATTTTTGCTGAAGGCCTTAGGTGATGACTCTAAAAGAGCATTGTTAAAGTATTAGAGGAAAACTATTTCATTTGGAGATATGTGCTTTCATGTGGAGATTACCGAGCTTTATTACCTGAATCCACTGAAGTATGTGGGCCCCTAAGTGGACTCAATTCTTGTGAAAATCAAATAGTGTATGTAAAAGCAGAGATACACATTTTTCTGGTTTGGGTTCTTTAGGTCTGAACCAGACGTGCAGATTTAGTCAACACTTCTAAAAATATTGGCTTAACCCTGTGTATTGATAATATGGGTTTACTACCTTATAAATTACTTGAGGATCTTTATCTAAATAGTGACTCTTTCAAGAGTTTGCTGAGGACAGCCTGTGCCTGATGGGAGAGGCCGAAAGTCCAGCACTCATAAAGAGTTTCTCGGACCGAGGTGACAGCATTAGCAGTGGTTACCCTGACTGAAAACGTCTGTCCTTCCATCAGCTGGAAGTAGGGGCCTACCAGAGGAGGTAAGTGCTAATAATTATATTCTCCTTGCCCGCATTCACTACATTCAGGAGTGGTCTGGAGCTTTCACATGGAGGCCAACAGTGTTAGACAAGCTTTGAGGAGAAAATCCTGCTGGTAGAAGATAGGTGTTTTGCTGTTTTAGCTAGTTAGTTAATTAACAAGCCTACTGAATATTTGGTATAAAAGTGTGTTACAGCTGGTAGTTACAGTGTTGTGATCCCCTTTGGCAGCCCTTAACAATGTCTAGTCTATGCTCTTGGTGCTGAGACAGAAATGTGTATTGCCACAGTTGAATATATTTGCCATGCAGAACTTTTAATCAGTACCTTTGCCAATACCAACACTTGCCTTGTTTTTTAACTGCACTTATAGGTATCTGAAGACTTCTCTTTTAGAGAAGTGCTCAGAGGTGTAGGTAGAACAGCAGTATTTACAGCTACCAAGTGTAGCAACTCGAAGAAAACCTACTGAAATAGCAAATGTTTAACCATCACAGTCAGTGCAGTTGTCACTGCATTGCAAAAGTCTGGCTTATTCAGCCATGCAAAAGCACTCTTGGGATTAATAGAGGAGGGCTGAGGAAGCCCCATTTTTAATTGTGTTGGGCTGGTTTTATTGTTAAGAAAGTTATTTCTGATACCCAGTAGAACTTTCTCTCCACTGAGATTCTTCGTAGCACCAAAAGGAATCTGAAAACTCCATCTGGCTATTACCTAGTTTTAAGAGACTGAGGAACTAGATTTTTAGGCACCCTTGAGGAAAAGCCCAAAAGCTTTGCTGGAAAGAATCTCTTTGAACTGAGAAATGATAGAACTGAAGACTGAATGTGTTTCACCTGTAAGATGAAAAACGCCTCTGTGGAGAGGGGAGAGGCACCAGAACCTTCAGCTAGATCAGATTTGGATACATTAAATAATTTTTCTGGGAAATTAGCACTTACCCGTGCCACCTGTCTCTTCAGTCACAAATGCCACAGCCCTGGCAACGCTGTTGGAGTCAGCTAAGTTCAGGTTCACTGTCTTCAGTGAGAGTGAGCAGCAGGACTGTAGCTCTTGGCCTCCTTTTTCTGTGGCATATGCAGCAATGACAGAAAATCCCTTTCTGTCAAGCCATTTAGCCAGTGAGTTTCCAAGTCCAGTGTCACAGCCTGTTATGAAGACATGCTTTCCACTCAGGTGTCTCACTGTCTGACTGTCTCTAATGAGCCAGTAAATGATAAAAGAAAGTATGGAAGCCAGAATTGCAATGTGCAGTGAGTCTGAAAGTGAGAGCTACCAGCAAGTAAGTTAGTGATCAAGAAATGCAGTGAAGCAAACGTGGTCATCCAACCCCCTCAGCTTCCTCAGGCACAGTTCCCATAATGGGCTTTGTTTCTGTTTGCAGCCCTCCCAGCTAACTTTAAGTTATGAATAGCAGAGGTGGAAGCTTTGGCACAATGTGATTGCAATCCATGAATAATATATGCCGTAGCAAAACCTTACCTATCCTCTTTTTCAATAGACCGACAGTTTTGAAGCTTTGCTGACCAATCTTTCTAGTCAGCCCAGACCTTTCAGGATGTCTCTAATTGAAAGGAATGACCGTGTCAGTTCTAATGGTAACATCTGGGTGTTGGTTTGGCTTTTTTTTTTTTGGACAGTGGTGATTATTTTTTATTATTCACTGGTGATTAATACCAAAGAGAAGAACTCCTTTGGGAAGAAGGGCAATTCTCTTTGACTGTCTGTATCCAGACTAGTTTTCTAATAAGTCACACAGAAACAGTGTGACCCCAAGAACAACCAGAAAAGCCTAAGCTCTAGTGGTGGGTCTGATGAGTAATTTGTTTGTTGACTCATGGCATGTGATGGTGAGTGATCTGGTCTCTGTCCCTTGGACAACATAGACTTCAGGGCAGTGCTTGAGTCTTCTGTCTCCTTCCTCATTGCCTGTTTAGCACTGATACACAGCACATACAATATATAATATAGGAATTGTGTTTGTAGAAAGAAAAGGGGTCATGCACGGAGATGTCATCCTCAAAAAAACCCCAATGCTGGTGGGGAGGATACTAGTTGGTATTACAAAAATTTTTTAAAATACATAGAATATAGTTCTTGTTATCTAAAATGTTCATGATTGATTACTGTGTTGGGGTTTGGGGTTTGGTTTTGGTTTGGTGTTTTTTTTTTTAATTTGGTATTTTTGATTTCTGCAAGAATTAAACCAAAATAATTCATTAAAACCATAAGAGAAGGTTGGCAAGCATTTTCCAGACATCTTAAAAAGAAATGATTTACAGGTACTAATGGCTCAGCTAGGCTCTACTTACCTAAATTCAATGGAATTTGTGATTATTTTTACATCCCAAAAGTAATACAAGAGGGGATTTCTTCTCTAATTCATAGCTGTCTGAAGTTAAGCATTCTTTTGGGTTATTTCTGTGCAACATCCTTGCTGCCTTAAGACATGAATATTAAAGGAAGCCCAGTGTATTAGGCCTGCCTGTCTGGTGTTCTTGTTTCTAGTGAGTTCATGGATTAGTTTGGGTTTATTCTGACTGTAAACTTCGCTGATGTCTTGTCAAGTGGGGAGGGAAGGAATCTCAAAATCTGATAGTGAATGAATGTTGGACTCTCATTAAATAATTAAATCAGTCACATAGCTGATAAATGATAACAAGTGACAACATTCATTGCCACATAATGATCTTATTTTACATAGTAGCTGTGAATATGGGCTTCTGAGCTACTGGTTAATGCACTCTGATTTTAAAACATCATACAAATATATATAGGTAGGAATTTGCTTCTTTGCTGCAAAATAAAGTCTGAAACCAGGATGTTGCAGATGCCGATCATAGATACCCTCAGTCTATTGGCAAAGATGTGTCAGGCAATGACATTACCTTCAACTTCTGGTTTAGAATGTGGAACTGAACTAGATGTAAAGAGAGCAAGGAATTACTACTAGCAGGCTCTTGTAAGGAGACTCTTGGAGTCTCCTTCTCTGGAGATATCCAAGACCTGTCTGGATGCCAACCTGTGGGATCTCTTCTAGGGAACCTGCTTTGGTGGGGGGATTGGACTCGGTGATTTCTGGAGAACCCTTCCAACCCCTACAATTCTGAGATTCTGTGATTCTGTAACCCCTTACTGATAAATCTGAGCTATCTAGTGCTGTGATACAGTATTTTAGGACTCAATTCACCTATTCCCCAATGCAAATTTACCTTTAATAATTAGAGATTTTGGGAAAAGATTAACATGATTGTAAACAGGAGCTGTAAATTGCACCTTTCTTCCTTGGCTGTGCTGTAAGGTGGAAGTAGTGGGCAGTGAGCTTGTGCTACTGGAAAGCAGGTTAAATTTGAAACTGGGCTCTGTGGAGATGTCCTGGAATGTCTGGCCAGGATACCTACTTGGCTCCTGTAAAAGAAATGCCTGGGACTGCTCTGGGTAGTGTTAGTCCCTGTGTTTAGGTAACAGTAATTGCAACGGAACTTCTGTAAGACAAGAGGCTCCCAATGCTGTGTGGAGCCTCCACTGTTCCTCCTTCCCCTGTCAGTCCTGAGCCAGTGTTCCTAAACCTGTAATCCCATACCACATAGTTCTCCCCAAATACCAGTGCTTTTTATCTGATAATACACGGACAGTTGGCACTGAGTACTATGGTGCTGGAGCCTTCTACCAGTATTTATTTTGCTAGATGGTGTCATTGCTGCTGGAAGGAGTCTGGGATCTGAATCAAAGTAGGGGACAGTCTTGGTTAAAGTTTTCTTCAAAAAAAGTTGTCTAGTTCTGTGAATGTACAATGTTATGAGAAATATTTCTCGTTTGTGGAGCACTAAAAAAGCCACTTGCCTTCCAGGGGCATATTGATTTTGTAATAGCTGTCTGGAGTGGCAGAATATGTTTCCAGAGAAAATGTCAGCATGATATTTCAAGAGTATTGATATATCTTCATAAATATTGAATTCTGATTACTAATATAGCCAGTAAATAGCTAAAAGCAAATTCTACTTTTCATTAGAACTCTGATATTTGCCTGCCAAATTGAGAACTCTTGATAGAGCTTGGCTTCTTGCACCTAGACAAATGCCATTATAAAAGCAATTGATTTTAGAGAAAAGCAGCATTACTGCTCTGAGAGCCCTTTAAGATCCTTTGATGACTGCAAAATACAGTGTGCCTCTGCTCCTCTGCACTGAAGGAAACTGAAGCACACAGATTGTACTGAAGGGAGGATGTAACTTTTGTACTCCCACAGCAAGATTTCTTTGGCAGTTGTGCCTCAGGTTGGGCTGAGGTTTGGGGTTGGGGTGTGCTTTGGATTCCTTCAGCCACCACTGTGTTGGCAGTGCAAACCTCCAGAAGTCAGGGCTCTGTAGTGGGTTAGAGTGACCTGCCAGACATGCAGAGGAGAAGCTGCTGAGGGGAAAATACAGGGACTGGGGTTCTTCGAAAAACAGCACTCATGTAGCACAAAGGGAAAGATTTAGATCTATTAGCACTCTGACAGGTTAGCCAGCAGTTCTCTAGAGTCTAGAAAGTACCAACTTGAATAATACTGCCAGAGCTACAAATCCCCTGCTCTTCAGTTAAAAAATTGAGCAAATATGCTGGCACAAACACATTACGTTTCCCACCCTTAGGTTAGCTATCCCTCCACATGCTCTGCTTTGCATATTTGTTTCATGGAAAAGAAGTACTTTTTCATATGCTATGTAAAAATGTCAAGGGTGATAATTCAGTTTGGTGGTCAACAGATGACTTAATATGTCACCTCAAAAGAAATAAATCCAAACTCTCCTACTTAGCATTTTGCAGGGAGATAATTGTAGTCTGGTACAATGAGGGGGCTCATTTCTCTGCATGATCATATCTTTCCTTGTATGGTTTGTTCTTCAGAATTTTACTGTAGCATCAGTAAAGGACCAAAGGAAATAAAACCCTGCAAACTCTTAGATGACTGACCTAATAAATCAAAATAAAGCACTGAAGAAAGACTCCAGATGTTGGGAAGACCATTTCTGAGTTAGCAATTTATTCACACCCTGTAGATGCCTAGATAAGCAACAATTGTTAAAATCACCTCAGAAAGGAAGGAACTGCATGTTCTCTTGTCTGTGCACTCAAAAACAAGTGCTTAATTTGTTCACTTAGCTATTCTGCAAATGCCTGTAATGGGTACTGCTCACTATAACAATAGGTACGAGTTCTGGTTTTGTGCTGGTACTCACATTCTCAGGAGACATCTGCAAGCTCATCTGTACCTCCAGGAGTTCATGAGTTGTCTTTTCCAGTTATTTCCAGTGTCAGAATATTGAAACCGCACCCATAAGCTTGTTCTCCCAAGACTCACGTGGTGATAGTTTCCAGAAAAATCTCACTGTAAGTTCTGCACTTGGTGATGTTTTCTGATCTCTGTACATCAGAGATGCCTCTCTTCCTGCTGTTGATAATTAGTTGTGCTGTGATGCTTCTACTTTAGGGACTTGTTATTAATCCTTGTTATCTGCTCCATGCCTATCCTATATTCTAGAAGCCTTGTTGCCTATGTATAGTAATCTAAATAGCCTGGGGGCTGTCAGCACTCATTAGGAGGAACTAATCTGCTCAGCTGGGAAGGATTTATCTGGGCTTTGTCTGGAAAGCAGCAACTTTCCACTGTTTTTTCAGAGACATGTTCAGATCCCCACCTTTTCTCCTGCATGTGAACAAGTTGTTAGTGATCTTTTTGGGTATGTGCTTGTGTGTGAAAACTTACAGGAATGAGATTATTTTATTCTAATCTAGGGGCAGGTTTTTATGACTAGAAATAAATCAATTGCCTGAGTAACTAGGCAGTGTTTTTCAAAAAAAGTTCAAATTCCCCAAACTGTGCAAACAGAAGCTCTACACTTTAGATGGTAAAAAGGGTCTAATATGGCTGCTAGTTGTCTGTTTGTTTGCTCCCTGGACCAGCATCTGTTGGGCACTTGTGATGCAGCTCAGAGTGCTATTGTATAAAGATGTAAGCAGAACTCCTATTCCCCACTCTTTGTGCCTCCCCATTCACAGTGCTGTGCAGTGGCTGGTGCTGTAAGAAGCAAGGAGGCTTGGGTAAAGACTTTCTCAATAGCAGAAGGAATTAATAAGTTTGAGAAGGAAATTAAAAATGGGGAAAGCAAGCAAGGTGATAGGGTGGAGCTGGAAGTTTAGTTGAGTGGATCATGGAATGGTGACCTCTGTCCGGCTACTCCCTGCCAGGAGCTGCAGAGTGTTATCTCATTCTCTGCTTGGTGGACAGCTTTTCCTGCTCATTTCTCTCCCTGCTCATTTTGGCTTTGGCCTAGAAATTCATGCTGCTTTTGCCACAGCCACACCACTCTGAGCTGTGATGTTGGTTGTTACTGTGATTTCAGTCAAGAAATGTGTGTGCAACTTTCTGGAGACTTGGGGATTCAACAGGTAGCTGGCAGAGGTTTCCTCTCCAGCACAATCCTGGCAGACATGCCAGCTGGACCTGCCTAGTCTTGCCTGGCCTGACTCAAATGGCAGGCTCTATAGCCTTGTTGAAATGACCACAAAACAGCACTCCACCAGCAGGCACAGCCCATCACACGGGTACGTGTCTCCAACAGTGTCAAGTCCTGCTATTGTAGGTAGCAATTCTTTCCCATACAAATGTAGGACAGAAGAGGACTCTACAGCTGATTTTTTTTTTCTCCTCAGCAAACTGCTTTTAAACTGTAGAAAATAATTTCAGAAACCTGACGAGATCCTACTTAGCATGTCAGAAAATACTGAAATAGAGAACTTTTACAATAATTTCCCTTCATCCCAGAGGATCCTCTGATTTGCTCAGAGCATAGCATGCAAGGGAACATAATTGAAGAGAAATAGCATAAGGGAAATGTGAACTCCAATATGTAGCTTTCTGTAGGAGAGTTTGGCATCAGGCAGTCTTTCATCTGCAGAAAGCAGCTCTTGATTTTTCCACTGACTCCTTAGGTGTATTTCATAACTAGATCAATGATGTAAAGGATGTGGAAAAATTACAGTGCTTGAAGCTTAACACTGGGAAAAGAAATCGAGTTTGCAAGTGAAAAGCAAAAACCTAACATTATTCCTGCTGGACAAGTGGATTTTTTGAAATGCACCTTTGTGGGCTGGCTCTAACTTGCTAACTAGAAAAAGGCCCTGTGGGTTCTGTGCCCCAGGACATTCTGACCTGGTGGAAGTTGTGGGTCTTTCTGTAAACAAGTCACTTTGAGTGCCATATATTCATCTGCCTTGTACAGTCTTGTGAGCTAGACAGGTTTTGATAGCCATAACAGAACACACTTTGTGCATTTCCAGAAATCAGTGGCTTTTATTGCTGGCATCTGAGTAAATCAGGCATCTGGTTCCAGGAGAGAAAATGCAGCAGAATCTGGCCATTTGTACAGTGATAAGTAATGCATTGAGAAGCTGATATTCTTCCTGCATTTCTAATTCAAATAATGTATCTACAGCTAGTGTGCCTTGTCCCAAATTCTGTTTGTCTTTTCCTTTGAATGTTAACCTTCACAGTGCTAGGGTCTCAGAGCAGCTAACAGTATGCTTGTGGTCTGTCAGAGACTGCATTAAACAACCCAAACTGTCATTACTAAAGATAAAGAGCAGAGTAGGTGGTGTGATTTCATACTTTCTTTGTTTCACTTTTGGCTGAGTAATCTTGCACTGACAAAAGTAGAAGAGATGTTTTGCAGGCTCCAAAGAAACCAAATTGGAAACCAGCACAACCTGCTGTTTAGCTCCATCATGTCACAGCAAATTCACCATCATGAAGAAGCCATTTGTTTCATCACTGAGTAGTTTCCATGGCAGTGGGAAGTGGCTTCCTGAGAAACACACAGTTACAGACTCGACATGGGGTCCCTGTAGTTCTCAAGCACTTTGCCATGATTAATTCCAGTGGAGCTGGGTCTTAACAGACACTTATGGCAGGAATTGAACAAGAGCAACTCCTCTCCATAGAAATTACTCAGCATCTCACAAAACACAGGGCTATTACTTTTATGCTAACAAATAACTCCCAGACTTGAAATCCCAGTATTGTATTTTTTTTTATTTAAAAAAACACAAGCAACTTAACTCTTCACTACCTTAATTGCAGTTATTAGGCCCCTGTAATTAGACCCACAGTCTGCCTTTGTAGCTATAGTTCCTTTAAAAGAGGGGTAATAAAGCTGGACTGTAGAGATCCTGTGGTGGTTTGACCCTGGCTGGAGGCCAGACTCCCACCAAAGCTGCTCTATCACTCTCAGCTGGACAGGGGAGAAAATACATGTTGAGAGGCTCTGGAGTCGAGATAAGGACAGGGAGAGATCATTCTGCAATTAGCATCACAGGCAAAACAGACTCAACACAGAAGAAAAGCAAGAAAACTCTCTAATTTATTACACTGCATTACAGAAACATACAGAAAACAGAGTCAGATAGTGAGAAGTACAAAACAGCTCTTTAAACACCACCACCCCCCACCCCTCCCTTTGCAGATTTCAGTCTATTTGTTATGTTTCTCCTCCACAGGATGGCCGGGGGAGGGGCTGGGGGG
>VXBZ01003751.1:187489-314650 GCA_013399135.1 Heliornis fulica
TTCCTCCACCTGCTCCATGGTGGGCTCCTGCCTGGCCCAGGTACCTCTCCATGGGGTACAAATGGTGTCTCTTTGTCCTCCATAGGCTGCAGGGGGACACCCGCTTCACCAGGGTATTATCCACAGGCTGCAGGGAATCTTCTTTCGGCACCTCCCCACCTTCACTGACCTTGGTGTCTGCAGAGTTTCTTATATTTTCTCACTCCCTTCTCTGGTGGCACAATGCAGCTGTTTGCATTTTTCTCTCGCTAAAATGTGATTCCCAGAGGCCTGTGACTGGTGCTGATTGGCCTGGCCGGCCTTGTCAGCAACAGGGTTTGGAAGTTTGGCCTTGGGAGCCCAGATGGGATTTGCTTTGTTGGCCCCTTAAGAAACTTTCTAGCCACTTCTTAAAGAAGCCACGTTGCAAACCCACCACAGATCCTCAGGATTTAGCATGCTGACTGGGTAAAATGCCTTACTTAAGCCCTGGGAATGGATGTGAATCCAGCTTGACAACTGAGGTAGTGCATTTTGCTCTCTCACTAGACAAGAGTGTTCTGCCCTCTTTCCTAGTTTACATTGCTAGAGTTCAGTTCTCAGAGGAAAGCTCTTTGCCAGAGATGATCAGACTCTTCCTGCTGTAGCCATGTTCCCTACCTTCCTGGGATATTCTTGTCTTCTGGATCTTTGTGAAAGCTGGAATGTTCAGGCATTCTGAAACTGAGCACCTTAAAGGTGAAGGAACTGATAAATCACAGTCATTTCAGAAAGCTTAATGGTTATCTCTTTTTTGTTGGTGGTGGTGTTGGTTTTTTTACTTGTTTGTTTACATTTAAAAATTAAATAATGTAGGTTTTTTTAATAGTAGCAGATACTGGAGAAATAGATGTATTTCTTACATTTATAGGAAGTGCATGTGTATTTCATGTATAGTTTGTATCATTTCAATAAAAAGGATAGAGCTTATAGAATCAGCCTTGTCTGTGATGGGGAATATATTGGTAAATATTTACTTTGTATGGGAAACTGCAAGTTCTACTCTGTTCCTCAGCAATAGGAAGTCTTGTATTACTGCTGGCATTCTTGAGAGGGGATTCCAAAACCACTTAGCATCCTTCCCAACCACATAATGGGTATGTGGATAGAGGCTTGTTAAGGCATGCTCCATACACTGAACAACGGGTGAAATGTCCTCATTGAGACAGATCTTGGACACCTTTTCTTTCTTTACTGCATCTGTAAAACTCAAAAAAAATCATTTAGTGACAGCTAGGCAAGATGAATTTACCTCTTCCCCTCACGCTGATCTGTGCAATATCACTAAAGTATTAGTATTTCATTTTTTCTCCAAACACAAGAATTCACAGCAGTTTCTGAAGACCAAGTCCCCATCCAAAATGACCTTATGATATAGTTGACCCCAAGGGTCTAGTTACCCTTAATTGTGGAACAGTGGCTAAAATGGACCAGTATAGTCTGAGGGCAGGCAACTAGCATTGACAGTAGCTCAGAGTAAACACAGATTTATAACAGGCAAAGGGAAACAGAAATGCTGTACTTGTAAATAGTCGCTTGTAGTAAGGAAATTGCTTTGTGAAAAGCTGTGAAACATGGTTGGAAAGAAGAAATTTGAGGGACAAGGAAGTCCACAGATCAAAAGGCAAGCCGTGCCTGTTCACAGAGACTTAGTAAGTGCTGTCAGACAGGTCCTGAATGTCTTTAACACCACTGGGGCTAGCAGAAGCAAAATGAATTGATCCCTATTTGCTTACTAAATAAATAAATAATAACGACAGGTAAACACATCGAGCACATTGATTACATCATCAGATAAAAGTTTTTCTGTTGAGAGTTTGCTTTAAAGCTTCATGCCAACACAAATAAATATTTTTTAACTAAGATTTGAATAAAGCTGCTCAGAAGCAGTCTTTTGTGCAGTTAGTCCTACCTATTGTGATGCAGATGCATTTGAAGAGTATCTTTTCACATCACAGCCATAATCAGAATGATTAGAAGATATAATGTTACTTTGCAAAGCTTTCTCAGCAAGAAATGCATTGCTGCTTTTGACACAAATGTCTGGAAATTGCCTCACCTTTCTGAACAAAGTTATCTCCATACTGCTTTTTAATATCAAGGGGAAGCTTATTCCAAATAACCTCCTTCTCTTTCAGAATCTTTGCTGGATTTGTTAATGATGTTTTGAACAGCCCAGGTCGAATGCAACAAACTTTAACTCCAAAAGCTTTCATATCTCTCCTGCAAAGACAGCCCGATGATTTAATTACATTAGATATTCTGTGGGTTGTTTTCTGTGCTGACACTTTTATTTCTGTCTTTACTTGGCATACCAGTGCACAAATATCATGAGGTTTGTTTGTGATTGTGAACTTTCAGGTTGTGAAAGAGGGATGAACTATCTTACCTGCTTCACAGAGTGAGGACATGCATGGACAGTGACTGTGCAGTAGCTGGCATAATTTATTTCACATCTTAGTTCTCCTTGCTGTAGCTTATTATCTGACTTGTCTGTAAAACTGGCTGGCTGCCTGAATGCAAGTTTGTGAAGCCATTTTACATGTCTTAGGGAATCCCTTTGACCTCTGGCCAATGCTCCAGTTTGGTACAGTTCCTTCTGTCTCTGTCTCATATCTGTCAACCTCGTGTCAATGTCCTGGTATCTAAACCGCCACTCTATACTTAGGCATACAAATCACTCCTTGTCTGTGTTACAAGAAGCATCCATGGTGATGCCCAGGATTGTTTTGCTGTGTTTTCCAGGTTTCTCTTATAATCAATACAATTGAGAAGACACTTTGGAGAACAAATCTTATACAGGAGTTACTATCATATGATAACTCAAGGTATATATTTTTGGTGGATAGGTGACTGCTGGAAGTTTCTAGGTGTGCTTTTCAGTCAGGAAAGCTAGGTTCATCTTGAAAATTCATCACAGTTTCCTTGAGTGGAACTTCTACTCGGTTAGGTTATAAAAAACTACCAGCTATGCTGCAGTAATCACAGAATCACAGAATATTAGGAGCTGGAAGAGACCTCAAAAGACCATTCAGTCCAACCCCCCTGCCTGAGTAGGATCATTTAGAGTAGATCACATAGGAACATGTCCAGATAGGTCTTGAATGTCTCCAGAATACTTGAGGACAGATTGTGTGCCCAACAGGTTTTTGTCCCTTTTTCTTCAAAAGTGGCATAATTTGTGCTGAGCAAAAGTACTTTTAAGAATAATCAGTGCAAATTGTCTAGTGTTTTTCAGTTTTGTACCAACTGACAGGGTTGTAAATCAGATGCTATTCTGCATATGCCAGTTTTAAATTAGTATATGAATGCTAGGAAAAAGAAGAGTGGTCTTTCCTTACAGTGAATGTTGTACCTTAAGCTGTCATTAAATCCTTCTACCCCAAACTTGGAAGGAAAATAGCCTCCACCACTGATTGCTAGGCGACCTCCAACACTGGATACATTTACTATCCTTCCCTTTGCTTTTTTTATCAAGGGAAGCATATTTATTGTAACATTTATGAGTCCAATTAAATTAACTTCAATTGGTTCTCTAAAGTGATCAATATCCAACCAGTCTGTAGGACCTGATGGTCCCATAATCCCAGCGTTGTTGACAAGTCCCCAGAGACCTGCAAGGAGAAGACGGAAGTAAGAAAGCAAATTTTCATCTGATATGTCAGATTAATTGAACTGTGTGAGACTTCAAAGGAAATCTGTGAGAAATTAAGAGGGCAACAAAGATTTGGAGGAACAGCTTGATCATGTGCTGCAGTATTCACCTTTATTCTCAGTGTCCAGGTTTTATCACCATGCTTTCCATCTCCTTGTCTTCCCTCTGCCACAGCATTTTGGGCAGGTGGTGATGTCATGTTTTTTGGGGGAAAGGGCAGTAGAGGCAAGTCAGGTATGGTCAAGAGCAACTATGTTGGGTGACAGGAAAAATGTAAGGAGTAGATCTGGCCCTAGGTGTACAGGTAGAGTGTCCTGAGACACAGATAAGTGTGCCCTGGTTCTGAGATAGATGTGGTCCCAGGAAAATAAAAAACAGCTCCTTTTGGTAAAAAACCAAACCAAAACCCAGAACCATTCTAAAGTTTGAAACAAGATTTGTACTGTGGCAGGGAAAGCTTTCACTATTCTTCTGCCCACCCCCCCTCCCTGCAATGTTTTTGTTGTAGCAGAGAACTTAATGCCTCACGTTGACTGACATACCTCAGCTGGAAATAGGAAAGACTTTTAAAAAAAATTCATAGCCAACTGCAAGACAACGAGGTAGAGGCAGGGGAAAAAACACTAGGTTGTTTTGAAAACCATTGCTGAGCCCCTACAAGTGCAAGGGAAAAATATAAAATCAGTTCTTCTATCAGCTTTCGAGTCATGTGAATGAATACTTTTCCTTGTCTGACCTTACTCATAGTTTTTCTTGGGGAAAAAACTAATCACTCTTGGCATGACATGAAGCACAGTTACAAGTAAAAGCAATTTGGCAAGTTATAAGCAATTTTATGAAGAGATGAAAGGTCAATTGGAGATTGGAATTCAGCATTAAGTATAATTGGTACTATGGCACATTATAATAATAGACTAGATTTAGGACTCAAGTTAGCAGAATCCAGCCCATAGGATCTTGGGACCTTATAAATTCTACTGCAAGATGACTCCTACTGTAATCAGTTATCAATAGTGACAACGGTAGCATCTTGTCTTGCACGACTTGTTAGGTCAGAGATACAGGATTTTTCTATTTTTCAAATGGTTTGCAAGCCATATTTCAGAATAGTTATATTTGGATTTATATATTACCAGTCATTTATTGCCTGTGTTCAATTTTTAAAGAACTCTTAAAACTTGTTAAGTCAAATTTATTTAGTTTGTTCTCTAGCCAGATAACATGCATGGGAGATGTTGAGCACTGGTGCCATAACCCAGATATACATGTGAGTGCAAACAGTCCAAACCAAGGTTCCAGGAACTGGATTCCTGTTCTGACAATGGTGTATTGATAAGCCTGGCTTCTTGAGCACATTACCAAGTATCTGACTACCAGTCAGATACTTGGTAATGTGCTCTAACTAACCCTCTAGTTAGATTTCCTTCCACATTTCTGGAAGGTGACAAGACATCCACACACACTAGTCAGGTGCTACTTAAAAAAAGCTGTTAACATAGCATGGTATATTTAGGAAAACTGTTGCTGTGGGATTTTTGGGGGGGTTTGGTGGGTATTTTGTGGGTGGGGTTTTTTGTTGTTTGTTGCTGTTTGTATTTTTTAAGACAGAGATGCTGGTACTCACCTTCTGACTGAACTTCAGCTTTGACCCATGCAGCCACGTTCTTAACACTGTCTGAATCTCTCACATCTAGCAGCACTGTCTGCAGCTGCTTTGAGGTCACGGCTTTTAGTTCTTTGGCTCCTGCTTCAGTCAGACAGCTGGCAAAAACACGGAATCCTTTCTTATCAAAAATCTTTGCTGCCCTATTTCCAAAACCTGTGTCACATCCAGTAATGAATATATATTTTCCGGTGAGATTTGGAACCTTCATCCTGTCTCTTGCCCTCCAATGCCACCACAGAGAGACAATGCCGAGGAAGATTAATATATAGGAAAGCATTTTTAATGAAGTCTTCTGGACACGTTCTCCTGAAGTGGAAAAGAAAAGATGCTAGTTTTTAAAGAACAGTTATTTGTTTAGGTTTTCTTCTTCTTTTTTTTTTTTTTTCTTGAGTTGGCTAACTGCAAATATTCAGAGCAGCAGGCATAGTTCAGCGCAGTGCCCTCTTTGTAGCTAAATGAGCAGTCCTTCCTGGAGCACAAGTGTGAACTTGAGATTTAGTATAGTAATTTTACAAAGAATAATTAGGTTATTGCTGCCAGTTCAGTAAGGTCCCATCTAACATACCTGGGAGAAACACCGACTAGAAGAGAGTAGCACAAGTGCAATATTTGCAGAGGAACCAACAGAAAGGTCTGAACTTAGTGTCATAGAAAATTAAAGAGCTAGACCAGGGCCAGCTGGCAACAAAACATCAAGCAAGATAACAGGACCCAGAACATTTCTCTTTACTTAAGCAATGTGAGCCAAGAAACATGATTTACCTTATTTTACTAAAACCCTTCTTTGTCAGTGCTGGACTATTAAGAAAAAGGGTAGCCAGTACTGCCGCTTTACTTCTCAAGAGGTAAAATTCCCACCAGCAGGGCTATGGGAAGGTGCATGTGTTTGTGTGTGATCTCTGAGCAGAGGAGAGAGTGTGCAGGTTGGACCACTTCACCTGCTGGAGTGAAAGGCAATGTGACACGATCAATACTGCAAAATATATTTGCGAAGAGCCTGGAATCTGAGATTATATTCCAATTGATTTAATAGTGAACTTATAAGTAACTACTGATGATGAATGAAATTCCGCTTAGAGGAGACAGTTCAGTTATACTTCTTCATGAGTGCTCATGGCCCGGAAAGCAGGAGATGCCTAATGCGATCGACTAACAAAATAATTCGAAATAGACATAAAGGATACAGATCTTTTTAGAGGTTGCTTACAGACAATCCTTCTCTGAAAGGCAGGATGCAATGAAGTTGCCTTTGCAACAGCCAAATTCTCCTCTGTCATAACTTAATTTAAAAGGAAATTGCAGACACCTGACATGTTTTTAAGCTTCATAACAGAAATGGGAATACTGCTTTTATTTTCTGCATATAAAACTGCTTTCTGCTCTGGCACAGGAGATTTAATATATCTCAGTTTTTATTCAACCCCCATGGCTGTTCATGGTGCTAAATATGTATGCTGGTGAAATGCAGCTTTTTAAGCTAACTGGAAATTACTCAGGGTGTTGGAAAAGTTGCAATGCAGAGGTGCTGCTTTTTGTTGCTCAATTTCCTTTGCAGCATCAGTAGTGAAGAAAGTATGAAACAGCAATTAGGTAACTGCCTTCCCTATGTCGTGTTTCAAAGTTCCTTTAAGACAGTTTTTCTCTCTACATACATACACATAGCAGGCCCAGCTCAGCAGCTGGCTTTCCTTCTCCTGCAACCCGTATTAAAATTGCCATTCTCTTTATAATAGCCCTTGTCCTCTCCTTGGAGTTGCCATATTCTTTTGCAGCCTTCAGGTGCGTAAGAGTCTGGACAGACTTGTTCCCAGAGGTTGTGTGGAGACCTGCTCTCCTTAGCATGGAGGCATGGGTTCCCTGCCGCTCCTGCCCTCCCACAGCTACAGGCCCCTGGATCTCAGCCGGCTGGAGAGCAGCACCTTGTGTGTGCTGAAGCCTGTGCAGGGTCCAGCCATGGCAGCAAACTGAGGGGCCATGGACAGAGAAGGTTTGAGAGGAAACCCTCTAGAGGAAAGAGAACCGTAATTCATCACACACTACTTCAGATTTAAAGTATGTACAAAGTATAGCTAGTAAATTAACATAAACTAGTTTTGGCCTGATCTGTTATCAGATCAGTAAATAAAAATAAAACCCAATTTCACTAGACTGAGGTAAGACCCTTGGCCACAGGCATGTCTACAAATGGGACTTGTATGATCAAGGATAACTTCTGGTCCTTGTAATCTTTAAGCAAGTCAGTGGTACTTTATGTTGAATTAATAAAGGGCTGAAATGACAAGGTTTTAATTTAGAGTGCTTTGGGCAGGCTGTATTTCCAACTCCAGCCTGCCAGGGAGACTGACAGGTCTAGTGCCCATCCACAGTGGCATGGCTTTGTGGTGTAAAGATCTACCTGCAATTTTTTATATGGACCATGAACCAAAAAAAGAAAAAAACCCACAGGACTCATGAAGAGAAAATGCATTTTTCTGTAGTTTCCAGGAGGGAGAATTATAAAAGAGGTGCTCAGAAGCCCCAAAGACATTTGAATGGTGGCATTTGAGATTGGGAAAGTGGAGTTGCAGGGGACAGGCAGGTTTACCTTTGCAAAGGAACAGTAGAAGTAACCAAAGGGGGCTGGTTGCCCAAAAGGCAGAGCAAGCACTCTTTTTTGAAATAATTTTTTTAATTTAGTGTGTTTAATCACTTAATTTTGATGTAAAAGTTATAGTTTGGGTTTAAAATTGACAGGTTTGGTTATGTTTTGTTTTACAGAAGTGTTGTTGCTCTCTCATCTATTTTTATTTGGAGTGGAGAAAAAGTCCTTACCAGCTGTCAGACTTTGGTAGGATCAACAGGATAAGTGAGTGCATGCCCTGCTTCTGGTACTTTCCAACAGCAGATGATGAGAGGTTAACTATAGAAACAAGGTGAGTAACTAGAATAAGTCCCTTGCTGCCTACCTCCCAACCTCCCTGCCGGACCCATTCCAGATGGTATTTTGCAGTTTCAGTATAGCATATTTCTGTGACCAAGAAATAACTATACCATGACTTGCTGTCTCTGATCACGATTTAGACTGTGCAAGAAAAAAATAAATTTGTTTCTTGCTTTGTGATAGCCTCCCACCTATCCACTCTTCAACCATCAGTGACTTGGACTGTTTACTTTCTGTAAGAGGAGAAAGTCACAGAAACATCATCATTGTGCCCAAAGGTGATTTTACTGTAAGGAAAGTTTCTGCTATTCCCAACTTCAGTATGTAGAAATGTAGTTTGATTTGTATGTAAAAATGTAGTTTGATTTGGAAAAAAAAAAAAAAAAAAAAAGAGGAAATTGACTTCTTATCAAGGAACAGCTTTTTGCTTACAGCAAAAATGATAAAATCCAGCTATCAAAAGGGGAAGTTTTTCTCTTAGGTGCTAATAGGGGGAGTTCTGAGTAGAACACTTGCTAAGGATATTTGGGAAGGACAGTAACTTTTTCAAAAGTCATGCTGCATTGATGGAATTAATGTATATATTCACCTCATGGGGTTGACATAATTCCACATTTAATAGCATAAAGCAGAAAACAGTAAGCTCAGTGTAAAATTCACTTTCATTGTACGAAGTGAATTCAAAGTCATGTTTGTATAACTGCTGTGGTGCTGAGAAAAGAATGGAGACATGGTATGTGGGTACTTGCCAACCTAACCAAATGTGTGTGTGTACTGGTCTTTTCTGCAGCTTCCCACTCCGCCAGTATCTGCCCTGATCAGAGTCCCATAGTGGAGATTATTCCCTTCCTTCAGAAAGGAGCAGAGCCCATCAAAAAGTATGGGGTAGTCTGGTGTCTCAGCTGGAGTTCATTGCTGCCTTAATCTACTTCATTAGTGGTGTGAAATAGGCTCTGTGTACACTTTCCAAATGTGTAGATGAGCAAAGTTTTAAAGTGAGAAGACTGAAGTAACTTGCGTAAAGCTAAAATTATATTCTCTCTCTGGCAAGCCAAGCCTTGGCTGGAGGTGCTGGACTTCCTTGCATGGTGAGTGTGAGCTTTGCTCAAGTACCTTGAAAAACATATGCATTTCATGACCTTTGGCCATGTTGCTCCCAAAGAAGCTGTCAGGGAAGAATGAAGGAGAGCAGAGTTCTGTTCCACATTATCATTTTTCTTCCAGCCTTTCCACTCATGCACCTTGTACTGCAGGTAATTATATTTTTCTCCCTCTGTCTCAGTGATGTGGTGGACAGTGGTTGCAAAACACCACTCTCTTGACAAGAGCTGACAGTCCCTAAGATTAAGGATTGCCTTTCTATCTTGTTCTGTCAGTCAGGGCTCTATGTAGTGCTAAATCATGTTTGCCATTTCTCTCGAAACTTGGTGGTCCTCACCAATGTCCCTTATTGAAAAATTCATGGAGGGCTCATGTCTGAGAATTTACTAATACTCAGGAGCTTAGAAGTTGTAAGATCTTAATTTTAAAGGAAGAATATTAATATATTAGAAGCCATTGGGAATGGGACAGGCTATGGGTTAGAAAACAAAGCTTTTGAGCAGGCTTTTAATCTGAATTGAGCATAATCCCTGAATCAATTTTCATATTTCAGCTGATGTTGCTATTTACTGCAGGTACAGTAGGATACACTAAATTATCGGATGGCTAATAAAGTAATTCTATACTAATGCTGATAAAATAATGCTATAATAATCTCTTCCCGTACATTCATTGTGAGCTTTTTTCTTTTTTTTTTTCCTAGAGAACTGTCTAGTCTTGTGTATAATTGCTTTCCCAGTGCCTTGACTTTATGTTGTGAGATTACATTAGTCAAATTTAAACCCTCCATTAGATGTCAATGAACTGTAACCATTGTGACCAGATGGTTATTGACCCAGGTGCAAATAGCCAATGTCCAATTTAAAGATGCAGTTCTGACAAATGGATTAGAATAATAAAAACACGATGGGAAATGGTTGGGTGCTTCACTAACTAATTGAATAGGATCCTTGCAATTTGTTTTATGATACATGATTTTTAACAGCCAGAGGTGAGTAACAAATCTATCATGTTTAATGTTTCAGTGTTAACTGATGAAATTTCCTGAACTGAAATGTACCTGTATTTTTCCTTCAGAACAATTTAAGCTAAATGTTAAATTCTCTTTGCACTGGAAGTGGTTTGTGTTGGTTTTTTATTATTTTTTCTTTAATGGACTATTTGAAGAACAAGACGTTCAAGTTCTATTTTGAAGCAAAATATCTTTCTGCATGTATGCTGTCATTAATATCTGAGGAACCTAATTTTAAAGAAAAATGAAGAAGAGTGCTTTCAGGGCAAATTTTCATTGGGGTTTCCCCCCCCCCCCATTTATGTTAAATAAAGATCTGATCTGAATAAAGATTTGATTTGAAAAGGATTTCAAAGGGCTTTGGATCAGGTTGATGTTACTTTGCTCTGTAGGATATATTCCTTCGTTAGAAATTTCCAAGTATTACTTGTTTAAATCTGGATTTTTGGTTTCTTAAAGATTTTTATCAAAGATCCAGCAGCCATGCCTTAATTGGCTAGAGTAAAATGCTATTTCACTTCAGTGCAGTTTCTGAAGTATTCTCTGCTCCTAGTTTGTATTGCACACACGGGTGGAGGGGGTGATCTAATGCCTTCTGTTATCTCTGATTTCTGTTATCTAAATAATTTTTAAGGAAAACATCAGCAACAGTATTCTTCAATATTTTTAAGTTATACCCAGTTAAACATTTAGACTCTGAGGAAGGTTATTTTAATATTGTAATACAGCATGCTAATCTTCCGCATTAATCTGTTTAAGTCAGCTAATGAATACTGCTGGTGGACAGGATAGTATGTGAAATCTAAGCTTTACAAAATATGAGAAAAATGTGATTCCTTTCACAAATGTAGGACAGCCACTAATTTTTAAGTGACATAATTCTGGAAAGTTTAGCTAGCCTTAGGAAATGTTTGTAATGAGAATCCTTATTCAAGTCTATCAGTCATTGGGATNTTGTATAGATGTTGATTGCAAAGTCAAATAATAAATAGCTGAAAGAGGACAGACAGAGAGAGGCTTGGCTTTACTTTTGCTGCCTTGATCAATTTACAGTATGACGTTACCTATTACGCTTCTGAAGCAGATATGCCTTGGGTTTGGGTTTTTTTTTTAACCACTTTATAGCTTTTCAATGTTAGCCATGTTCAGTAGTATGATTCAGATGATTTATATCACTTGAATAGGTTTACACTTCTGTGAAGTTGTAAAGCTGCTGGAATGGATGTGTAAATACAAGCCTTAAAGTTTAGACTTATTTTGATAGCAGAACAGGTAGTAACATTGCTTCTTTACTCCAGCAGNGTAATGAGAATCCTTATTCAAGTCTATCAGTCATTGGGATTTCCTTCCACTTTTCCTGTTACTTGAAACAGCACCACCATTCAGGATTTAAAAAAAGTCAGTTGCAAAAAAAATGTGTTAAAATACAGTGTCAGAGCAAGCACAGAACTGAGACCTCCCAGCATGGTGTTTTTTATATATATATATATNGGGTTTTTTTTTTAACCACTTTATAGCTTTTCAATGTTAGCCATGTTCAGTAGTATGATTCAGATGATTTATATCACTTGAATAGGTTTACACTTCTGTGAAGTTGTAAAGCTGCTGGAATGGATGTGTAAATACAAGCCTTAAAGTTTAGACTTATTTTGATAGCAGAACAGGTAGTAACATTGCTTCTTTACTCCAGCAGAAAACAGTTCCATAATTCAGGTGACATTTCCAGTTACACTAACTTCAGTGTAAAGTCAGCGGTTTGTCTATTATCTCAGCTTGATTTATATAGTTTCCATTACTTATGTGCTAAGCAGTGCAAAGTAGTCAGTTCTAAATCTAGAAGGAAATGATGGCTTCAAGTTTAAGGATAAATGCTAGTAAAATTACCATTGTGGTGAACTACCTTTTGCCAAAGACAAAAGTGAGCATTTGCAATTGGGTTCTCTGGGTTTTGTTAATTAATTATCAATAATTAATTATTAATGATGCCTTTATCATTTAAAAAAAAATCTGAAAAACTTTAACAAAGATACATATATATATATATATATATACACATAAAGATCTGATTATTGTTCATACATTGATGGCTTTCTTAGAAGTTTATTCATTTGTGGGTTTTTTTTGTGTCCTTCCTGAAAACATGCATATATATGTACACTTAGGGTAAAAAAGCTGGGCAGCCAAAGGCCAATTGCATCTTTAAGCCGTATTTTCCTTAGAGTCACATCTGTGTGAAGGGGTCCCCAGACTGTGTTCCCACTGTCAAACTTCTTTGTAAATGGAGCAAAAAGTCTGTTTTTTCCTTGGGTAACTCTAGAACCAAGTTTCTCTTCATCTTGTCCCAGTTGTAAAGACCTGCCCAGCTGTGGCTTAGAACATCTGTTCCCAATATGAAGGATTTAGGTAGTTTTAATACTCTTAGTGGAAAAGAAGTGGTTTCTATGGAGGGCTAAATAGGTGAAATCTCAGCTGGCTGGAAGTTAGGTGGTGTAACACAAATAATCTGTGGAAATGTGTCTTTAGTGTGGAAAAGTCATTTGTTATTTGTGTGTTACAGCTTTGGTATCTGAATGTGTTGTATTCTTAAAATGAGAGGTTGTGAGAGGTTTATAGAGAAGCATAAACATAAAAATGTTGATTAATTACAATCTTTAATGACTTGAATTAAGGTATTGTAACTATGCTTTGGGATACATTAGGGCAGCATGTTTCCCCAGGTGCCATCTTGGATGCCAGGCCTACCCAGCCAAACCTAGAACTACCTGCAGATTTTGCGTCACATCAGTGCTTTTTTTAACAAAACGTGTTAACTCTGTCTCCTTATTTCTTCTTATATACATCTACTATGCTTGAAAGTGCAGCAAGTTAGCAATAAACCTGTCCAGAGGAGCAGTTCTGCTGCGTACCTTGTCTCAACTGAGAATTGCTGTGGTTCCATGGTTTTCCTCTGGCCACAATCTTGCCCTCTGATTGTCCCCCCATCACAGTCCTGTTGGCTGGTGTCAAGGACTGGTAGGACAAGGCAGAAAAAGGTCTCCTGCTTGCTGCTGTCTCATAACTGAGGCAGGATCTGTTTTATTAATATCTCAGCCTATAACCTAAGGGTGTCACAAAAGTGGTAGTTTATTTTAATACAGGCTTCAATGGCAATAGGGCTGTTTACAGTGGGCTGCAAATCCCTCCAGAGCAACTCTCATTTGAGGTAGGTGGCATTGAAGCCTTTGAGAGGCCTTGTGCCAAGAAGTGAGTTGGGCATACTTCTCTGAGGTGTTTTTCTACTCTGAGTTTCACTGTGTCTGGGACATCTGTTCTGTTCTAACTTGTAATCAGTGGCATTGCTCTGGGATAACGAGGGCAAAACTGATGTAAGCAGTAGTTTAATGTAATATTATCATATGTTCACAGGTATACAATAATATGTATAATAGTATGTATAATAATAATGCATAGACATTTCTGTTTTTTTCCCTCCCTCTTCCCCCCTCTTCTCTTCAGGACTTCTGATTTAAGAAACTAATCATCATGTCTGACCCTGTTGTTTTACGGAGCATCAAGAGACTGGGAGAGGATAACCATGCTTTTAACTTGGATGAAAAAGGCAAGAAGTTTATCCTTCAGTCAGCTCCTGAATATATATTTTATAAAATATATAAAGCTTGTAAAATAGATGGTGAGTGACTACTTGCTCGTAAGTTGAGCAAGTAGTCTAATGAATGCAAGGCAAAAAGTCTGTGGAATAAATAAATAGTTATATGGCCCCTGCTGTTATGGGTAGGCTGTCTGCAAAACAACTTTTCTATAAAAACTACTTATAACAATCCCTACTCATCGAAAAGCTTTACTTAGACTCCAAATTTATGGTATCTACCTAGGTTTTTATACTCAACGCTTTTGTATGCAAGCAAAGGGCCTTTACAAGGAGGGGAGAAGGGTGGCGGCGAAAGTTCTGTCTTCTGTAGTTTCAAGGGTTGTTTTCAACAAACATATAACTGTAGTCACATTAGACAGAATTCTTATAAGCTGTTCCTTTGCAAAGATCTGCAGTCCTTCTCATGAAAGTCCTCTGCTTTTCTTCCGTTTTTCAGTTGCTATGTGCTCTTTTCCATTTTGCCAATACAAATGAGGCAAGAGTCAAAGAGAACCATGAAAAGAAATTGCTAAATATTTTAAGTTCTGTATGTAAGGCTTGGGAAAAGCAGACAAAGAGAAGTACATTAAATATTTATAATGGATGCAATCTGCAAAGGAAAGCAAACCAGTAGCATATAATGGAAGATAAATTGCAATACAGTGCAATGTACATGGTCCTCACAGAGTGAAAAGGGTTCACTAAGGATTCCAGCACTCAGATATTGCCAGATTCCCTAAGCATACCTACCTCTATTTATTTTCAAATTCTCTGATAGCTGTGACCTAATCCTGGAAGTGTTTAAGCTTTCATTAAAAACATCCTTCTAGAACCCAATGAAATGCTTCACACCATGCATAGAGTAGACTGTGTTCTAAACACAGGCCTTATTGGAATTTACAAATGTGTAGTTCATGCCCAATTTCACCTGCTTTATCATAAAAATAGGTTCTCTTGGGTTGGCTCTGAGCAAAACAACTTGAGGAGGAGGGATGCTTTTTTATCTTGGATTCCTTTTTTTTTTCCTTTTAAATAATCAGATGTATTAACAGAACAATCAAGCTGAATAGTGATAAGACTGTGCAGTTACATTTCACTTGAAATACTTTATGACAGATTACCTCCAGAAAGCTGGAGGCTTGTGTTGAAAGACATTCACTCTCTCTTGGAACTATTTGTCACCAACAAAAAGAAGTCAAAGCAAACCATACTTGAGTGTGTTACAGTGATTTTTATGGTTTTTTTTCCTGCCTAGACAACAGCTCAGCTTTAAGGCCTCAGCTGCCTTCATTTCATGTGAACCATCTACCATCTGTTAAAACTTGTGGCTTTCTGCAAAATTCTTCACATAACTATGTATATAATGAAATTTCAGACAGGAATAAAATTTTATAACTTATGACCAATTTTTGATAGGAGAACCACCCTTCTTAAAGCCTCTCTCCCTGCTGTGTAGCAGCACAGTGTCCTACTTGATTTGTGATGTCTGTTATTATTTTTAAACCTTGATAGTTGTTGGTTGCTGCTATGACTGTATTTCCAATCTAGTATTTAATTATTTTATTTCCAATCTTTATCTGTAATAGTATGTCTCATAGGACTTTGTATAACAGTTTGAAGTAGTCAGTCTGCCATTGGACTAAGCCTTGATTGTGGTTCTTTGTAGACATTGACCGATATCTGCATATATGAAAGCAGCTATTCCTTTAGAAGACAGTACATGTGTTTTTTTGATTTGACATTAGAAACTGAACAAGAACTTTGTGTGCAGCAGGTGTTATGTTTCTATCTTCTGTCTCTCTGTTTTAGCCAGATAATTCCTTTGGCTTTAACCATCCTCATCAAATCTCTTCAGTTTTCTAGGATTGTTTTCCTAGACTAGATAATTTCCTTTTCAACAGATTCAAAGATCTGTTTTTGTTAGGAACTCCAAATCTATTGCTACAACTGGTAGAAGATAGTGTAAGAATCCTTCTCTGAATAACTTGGATGTGTTCTTAAAATCAAAACTCACATGCTAGATTCTGCAGCTGATTTTATTCTGCAACACAGCAGCAGCAACGATCTTGGCTCCATGACTGTGGAAGAAACTAACATGAATGTTTTCTGAAAGTCTGCTCAGCATGTTTGTACTCCAGCACACTGCTCTGCATCCTGCTAGAGCAGCAGCCATGGTGTGCACTGAACCTGTACCTTGTTAAACTCAAACCTCTACTGTTTTTACTTTAAAACTTAGGCTGCTAACTGAAGGCAGTTTAAATGAGGAGTAGAGTGATGAGAAAAGGGAGTGAATAGGTGAAGAAAGATATGCTCTTCTACGTCTGGGGCAGAAAACTGTTCATCTCTTCCAGCCATTTACTTAGAACTTCTTCCAGATTGGCCAAATCTATCTACTTGGTTTGCGGGGTTGTTTTTTTTCTGTCAGTCTGTGTTACGTATTTTTCATTTTTAGTTACAGAATTTTACCAAAAGACTTTTTTAATTGTTTGGGTTGTGGGTTTTGGTTTTTTGGTGGGGTTTTTTTGTGGGTTTTTTTTGGTGTGAGCTTTTTTGGTTTGTTTGTTGCCTATCCAAGAGGATTTGCCTCTGGTTTCTCAGTTTCCTGTAAAAATGCACTGTATGTTCTGCTTAATGTAGTGAGCAGTTTGTTGAACTGCTAGAGCACCTTTCCCAAAGCAAATATAATTGCTTTAACACCCTACTGGCAGTCTGCTGATTGATCTTTTCTGCTCTGTAATCTCTATGAAGGTTTGTTTTAATAACCATCCCTTGTACATACTAGTAAGAATTAGTCCTCCACAGATCAACTCTTGAATACCACATCTGTAGGTGTAGTTAAGAGGGAGCTTCAGTTGGGAGCCTTTTGAGTATAGTTTTTAATCTCTTGAATCAAGTATTAGATTTTGTCAGGCTTAACTTGCACTGTGTTCTTACATCACTAGTAAAAATTCTAATTCTTAGCAACATTCTTCAGCTTTTCCTGGATTCAATGTATTTTTCCAGATTGTAAAATTTCTTTCTGAAATATCTTAATTCTTTTTCAAAATATTATGAGCAAAGGTTGCTGTAGCTTTTTTCCTTAAGGTTAATAAATTCTTTCCCCTTTGCTACATTTTTTTTCAATAAAAATAATGTTTTTTCCTCTTTTTATAGCAGTATGAACTATTACTCATCTGTTTGCTTCTTTCAAATTAAGCATCATTCCAAATTCTCCTCCAGCTTGAAAACTGCTGGCTCACAAAAGCTGGCCTGCAGTTCTTCACACTCTTGAATAGCATTGATATACTCTTGTTTCCCTCTTCAAGTTCATAGACTAGGATTTCATCTCCTTCAGGGAATGCTTATTATGTTCTCTAAATTGATATGACTCATAATGCTATTTCACCAGATTCTTTTGTTCCTCCCATTTTTCTCCCAGTAGACAATTCTTTAATTTTTTGCAAAACACTTTTCATTACCAGGCTGCAGAGGAAGCCTTCTCTAAACTTTATCTTTTCTGAAAAACCCTGGGAAAATCTTCTAGGCTTGGTTTCAAACCATTACAGCTTTTTCCAGCTGCCAAATTTCATAAAACTGCAAACAGATATTTATTTTTCCATCACAACCAGCTCTTTCCTAACACCAAATGAATCATTGTAATAATAATTTTACAAATTAAAACCTTCCCGGAAAATGTCTGGGATAGATATATGCCCTTATTTTTTTTTTTCTTTTTACCATTTGAGTAACAAATAGAGCAGAATAATTGTTAGTTAAAGCCAAATAAATTTATCTTGTTAACCCCAGAAAGGAGATGTAATCAGCTGTTCCCTCAGTCTCAAAGTCAGACACCTTCACCTTGGAAAGCACAAAACCCCAGAAACAGTAGAAAAGCCTGCATCTATTGGGTAGGAAAATGATGGAAATAAAATTTGTGGTTGCAGTGACTTCTTGAACTCTCTGTGAATTGTGATGAGAAGTTCCTCTGTGTTTGCTCTGTGAGAGTGGGCTGTGCATGCTCAGTGTTGAGTCACTAGATGTGAAGGAAGGCACTGCTTGAAGAGCATGCCAAGGTTCTGAACCTGACACTGAGTTTCCAAGTGCATTGTAAATAATAAAGGTGCTTATGCCCAGTGCCCTGTAGTTTATCCAGACTGTGTTGTATACATAGTAGTTCTTCATTCATTGTCATTTCGAGTGATGTACAGCAAATATTTTCTGTCAGCCCTTACGATGACACTTCTTTTAGGTCTCTGCAAACACAAGCTGTGCTCTAGATATGTCTGTGACAATGTTTCTTGAAAGGAGCTAAATCCAGACCTGTTCTGGGGGCTAAAGCATTTCCTTACGGCATAATTGTATCCTGTAGTATAATTCCATTTCTCTAAACTATGGTTCCTTAGAGAGTACCTCAAGAACATACATCAGTGTGACAAGTTCAACTTACTGTCCAGGGACACAACTGCCCCTCTTCCACGGGATTTGCAGTCTCTTAATTTGTTGGTAAAAGGAAAGAGCCAATGCTCCTCGTTTCACGGAGCATGCAAGGACTGCCAGTGGAGTGATATTCCTTGATGAGACGGTGTTCAAGCAAACTAGTTGAATACTAGCAAACAGTATGTGATGAAAATTTGTTGATTTTTGACTGTAGTCCTCAACAATGTATTTAGTGAAAAACATTTTGTCATCTGGGGAATCAAAACTTCAGACTACTGCTTCAAGAGAAAGCAGGAATAAATTGATATAAACTTATCAAGGAGTTTTTGGACTGATATTAGTCCCTGGCTAGATGTATCAGTGAGAATAACATGTTTAAAATTCCAGAATTATCAGGGCCTGTGGGGTTCTAGGGTTTCTGTGACATATGTCTACAGAAGATTATGTACTTTAACAATTAATTATTAACGAGACTGTGCATTTATTTTCCCTAACAGGTAATGGCTTCACGAAAACAGAGTAAGTCATGTACACACTGGAACAATCGATATTTCTAGGACTATTCAGAGGTGTTAATGTCACTGGATTAGTAGCACATTCGTAGAATATATGGTATTTAATGAAATGTTCTGTAGGAGTTGAACTGTCTTATTTGATGCAACTGACACAGGTAGACCAAAACAGTCCTAAAAAAAAAAATAATAATGGTAGCAAAATGTGGTCTTTCTTCTGAAAATGGTTTTGATATTTGGATTTATCTTTCTTTAGTGCTTTTAGTTTGAGAAATGAGTTTTTCTGGATTTGATTAATTTAAATCTTAAAACTTAACTGTGAGACATTATAATAAAAGTAATTAGCTCACATTATTTCAGCTCAGATACTAAGATTTAAGCATAGATTTCCAGCTAGTTAAGAGCTGAAATGACTTAGAGACCTTGACCTTCAGCTATAATTTGAGATTTTAATGGGATTAAGAGCTTTCCTCTTCCTAGATCTTGGGACAACTCTATAGCAGACTGGACATACTAATGGGTGCTGTAATTCGTGCCAGCTCTTTCTAACATAGTGTATACAGTCTAAGAACTATACCTAGAATGAGGAAGCAAGAACATCTCTTAACTTTTGCCTTTGTCAGGTTGTCCATCTCAGAGGGCACCTCCCCAGAGTTAAGGTCTACTGCAGTCCTCGCACATATCTTGAAATCCAAGTTCTATTAGAATTTCACATGTAACACTTGTGGTCCTACCTACTACATATATGAAGCCTCTTTCAAACCTTTTCTGGGATCTGGTTTCTGAAAACTGTTCTGGACAAATATAACTTGAATTTGTTTCATTAAAAAAAAAAAAACCACAAAAAACCACCCAAATTTAAAATCTCTACTCATTCATCACTGAATGTACACAGCTGATGATTACTTGCTATAGTATGGATCCCATCTATAATGATGCCATTACTCCTTTAGATTTTTAAGTGATACAGAATAGCAACACATAATGTGAGCACTGAAAAAACCCCGTGTGTGGTAGGGTAAGGGTAGGGTAAGAGAGTCTGCTGCCACTGTGACCATATAAACATTCAGGCAATATAAGAGGGAATGGGAGACAGACCTTTCTCTGTCTGAGAGGACTAGACAATAAGTTTGATGGTAGGTTTTTCTCTAACTGACCTCCAAGCACACACAATCTACATTATAGCAACAGTGTTTTGAGAAGCTGCCTTTGAAATAAAGCATAAACCTTCAGATCATTTTAATCTAACCTGAGTTCTAGACCCTGTCTAAAATATAAAAGAACCATCAAATCACTTGTTCCAAAGAAATCTGAAAGAAACAGCTTGTCACTTAAAAGTCTGGGCAAATTGTCTAAATGTAACTTGAGAGAAGAAACCACAAGAATAAAGAATTCATTAAAATCTTGTCCTTTTTGCTAGGAATTTCTATACATGCGAAGAACCTTTTATAGAGAAGAAAAGTGATGAGTGAGTTAACTTCAATTCTTTATACTATCTTTGCATATAGAACAAAATATGTACTAAAACTCAAGTTTATAATGTTTTGTTTTCTGTTCTTGAAGGTCATCAGAAAAGAAGGAAAATGGTATTCGTGTTGGCTTCTTTCAGCTGGTAATGAGAGTGATGACTATAAATATTTTATGTGTTGTGCTGCAGAATAACTGACAATAATCTGTATGGTTGTTTTGGGGAATAGCTGTGACTAAACCAAACTTTTAAGGATTAAACTGTTGGGCATGGAATCCTGCCATTAAAGTCAATGTGAATTTAATAGAACCCTTTGTCATTTTGTTAGTTTGGTATTGATTATCGATATTTGTGTCGTCATTGTCTATTAAACACATTATATTGAACCTACAGGTAGATATGGGGAAAAGAGTTAAGATGCACAGCAGGGATCTAGGTGACTGGTTCATTCTTATTTCTGCCAAAAAAAATGCTGCGTGATATTTGGTAGAAATTTTAGCTCCCTTGAAATTGCTCAGTGGGTATTAGAAGATTTGATAATTATAGAAACTTGGGAAGCCACAGTACTGTACAGAATGTCTAGCCTTTGATGGGCCTTGGAATCTCATAGGGTACATCTAAATATTAAACTTATTGTAGTAGAGCTGTGCAACCCAGCAGCATGCAGCTGAGAGATTTTATTACTTCTGTTTATCAGATTAGCAATTAGTCTGTCCAAACAAATATGGTCCTGGCTGTAGTACTGGGCTGGTGCAGCTATATCCATGCAGCTAGGTACTCATTGGTTGAAAGAACAGTCTGTCCATGCAGAGGTCTATGTCTGTCAGGTAGGGAGGTGTGAATTCTGTAGCTTATTTTGAACAGATATTTAACTCCTGAAGTGTAGTTTTTAAACACTGTTTCCTCCAGAAGTGCTGGGGGGTTAGATATCACATATCTCTGCATTTTCTGTGTGGTGTTTTTTGTTTGGTTTTTTTTTTTTTAACAAAGGAATTCCTAACGCTATTCAGAGAGTTTGCATAATATCCTAAGACTTTTTCCTCCCTTCCCTCTCTCTGTGTCCCCACAGGAAATATGCAAGACAGACTGTATAGATGAGTTATAATGACTATTAATCCTCTAGCTAGTTTCTGGAATGATGATAATCTATAATGATATTGAGCTATTAATGTTATATGATAATACATTCATTTAGATGGTCAGATTCTGCTGTCAGCTACAAGGGAGCTCACAATAATTTATGAGGCTGTAAGCACAGATGCAATTAGATTAGATTGGAGAGAGATTTGTTGTCTTACTGTATTGAAGATAATTCTGAAATTTAGGGTATGATTTTGTATGTGATACACCTGATTATTGATTAGTCTGTATACAACCAGCATGAAGATTGCCTCTCATCAGAGACCATATTTTCTTTCCCTGTTTAGTTTCGATTTTCTTCATCTATGGAAATTTTAATGATGGCTGTTGGTAGTTTCTGTGCTATTGTTCATGGAGCAGCCCAGCCAGCTGTGTTGCTTGTGTTTGGTGCAATGGCAGACACATTTATTGAATATGACATTGAAATGCAAGAGCTTAAAGACCCAAACAAGGAATGTGTAAATAACACCATAGTGTGGATTAATGGTACTATTCATCAGAATGAAAAGAACGCCACAATACCATGTGGGTAAGTAGTAGATGTATTTGTTTCTTTTCCTCTGTTGTTGTGACATGTCAGATAATGTATAGCTAGTGAAAGTTCATTTTCGTCTTTAAACCTCACATTTTGTATTCATAAGGCAGAGAAGGGGCATGGCTTTTGTTAGAGTCCTGTTTCTGAGCTGAAATGAGAGAAGGTCATTTTGGGTCTTGGTGTTTCATCTGGAGATGTCAGGAAGAATATTCTCGATGATAGCTGTTCTGGTAATAGATATATCTCATACACATCTGAGTGCATTAATCTGTTTTCACTGATGACACTGTAGGTGATAATGACTTCTGGTCATTCTTGTTAGGACTATGCTACCTCTAGGTGCCTGTTGGCTTCTGAGCAAGTTCACTAAACTTTAGTCATTGAACAGAAAGGAGCAATTCATCTTAGGTTATGAGAGATGTCTAGGGTAGGTCAGATGATCTGCCCTACAGGAGTGCCTGTTTCTTTCCATTAACTATAATCAATGGAGTCTGGATGATTCATTCAGATATGGATATCTGTCAAAGCCAAATTTGAACCTGTAACCTTCCGAAGGCTCATTTTTCAGTGCATCATTCTAACAGTTTTCTAATGTCTGAGTCACATTTAATTAGATATTTAATTAGAATTAAAAGTTACTTGGCTAAAGGTCTCTGAAATTCCAATCATGTGGGAAGTGATTCACTCCTAGATGGTAGGTGACTGGGGACAGATTATCTGCTCCGGGCTGTCCAAAGCAGCCCTCAGAGATTGAGGGTTTGCAAATATAATACAGGATTTGCTACAGACCTCTGTTCCTCTGAAACAGCAACTACACACCAGCATTAAAAATAGTACTGGTATCTGTATCAGGCACCTGAATTGTTTCCATGATTACTATTTTTGCAAGAGATCATGTCAGGTGCATAGTGTTCCTTTTTGGCTTAAAATATAGTGTAGCAAATTCTGGGTAAAAATAAATAAAATAAAGCTGGCTGTTTTCAGGATGGTCTTTTTTTAGAAGTTGTCTAACAGCATAACCGGTAACAACCTGAAATGCCCATTTCAAAGTAATCTAAATGCAGTATCAGAAACTCAATGACCTTCACTTATACTAGGAGTAATTTAATACTCCTACTTGAGCTAAAAGAAAAGATCATTTCAGATTAGAAAGCTCATGGTACAGAGTAACACTTGAATTTACTTTAGCAGCTCTCGTTTCTTTCTGTAAAACACAGTTTACATCTGAGTTGGTATAATGGCAGAAAGCAAGTGCATTCAACATCTAATGAAAGCTTGGTGGGCAGCTCTTCCCTGAAATGCTCTCTCACCTGAGCTGTTCCGGAGTGAGCAGTCGGATGGGGATTCGCAGAGACTACAGGGCTGCTCCAGGGTGGCAGAGCATTTCCTGGTACCAACCAGCACCCATTCCCTATGCAATAGACAGGGCAAGCAAAACAGCTGCTGCTAGCAATAACCTCGGTATTGGGAAACAATGCCTCTGTTAGCAAAACAGGCTGACTTGCCAACTTGTGTGACTCAAAGAAACACCAGATTAGAAATACATGAGAAACTTAAACCAGTATTGCTAATGTTTTTTTTTTTCTCTTCTTTTTTTTCAGGCTGCTGGACATTGAACAAGAAATGACCAAGTTTGCAGGGTATTATGGAGGAATTGGTTGTGCTGTGCTTGTGTTAGGATATCTCCAAGTCAGTATTTTGTACCCTATTTTGATTTTAAACTTTAAATCACTAAATAATTAATTTTATAATAGTTATGTTCCCTTTAACTGCTTAGTCAGCTGCCCATTTGAGCAGAGCAGAAACTTTCAATTCTCATTCTGTTGTCTGAAATAGTTCAGCTCTAGCAAGCGGAGATCTCCTTATATTGTGCATGCATACCTTTGTACAAGAATACTTTTCACCTAGAGACATGAATGCAAGCTGCTTCTGTCACACCACAAGAAATTCTTACTCAAATGTGGTTACTCTGGAACCCACATGCCCCCACAATAGCAGCTGAAAGGCATGCAGGTTCCCAGGAGGCATGTCAACTGTGCCCTATGTTTCTTTTATGGAGATACCGCAGACTAACACCAGTGTAAAACTAATTTTGGAAAAGAATCACACCCTACATATTCTATGATAATGTTTCAATCCTTATGGCTAAATGAGCCACAAGCTTGGATGATTCCTGAATAATCTGCTTAAAGGCTCTGCTGCCTCTGTAGCTTTTTTTTTTTTATAATCACAGTAATCACTTATTTTCCTTCCTGAAAACTATCCTAAAGTTTTGCTGAGGTAGGATGGCTGCCATCTCTGTATTACTTACAGATGTAGATGGAAAATTTTCTGTTTGTATGACTTTAAAGTAACAGCACAAATAATGTAACACACATCTCTCAGCCTATCAGAACTGAGACAAATGCTTAATTCAGAGGCTTTATAAAATTCTTGGATTGTTTGAAGATCAGAGGCATAAAACAACTATCATCTCCATGTAGCTAGAATGTATTTTATTTGAATAGTAATTTCTTCAGTAGCCAATTTGCTTTTTCCCATTTGTTGGGAGTAGAAAGACATTTTACTGCAATTTATCAGCCCCATTATGCTCTTCCCAGATCTGCTTTTGGGTTATGGCTGCAGCTCGTCAGATACAAAAAATCAGAAAAGCTTATTTCAGGAAAGTAATGCGCATGGATATAGGCTGGTTTGACTGTACATCTGTAGGAGAACTGAACACCCGAATTTCTGAGTAAGTAATCTAGAAAAAAAATGTGCTACAGAGAACATTTTGCACTTCCTTCCAAACACAACAGAGTGCTGATAACGAGGCATTTGACAAATTGGTGCTAATGTACAACACAGCTATGTTTCTGGGAGTGGGCACCAGGCTAATTATCTCCCCCATCTTTGAACTGAGTGCCGTGACTGTTAAGCCACAATTATTTCCCTTTTGTGCCTTGTGCTTAGTAAATGCGGGGATTTTACTGCTTGGTTTTTGGGTGGGGTTGTTTTTTTTCAAGCTTGTCCTGTCCTTGCCTTCTTCTATGCCCAGTTCTTTCAGAGTAATCTCAAATTCAATCTCAAACCCTCTCTTGTTTCCCAGAAAGGAAAATTACATTAGGGGCACACTTTGCTTTTGTTGGCTCTTAAAAGAGAAGAGTGAGCCTTGCTTCATCTTCTGCTAAAGTAGGTAAAAGCACCTACCTTTAGAAAGGGACCCGAGGTGGATGGAGAAACCTTCTTATCCCGAATAACAATTTAGCCTTGAGAAAAGCTGAGTTTAAGGCGTTCTCTGTTTCTTAGTGGTTCCTGTTTATGGGCTGAAGGCAGTTGCATGGTGAATATACCGACTCTAGATGGCTCCCTGTTCTTAGATGTGCTGCATAATAGTAGTCACATCTACAGATGATGTTTCCATAGTTGAAGGGGATTTTATTTGCCTCAGCTCACTGCCCAGTGGCATCTACATATTCCTTTGGTGTTCTTTTTATGAAGAATAAATGCCAGGTGTAAGTCACTGTGAAGAATTTCTCTTGCAAAAATTAGGAACTGTGAGTGTATTTGTAATAAATAATACTTGGTTTCCTGGGATTTTTTGTTTTGTTTTGGGTTTTTTTTGTTCTTTTTTTTTTTGGTGGGATTTTTGTTTAGTTCTGTTTTTTTCAAACAACATCCTGTGCCTACAAAATCTTCCTGACTGAACCACCCCACCCCANACTTAAATTTTTCAGTAGAGGACTGTAATCAATGAGCTAGCAACTTTGCACTTTAAACCTTAATACCCCTTGCTCCTACTTATTTAGCATTTCTTCTCATCTCAGGGGTGAGGTAAGAGTGGCAGAATTACGATGTCTGTTTTCCTGTAAGACATGTTTTTGTTGGCAGTGCATGCGAGAGTTGTTAACTGCTGCACCACTCTCTCCCCTGTGATAGACCTGTCATGTTTTCCCACTGCTTTCACGGGTAAAGTAGCCCTCAGTTTTCCCACTGTGTCTCTCTCATTGAGAGAACAAACTGCCCTATATGGTGGGTAGAGGAACTGTTAGGTGGTGGAAAGTGGAACTAGAAGAAACTTACAGTGCTCCTTCCCCTTCCTGCCTCCCCCAGCAGGACACTATGGTACCATCTCTGTGCCCCGTGATAGGAGGAACGCTCTATCAGCTAGACTCTTTTTTCCATTATTAGCTGCATCCAGCTGCAATGTCTCTGCCCCCTCCTTCAAAGCAGCTGGGGCACAGTAGTAAGATCCAGCTTGTGAAGGAGTCTGCTGTCAGGATGACTTTTTCTGTGAATACACAATATCTTCTCTGCAGTATAAAAGGCACCTGCCATTGCAAAGGCACCAGTTTTTCTCACTGCAGCTCAGGGTCTTTGGAAGGGATGACAATAAAAAAAATAGATGTGAGGAAGGGCCCACTCCAAGGGAATGCAACTAACCCCAAATATGACCAAGACTTGCAACATAAATGAAAGGTATTCTCACCAATCTTTTATTATTTTTTGTTTGCTTTTTTTTCCCCCAGTGATGTTAACAAAATTAATGAGGCTATTGCTGACCAAGTAGCAATTTTTATTCAGCGTTTAACCACCTTTGTGTGTGGATTCCTACTGGGTTTTGTCAGTGGCTGGAAACTGACCTTGGTTATCATTGCAGTCAGCCCTCTGCTTGGTGTTGGAGCAGCTATCTATGGCTTGGTAAGTGAATTTTGAGAGGCTAATCTTGAGGCATGATAAGTAAAGAAGGTTGTGCCATAGAAATCAGAGGATTGGTGGAGGAGAAGGCTATTACACCCCTTTAAAGTCAAGAGAGTCAGATTATTGCCACAGCAGCACCAGAGTTTAGGGGCAAGGGGAATGGGGCTGGGGTAGGGAGGTGGGCTTTGCTGCCATGTTGCTTATTCTGATTCCCTGCTTCTAAGATGGGAGTGCAAGCATATCTTCTGTTGTGTCCTGTGGATGCACCTGTGGTTGCTGAGATCAGAACCTGGCCTACACATTATCTGTATTACTACACACTTGGTTAGATTGTTATATGACATGGGGCTTGACTTCTCAATGTAGATGAGGGGCTTTTAGAAATGATGATGTTTTGAAGCTGTAAAATAGTTGAAAACAACTGCTCAAACTTAACCCAATCATCATCCTTCTCACCACTTCTCCCACACCCAGCAGGGCTGGTCAGTTCCCGCTCCTCCTCTGCACTCTTTGGTTGGATTCAACCATTTGGCTATCCCTCTTCTTCTGTGTCAGGAGAGTTTGCTATCATTTTGCTATCAAACCTCTTGTGTAACTGATTAATTTCTTGTCTTCCTGCTCATCTTTATCACCTCGTACTGGCTGCAAGTAGATGACAGCAATAATGATTCAGTGTGAAGTGGGAGAGCAGAATCATGGCATGAAACTAAATCAACTCCCAAATGCCTCTCTTCCTCATTTGCAATTTTTTGGGGGTTGATTCCCTTTTGTGTTTATAATTACCCCTCCCCTGACACACCTTTTCCATTGCTACTTCTGTCCCCATTTCCTTTCTTTCACATACTCACCAAGCCTTTCCAGCCCAAGTTTTTTTTGACCTTGTGTCTGTTTCTTTATAGTAATCTGGCTTGTTTTCCTGTATTCAAAAATGGCTAATAGATGTCTGGGATAGAGTATTTGATGAGAAAGGAAGAAAGATAGAAGTCTTCCAGTGTATCTAATAGAAGCCTGATTGGGGTAGAGAAGCATGCAGAGCAAACAGTGCAGTGTGACAGGCAGAACTACTTACTACAAACTGCTTAGTATTGTCACCTGAACCTACAGTTCAGGTGTAACCAGCACTTCTTATGCTTTTGTAGGCTGTGGCAAAACTAACAGGCCGAGAGTTACAGGCTTATGCAAAAGCTGGAGCTGTGGCTGATGAAGTGCTTTCATCCATCAGAACAGTGGCTGCTTTTGGTGGGGAGAAGAAAGAAGTTGAAAGGTTTGTTTGGATAAATTGTGAGGTCTCTGATTTCTTTTTTCTGTAGCAATGTAACACTGCAATGCACTCCTGAATCATGGCTATTAGTCTCTAAATTCTACAGCAATGCCCATCTGTTAGCTTTGAGGATTATATGACTGTATGTTACAGAAATCTGTTTCAAATAGCATTGCATATGCAAAGCCAGTTTCATAATTCCATCATTTAGTGAAATGGAACATCACCAATACTTGAAGTCATTCCCACTTGTTGGAACATACATCTCATTTGCTGATGTATCACTTTTGCAGCACATCCGAAAATTTGGGTACTTTCAAGCTGAGTATTAAACTAGTTCCATTGAGACATAATGATTTGATGATGCTAACATGCAAATTTATCTTAAATTTGTTTAAAATGTAACATAGTTGGAAGACATGCTCTGAAGTGTTGACCAAATTCTGAAATCATGAGTCACTGCTAAAACGCCAAACCCCGTGGTGAGGTATCTGCAGTGAGTGTCACTTTTCTTGTGCTTTACACTAGAACATAAAAGGATTTAATGATCTGGAAGCTGTGCTGGTTTCAGCAGAGATCTCCCACAATAGACTCTCTGTTAACTGTAGCACAGCCAGTCACTGAAGTCATCTTACTGGTCTTTGCTCATTTTGAATTTTCTATCAATCAAATTAATTTAATCCCCTTTAATTTGTCTCTCTTTCTACAGATATGATAAGAATCTGGTGTTTGCTCAGCACTGGGGAATTAGAAAAGGAATGATAATGGGATTATTCACTGGTTACATGTGGCTTATAATTTTCCTGTGTTATGCATTAGCCTTTTGGTATGGCTCTAAACTTGTGCTTGAAGAAGAGGAGTATTCACCTGGCACACTTCTGCAGGTACCTGTTTGATGCAACTTTCCTGGACTGTTTCTTGAAACGTTAATTCGAGAACACACATTTGTAGTGTTCTGGTATCTTGGGGTAACAAACACCATGTGTGTCTTAAAGATATTGCTCAGTATATGTATGAAAGTGTATGACACAGTTGGACAAGATTACAAAAAAAATAATCATGTTTATTTCAAAGATTGGAAAGGATGCCTACTGTGATCAGAACAATGCTTTGCTACACAATTTACAGAGGCCTGAAACCAGTTTTCCCATTTTGTGGGTCAGCATGCGGCTTCTGGGATATTGGTTTCTCTGAAGAATAACTTATTTGTGATGGAAAAGTCTCACTGTGGTAAAGAGAAATCTTACCAAGGAGAGTTTTATAAATCCTAACCTCTCTCTCCTGAACAGTTTCTGTTCCTTTGAAATCCACTGTCTGTTGTTAATTGCCTACCCAATCTCATACCCAATCTTTGTCATCTATAGAACATGTAAATATCCATGCTGATAAAAATGCACATGGCTGTGCCTCCTGAAGTGTGTAGAAAAAACCATACTAACCTGCAGAGTACTCATGTGTCCACATTGATAACATAAATGCAATTAAAGCTACATCTACAGATATTTTGTTTATTTGGTGTAAGGCAGGACTGCACAAATGACAGGCTCCAGTCCAGGCCCAGAGTAAATTTCTCCTAAACCCTGGTAAGTCCTGGGTGTTCTGATGAGAGATCTATTCTTGAGCCTTCTCTGACTGTTGATGATCCTGCTCATGAGAGCAGGTTGTCCCTCACAGGAAATCATTCGCAACTGCTCTTGACACCAGCAGTTGATACAAGTTTGATGCTGTGAAAAACAAAGTGAGCAATTTCCTTGCCTTGCACATGATAACTATAGTTCAGTGCTTCCAAATGACAAATGGCAAACAGTGGGGAGCTACCACGCAGCTGAAAAATTGTAGCTGTCAATGGAGAGACTCCTTTATGCTCCACTTTCTCAGTTTCAAGTCATCTTCATATTTTTTACCACATACTCCTAGTCTACTGGGGGAGGGGAGCGGGGGACAGGGAGGAGAGGAGGATTTGTGGATACAAAACATATAAATATGCTTTTCTTGGTCTCTGAAAAACTGGTCATGCCCAAGTCATGCTGCATTGAGATACAGTAAGCATTGCCCTCCTTTCTTCTTTTATCAGATGTACAGAATCCGTTCCCCCATGCTCATGATGGATTCTGACATGCTTATAACCTACTTGCTTAGGGACTTGTTCACACTAGAAAATGAATTTGTAGCAAAGCTGAGTATGAATTTATGGCATGATCGGTGTGGATGTTTGCAGTGCACAGTGTGTGTGTGTGCAGTAGATTCTTTCATTTTAGCCTTGGAGTTCTTCTCAGTAAACATCACTGGTGCAAGGGAGAACTGAGTCCTGTGTGTTTTTACTTCTTTCTCAACAGTAGTGTTTCTGTTTACACTTTGCCCACTTATCCTGACTACTGCTTGTGTTGTATTTAAAGGACTAGTGAATACTTTGTTGCTTCTTAGCAGAATTCTCTGGTATTGCCAAACTACAGCAAAGAAGTACCTGCCATTTCTCCTGATGCTCAGGGTGAACATTCAAACTATCAGCCACAACAAAGCAAAAATACTGACCAAAAGCTTACACTAAGTGCATTATCCAAACACTTATCTGGTCAACCAAACCATCTCTGTAACTCAAAAACTAAGGAGGAATAAAGTGGACTAAATTCTAGGAAAAAAAAAAAAAAGATCATTCTAACAAGTGCACCCTTGTATATTAGCACAGAGAAGAATAGGATGTGTTTACAATGCAATGCAGCTCACTCCCTGTTGTAAGAACAGACAAATATTTTTTTTAATTTCTTTTTCCACTTTTCAGGTTTTCTTTGGTGTTTTAGTTGGAGCTTTAAATCTTGGCCAGGCATCTCCCTGTCTGGAAGCCTTTGCCACTGGCCGTGGGGCTGCAGCAAATATTTTTGAGACAATAGATAAAGTAAGTAATGCATTTCTAAGCTGGGTCACTTTGTAGTGGAAAAATAATTAAATAACCCTGCAGCAGTAGTGGTTTGCTCTACTGTGTAAATGAGGAAAAATTAGTGCAATTAAAGAAAAACTGACTGTGCAATAGAAAGGTCTAAGGGCATGCACAGGGGCTCAGAGAGGGTGTTGAATGGATTTCTTAAGTGGTCTCTTTCTGAATAATTAAGTTTTACCTCAGCTACTGCTGTTTCTTACTAGTATTTCTCCTTACAAAGAATTACTGCTCAGTGCTGACCCATGGAAAGTGAACAGGCAGGCATTAGTTGTCCCCTTGGAGCCAACTGCACCAAGCATCTAGCTCCCATTCCCCAGATAGCATCAAAAGATGTGGTTCTGTTGGCATTAGTGGCCTCTGTCACCTGTCCCAGAGCTACCGCAAGTTAAAATGAGACCAAATGAGAATGGACACTGGTCACACAGCAGTCATAAATGTTAATCACATTATTATCTAGACATTTGAAATAAAGAAATAATGAATTAATAAATTAATACTGAAATCAATAAATAAATAAATTCAATAATGAAATCAATAAATGAATAAATGAAATAAATAACAAAAAAAATTGAACCACTGATATTTATTGATGAAGATTCCTTTCTGTATCTGCATAAATTTAATGGCTGGCAAAATGATGCTGACGTCTTAGCAGCATGTAGTATTTCTCGTTATTGACAAGCTTTATTGTACTTAAAGCTGTGTGAACGCATTAAAATCCCGGTTGTCTTTAACAGACCACATAAGGGTATATAAAGAAGGCTATGCTAATGCTAATGGACTTTTTAGTAACCCTTCAGTGTTGTATAACAAGAACAACACATGCCTTATAAATACACTTCATAAGCTAAAGCTCTAAGGTAAACTGAAAGACATGAGTAGAGGAAGTGTTTTTAGAGAAAAATTTTAAAAGCACAAAGAATTGCAGCAATAAGAATTAATCAAAAAATTCAAGATAAGGCTGAGTAAGATAACCTTGGGGTAAAAAAAAAAAGTAAACTAAATTGAGATTTCATCTGTCTAGAGAAAGGTTGACAAAATTGGATCCATCTGCTTGCTGCATTTGTAGATTTATGATTAGACAGTAAAAGCACAGCTCTGTCCGGATGCAGATTTTTTTTCTGGCACTAAGAGTTGTGTGGAAGTTCCCATTTGCAGGATCAGTGAAAATTTTCTTCATAGCTTAGTGTCTGAATTGAAAGAGGAACCATCCTTTTAGCTGTTTTTAACATCTTAGAACATACACATTTCTTGATTAAAATTCCTTTCAACCTGTTAGGCTACATTAAAAAAAACAGTGCATTTCAGTTGCCAAATATTGGTGTGGCTAGAGTTGTAATTCATTCTCTCTATTCCATGCTTCAAAAAATGTATCCTTAGAAAACTGCATTTCTTTGGGATTTCTCAGATTTCTCTTAGCAATCCATAACGCCCAAGACCTTGCCAAAGTATGTGAGACAGAAACAATTCAGAAAAAAATAAGGAAAAACTCAGGATTCCAGCTCTTAGCATGTTATGATGCATGTTTTAAATGCAAAGTGGTGAAGTGTGCAGATTCCTAGCAATGTATTGGTTGTTCAGTGCTGTAGGAGATTGTTTATATGAGTGAAGTAGTGTTCTTTTATTCCTGAAGGGCTGGCTAAATTAACTTAATCAAAATGCCTCACTCAGTCAGCTATTCTGTTCCAGCAAAAACTAGCTGAGTGGCTGACTGTGGCAATTGCAGTAAGCCTAAAATGAGAAGACGGTGCATTCATCTTGCCTGTGCTACTCAACTGGTGACAACTCCCCCATCACTTTGGCATTCAAGTTTGTGTCACTTGCCTGCTAGCCCTGGGGCAGAGCCTGCTGCTAGCCCAGTGCAGCCAAGTGCTGTTCAGACAGAAGTGCCATGGTTTTTGTATGGTATTGGGAATATTTACTGTGGCAGGGTTGGCTGTTTAACGGCAAATAAATAATACAATACATTCTATCCTAGAAACCGGCTATTGACTGTATGTCAGAAGATGGCTACAAGCTGGATAAAGTACGAGGTGAAATTGAGTTTCATAATGTAACATTCCATTATCCCTCCAGACCAGAGATAAAGGTAATCATCATCCATCCCACGAACACAATTACTCTATGCAATCAAAATATTCCAGTTCTGCTAGCAATTTCTAGATTTTCAGTAGTCTGTTTTCCAGAATCACAGAACATTAGGAGTTGGAAGGGACCTTGAAAGATCATCTAGTCCAACCCCCCTGCCCAAACGGAAGCCCAGACCCTCTGTTTAAAAGTAGACAAAATAATTTTTCTATTCTTCTATTTACCATTCTGCCTATTTTACCAGTGTGATATATCCATTTCTATATATATTCCCTGCTGCTGGTTGTAAACTTGTAGTATTTCAGACAAATTTGCCTGCATACAGTTGTTCTTACAATCAATTATGCATTTGTATCAACATGTGCTAGAGTAGTACAAAGTAGAAAGCTTAATGGTGAAAGGAGATTTTATAAAACTCGTCCTTACCCTGGGGATGCTCCATGTGACCCATTAAAAAGCTAGGAATAGTTACAGGAGCATTTTCTCTACTACTGTGGTTGAATTGACAAATTCTCTTTGGAAAAGTATATTATTGGACATGCAAATGAGTGCTGTTCCTTCTAAAGATAGAAACATGAAATATCAGATTTTTCTATGTGATTTAATTGCTACATTCTTAATTTTTATGCTTTAACAGACATTCATAATGCATATATACAGTGTTCTTTAAAGGGCATTTATTGCCAAAGTCTCCAGTGGCAATAAGAACTCGACAAGTTTTTAATGATGAACAACATGAACACAGAAAGATCAAAATCTGCCTGTCTGTCATGGGAAGCAGTGCTCTGCACTTATAAACTCTTCAAACAATGTAAAAATATTTGTTTTTCTTCTTTCTTCATAACATTTATTCTGAATTTTGTAATATTGCTTTGAATCTCCAGAATATACCCAAGAAAGAATTAGAAAGGATAGATTCTGTTTGTTTGTTTGTTTGTTTTTTCCAGATTTTGGATAACCTCAATATGGTTATTAAAGCAGGGGAGACAACAGCTTTTGTTGGAGCTAGTGGAGCTGGAAAAAGTACAGCAATACAGCTCATCCAGCGTTTCTATGACCCCACTGATGGCATGGTGAGTGTACCAGCCTAGAGTGTGTTTCTCTAGCTTCAGGGACTTGAAGCAATGACATAGTTTCTTCTCCAAGGTGGGAAGGAAAACTCCTGACTTTTTTTTTTTTTTAAATGAGTGAAATAGGCTCTTGTGTACTTCAGGGGAGAGAAAATTCTATTATCTATTAGAAGAAAATAAAAATTTAGTGCTAAATACGAGTAAAAATTTATACCTATCAATATGATAATTTGAGAGTAACAAATCACTTTCCATTCTGGAAAACACAGTATTGAAATTCTAATAATTTTCCCATAATATTGATTTAGTATATACAATTACCATTTAGTAATGGATTGGCTAAGAATATGAATCACATATGTTAACAGTCTCATTCCATGTATGGGTTCCTAGTTGGCAAAAGCCACATACAGAGTGATCTGTATTTAAATGTATAAAAGAAAAAAAAACCAATTTATTGTAAACTTGTACTAATAATTTTGATTATTACTTTCCACCTGTTTTTATTTCTGAGGCCAGCGGTATTGAGAAAGGAAATCAAAGAGCACAACTCCTAGGGCCAAGAACTAGCATATGTTACTGCCACAGCATGGCATTTTGTGTACAAAGGCTGGTTTTTACTTTGGCCGTGGTTACACATTATCACATGCCCTTCCTTTCCCTTGTGTGTTTATTTGTCTCTGAACTGAATGGGATAATGTCCCAGACTGACTCCTTTTGTGTGTGTGTGTGTTTTATTTGGCTTCTGTAGATTACCTTGGATGGCCATGACATTCGTTCCCTTAATATCCAGTGGCTACGCTCACAGATTGGTATTGTTGAACAAGAGCCAGTGCTGTTTGCCACCACAATTGCAGAGAACATTCGCTATGGTCGGGATGAGGCTACCATGGAAGACATAGTCAAAGCTGCCAAGCAGGCCAATGCTTACAATTTCATCATGGACTTACCACAGGTATGTTGGCTTTGTAAAATGCTTGGCAGAATGGGATGGAAAATTCCTTTTAATGGAGAATCCTTTTGTCTCTGTGCCCTGCAGCCATTTGTGTGCTCAGGTGAAAGGGCAGACGATTAATATAGATAACAGGCAGCAGCCTTTCCTTTGACTAGAGTTAATTAGGTTTTACTACGTGCATGGAACCAAGTTTTAAAAGAACCCCACAAAACAAGAATTAGCTCCTCAGGAATCACATAAACAAAATTAAATGTACTGGTAATAATCATAGCATGGTTTAAAAAGTATATACTTTTCATGCTTTGGAGATCTGTTTCTGCTCAGACCAAAAGCAATTTAGAGCTCAGTCTCACTAACCAGCAGATGTTTTTGAGCCACATGTAGTGATCTTCACTACCTCATCCTTGGAAGAAATTCTTCAGTGTGAAGGTGGCAAGGCAGTGGGACAGGTTGCCCAGAGAAGCTGTGGCTGCCCCTTCCCTGGCAGTGTCCAAGCCCAGGTTGGATGGGGCTTTAGGCATGCTGGGCTAGTGGAGGGTGTCCCTGGCCAAGGGTTGGAACTAGATGATCTCTGAGGTCCCTTTCAACCCAAACCATTCAGTGATTTTATGATCACTTTGTACAAGTTCTATAGGTTAGCTGGAGGTTCCCTCTTCCCTGGGTCTTTCAGTTATGATGGCAGGGCTTTGATCAGTCCTATGGCATCCTCCTTACAAACCCCCTATTTGACAGCACTTGGCTGTTTACTTTTCTAGAATGTTACCTTGCCAAGTAGCTTCTCAAAGGAACATATTAAAACAGTGAACCTGATTGACAGGATGCAGGTACCATTAACTAAAGTCAGTACATGCTTTTTATCCTCCAGCTGTGCATTTCCAGGCTTCCAGGAAACTATTCATAAAAGGACTGAAAAGGCCCCTGTTTGTTTCCTGGAAATGGAGGAATAAACACGATGTGGCTCTAGATAATTGTCCATGCTGTTTTGATGCTAGGCTTTGTGTGTTTGTTCAATTCTCTACCTGAGCCTGATGTTACCAGAGTGGGATATCCATGAGTCACGGGTCATCAGCAGACAAGTCCAGCTCTATGGAAAGTTTGCTGGTGAGTCACGTGATGGAGACTGGGCTGGTGTTTTCTCCTTTTTTTTTTTTTTTTTCCCTGATACAGTCATTTTGAGACAAACCAGAACATTTCACCTTTTTATCAGTACATGTGTTTGGCTTGGGGTTGGAACCCCACATCAGGTAAAATTGCATTGGTCATTATGAAGTTATTTTATCAGCTCTCTTTTAAACCTGATGCGCTAGCCATGTTTTTGTCTTTCATAGATGATTATTTTTTAAGTCTTAGAACTTAATCTGAGAGATATTTTGCCAGTGTCTTCACTTGAAGCTTGATGGACCCTTTTGTTGTGTGTTTAATTTTCAATTTTCCTTTCACACAGCAATTTGACACTCATGTTGGAGAGGGTGGAAGCCAGATGAGCGGAGGTCAAAAACAGAGGATAGCTATTGCTCGAGCTCTTGTGCGAAACCCAAAAATCCTGCTACTGGATATGGCTACATCAGCACTTGATAATGAAAGTGAAGCTACTGTCCAAGAAGCACTTCATAAGGTTTGCTATAGCATAGCATAATTCAGACTTAAAAGGACAGAAATTATTTTTAATGTACTCTGCCGAGGGTGCTGCTGAATGGCAACAAAGCAGAGAAGCTTCTTTTAATAGCTGTTTCACAAGAACCAGTGTAACCTTAGTATTGACAGAAAATGGGTTTTCTTGCTTTGGGACATTATCAGAAATCCGCAGTTCCCTTTGCTCAGAAACAGATGTTCAGCTATGGGCTGTGAATGGAGTTCAAGTCTAAGTAAGCTGAAACCACTAGAACAACTCTTACTGAATTGACCAAACTTTGGGTAACAGCGCTGGCTCCAGCGTTTCTGTGTGCTGTGCCGTGAATGGGGCTGTTGTTCCTTGTCAGGCTCGTCTTGGACGCACAGCAATCTCAATAGCTCACCGCCTGTCAGCCATCAAAGCTGCTGATGTCATTGTTGGGTTTGAGCACGGAAGGGCTGTGGAGAGAGGAACTCACGAGGAACTCTTGAAGAGGAAAGGGGTTTATTTCATGTTGGTGACCTTGCAAAGCAAAGGGGAGACAGCACTTAATAGAGAAGCAACGGAAAGTAAGTGTTTTGTTTTCTTTTCAAAAAACCATAAAAATCCACAGAGTGCCGCTTTTTAATTATTTTTAACGAAGGCTAGTTGCTGCTCTTTTTTGGTTTTGTTTAACTGAGGTTCTTCTGCCTTTATAGCTGAATTTAAGCATTCATAGAAGTAATGAATTAATAGCCTTACCCAAAGTGGTTTTACTGCATATGCACTGAATGACCTTCCTAATATACATCTGCCCTGAAACATTAATCCTGGCCTGCAATACCTGTCATAGCTCCGTTTAGTGCTGACAGTCCACTCCTGCTGCATTTGTAATGCAAGCAATTTACAGAATATGCTGAAACCTCCCTATTTGTTTTACTAGAGGCAGACTTGAATCATCAGAGCCTCTGGAAATGGAGATCTAGTAGAATTATGTGTTGTGGTTTTGGGAAGCATTATACATTTGATATGATTATTTTAAAAGAAGAGAGCGATTACCATGCTAAAATAGGGAAATAGCCTTTAGCAGTCACAGCCTAAGTGCCATGGGCCCTGGATTAATATTTAGTTAACCTCATTGTATATACAAATATAAAACTTGTGGTACCTGTAGGTTGAGTAGCAAGGTTGTATTACGTTTGTTGCCTTCAACAGAGTATTCTAGTTATGACATACAGAAACTGTGCTTTTTTTCAGAGTAATGGTGGACTTAGGTTGTATTCAGTTTTAGGAACAAATTGAAAAGCTGTATATGCTATATTTTACAGCAGCAAAAGATACTGTGATTGAGCCAAATCTTGAGAAAGTCCACTCATTTAGCAGAGGAAGCTATCGGGCCAGTTTGCGGTGAGTCTTAAAAATGATTGTAAATCTCGGTCTGTTTCAGATCTCTGTACTTCACCCCACTGTTTCAGAATCAAACAGTGCCAGCGAATCACTTCTCTGTATGTGGCATAACAGACGGTGGAAGGGCTGCAAGCATTGTACTAAAGCAGAGGTTACTTAGAAACAAATAGCCTGGGTAATACATTACTGATTGAAGACTCATGGATAAATAACAAGACTTAATTTTACCCCACATTCTATCCACAGTAACTCCTCTCCAATTCTGGTCTACTGTGTTAATGTTCCTTTTTTAGTATTACTACCACACAGCCATATATTTGTATTACCTAATGCACTTTCAGTCCAGCCACTTGAAAAATTACTTGCTGCACAGTTACTTGAGAAATCAATGCAATGTACAAGGACATTTTTATTATAGCTTCTACTGAACTAAAGTTAAAGCACTTACAAGCGAGACTGTCTTGTAGATAGACACTTATTCTTTCAGGCAAGCTCCTGTCAGATGTGTGGAAGTGAATACATGTCTCCTACATTACAGGGTTATATTTTATCAGGGATAGAGGTGGGTTGTGTCAGCAACCTGTTTTGTTGGACTGAATTACTTGATAGTAATAACAGTGAATTGACTTGGTGTGTTAACGGCTTGTGCAGATATAGTAGGATTCACCACATTTTTTCTTAGCAAACACACAGTGCAGGATTCGTATAAGACAACATCTGAGTGGTGGGAATGGAATATGATTTTGAGAAGTATTTGTCCCTGGTGTGGGATATTTTCTTCTCAAGTTGAGAGAGCGTAGAAGGGGAAAGAAAAGAAAGTCAGAGATTCCTATGATTTCCTATGATTTGCTTCAGTGAATCCTGGTTTGGTTGACATGAGAACTGCACCTGCTTTGCAAGCAAGTATTGTGTTACTGAGTAGTGAAGAACATTTTTGTCCTCTTTACAGAGCTTCGCTTCGGGAGCGCTCTAGATCTCAGCTCTCTAATGTGGTCCCTGACCCTCCATTATCTATTGCAAGAGATCATGCAGACTCTATGTATCTTATGCCCTCTTATGGAGAAGATGATGGCCAAGCAAAAAAGGTCAGGTGCAATAGTTTGTTATTAAATTTTCAACAGAACAGATTATATTACTTGGTAATGATAACCTGGAGATACTGGATGTCTGTTACAGGAGTTGCTGTCAGATACATCTTGGATCGATCATTTTCTCTACTTAAATAAAACCACAGCTTCAGTTTTTACCCTCCTTGTAAACACTGGGCTGCATTTTGATGACTGTTATTGGTCCAAATAAAATTTTTAGCAGGACACACATGACCTGTTGATGAATTGAAATGTGTTGAAATATGAAAAAGATATATTCCGAAAAGCTGAATTAACTGGAAAAAAGCAAAATTCTCAGTCTGTGAAATGTAATAGTCACTTGGTGATACAAATGACACTGCTTCTTGTTCACTTTTGCCTCAAAATCATCTGGACACTTGAGTGAAGAGAGACCCTCACTGAAGCCTAACCCAGAGTCCTGTAACTGTGCCCTCATGCAATCAACTAGAGTAGAAAATAAAGACAGCATGCCTGAAAATTATGCAGAATATGTAGAAATATATGCAGTGTGTTTCCAGGGATGAAGCTCCCTGCACCAATTTGCATGACTACAGTTGTTCAGCACAGGGAGCAGCAGTTAGAAGTCACTGTTCTTGCTGTTAAGCATGTTCTCTGGATAAATAGAGGGCTTTGGTGCTGTCACTCTGACACTAGCTCAGAGGAGAGAGGACATAAAAGATGCTTCATTCATCCTTGCACATTTCCAGCTGATAGGTCTTCAAGGTGTCTGTTTGTCTGGGCGCTTCTAGCCATATGAACCGAGGGAGATGAGCAGTGTTCAGCACAGTGAATGTTACAAAAATTCTGCACAAATCAAACTGCTAAGTTATAAGTTGGTGATGAAACTCTGCTGTTACTGGGAATAATTATGGGGATTCAAAATGTAGCCTGAGGATGTTTCACAGAAAGAAGGCATAATTAGCACATATAAAGCCAAACTCAGCTACCACTTTGAGATCTCCCTTGTTTTAATTATATAGCATACCTGTTGATTTGATGCAGAGTCTGATTGGTGTGTTCACCCACAGTACTTTAAAATAATATTTAAGAAGATTTCATGAGTGAAACAAAAAGTGACTTGGGAGGAGGAAGCTTAAGTTTTGGCACTTGGTGTTGCATCACACCTCATCTGGTGGCAGCAAAAAGAGAACAGCCTGAGTTTCAGTGACAGAAAAGCTTAAACTGGTCGTAATTAACCTCTGCAGTTGGAATCAGTAGAGCTGCACGAGGCACGAATCTCTTCTCTTTCTCCAGGGACAGTAAAGACAGTCATTTATGTAACCCTCTTGTGACTCCCTAGCCTACAAAAGTAACAGCAGGCAGCAGCCAAAACCCATCACCACCTGCACCAAGCTAGGGCAGCTGTTTGGGCACTCACCAGTCGGCTGTTTGGTAGATGTTGCTGTTTTGTCTCACTGTTAAAGGGAGAACATCACTGGGCCAATAAATTTGCTTCATAAATTCAACCTGTTTTTTAGGAGTCTGTTGTTGAGGAGGAGGAGGACGTCAAGCCTGTATCATTTACCAGAATTCTGAAATACAATGCCTCTGAATGGCCATACATGGTGCTTGGATCTCTGGCAGCAGCTGTGAATGGAGCAGTCAATCCCCTCTACGCTTTGTTATTCAGTCAAATTCTCGGGGTACGTTATCATTGTATGTACATTTTAAGGTGTGTTTTAGCTCTGAAGCAGAGGGGGGTGAATGTATAATGCAGAACGTGACTTGTTTTGGGAAAATGTTCCGATCTTGTCGAGTAAATGAGGTTAGCCTTCTTGCCTGGGAACAATTATTCTATAGAGATACTTATATCTCTGTCATCACACCATCATTTGAGCTCTTTGAAGGCATAGGCTAATTAGGATTTGTTATGTGTTCTTCATTATCTCTCCTGTTCACTTCCCAGGAACTATTGGGATTGGCTTTCTATACTTGCATAGAATTCATTTTAGATGAGACAGGATGTACCTCATGTGCAGCTTAAGTGGAGAAAGAGACATCCAGAGGTCCTTCCCTACAGAATTCTATTCTGCAGGCTTGGACAAGTCTTTGAGAAATCTTTGTTGTCAGATCAAAAAATTTCTTCACTTTTTTGTTCACATATTTCAGACAGTTCTTTACTGCCTGCTCCCTGCAGAATGCCTAAGGAGAGGTAGGTAATTGTACAGGGTTCATAATTACTGGAAAAAAAGTAGACTTAAATCAATGAGTTTGGAAGACAAGCAGGAAATATGAGTATGCCTTAAACCTTGGCATTCACTAAAGGATGTATTACCATCAGAATCCACACCCTCACTTAGAACTTTTCAAGAGTTGAACCATGACTGTGTTTTCCTTCAAAAACTTGCCATAGTAGGAAGAGTATTCTTCCCCTTTTGTAAACCAGCTTTTTGGGGAAACATTTGCCAAGTTAGTGAGGAACTGTAGGGCTGCCTGAAGGAATTCGGTGCGGCTCTAACTAACGCCTGGGAAGGTGTCCTAAATTTTCAGAAATTAATGGATAGAGAAAACCCCTTAAGATACAATCTTATTGGGTAATGACAGATTCACTGAGAAGAAAGTGGGAATGACACTATTGTTTTGCAGTTTGGATACCCACCAGAAATGGAATAAAAGTTATGTTGCGATTCACACTTTTTTTAGGTCATGGTATGTGCATATTCATGCAGAGAACATAGGACCTAAAGGGCAGACATTCTTCTAGAAACCGGAGGTCCTAAATCCTGTCCAAGGACAGGAGAGAGTTGATGAATGCCCCAGCATCTGAGCTACCAATTAGAAAAGGGTTGAGAAAATGCTCTGAAGGGCAAACTATCAAAGGGAAAAATGAACTTTTTGCAGCTTGTGTTTTGGGGGTGAGATTGTTTTGCCTTATACATCCTTCTCTGCAAAGTTACTCAGGACTTTGAATCACATTTACTTATAGCTTGAGGTTTGCTAGATCCAGGGAGATCCAGGGAGGGGCAGAGCAAAAGATGTCCTAGTCCTTGTTGATTCAATTAGTGGCTCCTGGCCAATGTGCTTGGCTTTTTAGCCATAGGTTTGCAACCTCCAAATACTTTTTGAGTGTCTGGACCTCATTCATACCAAGGACTGTGGCTTTCACTAGACAGCAGGTAAGACGCTGCTATGTGTGTTCTGCAACAGATCAAACATTTGATTCTTTCTGAGAGGTTTCCTAGACACTGGGAGGTCTGGGCTTGACGTCATCCTGCAAAATGCTAAATGCCATCATTGCCAGAGATTAATTCCTTCTCTTGAAGGTCTCAGTCCATCAAGGAAGAGAGCCTGCAAGAGAAAAACAAGCCATAATGAACATGAGCAAAGTCCAACATCTGTGTTTCATTATTCATAAATTTAAAACATTTCTTCCTGGTGCCAAGGCAATCAAGCAGATGGAATATGCATCTGCTTTCCAAGCTGTCTGAATATCTGCAGTTGTGTTGTGACAGACATGTGGGCTTGTACTCTGAGACCAATATGTTGAGGAAGTGAGGGGAAAAGATCCCCACAACTATGAAATGAAAGGAGAAATGTAGCAAAGTCTGACTTGAAGGTTCTTGGAAGTCAATCCCCCAAAGTGACCAAAGAACTGGATAATACTGTGTGCATATTCTGGTCAGTTCAGGTCAGAAGTGTACCTCGGGAACAGATTTCTGAGTAGTGTTTTTCTTACAATGCTTTGGTTCCCACTGTGCAGCTGTCTCTGAGGATGGGAAATGGATCCTGTTACTGTTGGGCATGTAGCCATGGCCCCAGATAAAAGATAGTCCATGTTGCAACTTGTATAATCTGAACATGGATGGCTCAGCATCAAGTCTGTGCTTTTATAGACCTGATGCTGTTGTCCACACTGTTACTGTAATCACTGTTAGTTGATTACACAGCTGAACAACACAGGTCAAAACCATAGCTGAGCATGTCAGGATAGCAACAGAATGGGATAGTTCAATTTTACAGGATGGATTTGCAAGGGGGAAAAAATCCTCCGCAGCAGAGATATCTCCTCTGAGTGAACGCTTCCCCCGTTTCCTTCCATAGTGCCACTGCTTTCAACGTAGCGAGAGTGTAAGCCCATGACTTTCCATGAGCTGGGACGCTTCCTTGAATTTAGAAATTAAAATAGGAATCCCAGACTGACCGACAACTGGCTTCACCAAAAGTCCTCAAGGTGTACTGCAGGCAATGTGGTTCTCTCAGCCCTCTTCTAGGAGCAGCAGAGAGCCTGGCCACCAGGACGGGGAAGTCCCTTCATAACGTATTTCATGCGTAACAGAAAGCAAGGGGACAACCTTAAATGTCTGTAGAATGGATAGAATATGACAGCACAGGCTGACAGCACCCTCCCTTCCATGAACACCTTTCATATGTATGGGTATGGATCCAGCCTCTCCGAAATCAGAACCGTGTTGTCTTTGGCTTTCTTGAAATGAAGACTCCTACTTAATCCTGCCTACCATCTAGCCATACAGGAGATGAACAATAGAGTATTTATAACAAGCGGTTGCGCTCTACCCCCAGCTGACAACCAGGTACCACACAGCCACTCACACGCTCACCCTTTCCATCCCCTCAAGTTGATCCCTGACATTCTGTGAATCTGCGAGACTGGAAAAAAAAACACCTCATGGGTTGAGATAAAGACACTTTACTAGTATAACAAAGCAAGATTATAACAACAATACTAATAATGGAAATAATAACAATTCCACCACCAACAGTAAATCATAACATAAAATTAAAAAAAAAAACAAACAAGAAGCGAGGCACAAATGCAATCACTCATCTCACACAGGAGGAAACCACAATGTGCCATCTATTTCTGAGCAGGGAATCTGCCTCCCAGCTGGCTTTCCCAGTTGTATATGGAGCATGGCATCATATGGGAAGAAATAACCCTTTGGCCAGTCTGGGTCACCTGTGCTCTCCCAGCTTCTCATGCACCTGGCAGGGCGTGACCACGTGCCATTTTGCTATTAGAATTTTGGACTTTGTGGGATTTATTTTGTTGCCAAGGTACTGATGTACCAAGTTCCCACTAGAGAACAGCTATTTCTCTTTTTTCAAGTTCATGCTCTAATTCCTCCCTGCTACTTTTAATGCATAGCTCACTTTGAACCATTAATAACTTGGGTTGGCTTTTTAAGACTAGTACTTAAATTTATTTTTGTGAAATTTTTGTATTTTGCAGCTGTAATGAAGCTTCCTTATTTTCTTTCTGCTGTTAAATACTTACCTAGAAGAATTTAAGCTCGTTTTGATATAAGTAAAAGTTGAATGCACAAGTCATTTTTGACTACGCCTTGCAGATAATAGGTGGAGAGATCAGACAATTTATAGTAATTTTTACCTGTGAAATACAATTAGAATTTATTTAAGGTTGCTGGAGAAGTACAAATGTGAACTGTGACTACTTATATCTGCAGATAGCAGTAGTAGTTTAACAACTTCAGGAAGGTTAACTGACCTACTTATCAACTGCTCTGACTGGAAGGATTTGCTAAAGGATGGCTACTTAGATTTGGACTGCAACTTCAGCTGTACAGCTGCAGGTGTTGAAAAAGACCAGATATTAAGAGCAGGAGATAAAAGGAAAGTACTGTGGAGACCAGAGCAGAGTGGGGTGGAGAGGCTCTAAGCACTAATGCTTTTCTCAAGTACTCAGCAGTGAGTAGCTCACTTCAGTAAAAGGCAATAGGATCCTCTTGGAGCAGTTATAGCATCTGTTAGTCTGCAAGGAGTGTCATGCTAGTGCATAACTGTAACTAACAGGACTTCATTCTCTATGGCCCTTTAAAGTTATTAAAGTTATCTATTGGCATAGATTAGAGAGGACGTAAGGGAGCCACGGGGCTGTTGCTCTGTCTCTGTGCTATTTATTTCGTCACTATTATCTTCTTATCACACTGGATCTTATTTAGAATGGTGAAATGATTAATTAATTAAAATTAGGCATGGGGTACAAGTAAGAGCAGTATGTGCAGGCACTGAGTATAATAAACTTGTTGCTTACTAGGAGTAAAAAGCATTATGTTGTGCCCAGGCTCACCTTAGGAAAAATAAGGAATCTGACCTTTGCAAGGGGTGAGGGAGAGCTCTGTGTTCTGGCTTTGATTCTGGGGTGGGCTTCTGCACTTGGCAATAGTCATGAATAAACACGGCAAAACTGACATTTCTAATTCAATGCTCTCCTTTTATTTTTTTTAAAGACCTTCTCCATTCTTAATGAAGAAGTAAGAAGAAACCAGATCAATGGTGTCTGCCTGCTCTTTGTCTTTGTTGGAATTCTTTCATTTTTCACACAGTTTCTACAGGTAATAGCAATCCAATATGTGTAAATGTTGGTTTTAACCCCTTACTCTGTGGGTCTCTCTTTCCATACAATATTTGTATTTATTCTTATGCACCCCAGGGATACACCTTTGCCAAGTCTGGAGAGCTGCTCACAAGACGATTAAGGAAAATTGGTTTCCAGGCTATGCTGGGGCAAGACATTGGTTGGTTTGATGACCGGAAGAACAGCCCTGGTGCTCTGACTACAAGACTTGCAACAGATGCCTCACAGGTCCAAGGGGTAAGACCTGATAACTTTAGCATCATCCCACTTCTAAGCATGGATTGAAGGCCTGTTTTGGCACATCATTGTCACAGAATCTCAGAACAGGGGTTTGGAAGGGACCTCTAGAGATCATCTAGCCCAAGCCTCTGCTAAAGCAGGTTTACTTTAAGCAGGTTGCACAGGAACATGTCCAGGTGAGTTTTGAGAATCTCCAGAGAAGGAGACTCCACAACCTCTCTGGGCAGCTTGTCCCAGTGCTCTGTCACCTTCAAAGTAAAAACACGTTCCTCATATTCAGAAGGAACTTTCTCTGTCCCATTTTGTGCCCATTGCTCCATGTCTTGTCACTGATCACCACTGAAAACAGTGGCCCCATTCTCTTGCAACCCACCCTTAAGATATTTGTAAGCATTAATCAGATCCCCTTTCAGTCTTCTGCAGGCTGAACAGGCCCAGCTCTCTCAACCTTTCCTCATACCAGAGATGCCCTAATCATTCTCCTAGTCCTCTGCTGGACTCTCTCCAGTCATTCCCTGTCTTTCTTGAACTTGGGAGCCCAGAACTGGGCACCATACTCCAGATATGGCCTCACCAGGGCAGAGGAGAGGGGGAGAACCACCTGCTGGCCATGCTCTTCTTGATGCACCCCAGGATCTCACTGGCCTTCTTGGCCACTGGGGCACACTGCTGGCCCATGGAGACCTGCTTGTCCACCAGGACCCCCAGGTTCACCCCTGCAGAGCTGCTTCTCAGCAGGTCAACCCCTAACCTGTACTGGCCTGGGGTTGTTCCTCCCTTGGTGCAGGACCCTACATTTGCCTGTGCTGGGGACATTAGCTAGCATGCATCCAGTGAGGTCAGTGTAGCTCAGTCCTCAGTCAGTCAAGCTATTTCTATTAATTACAGACCGCCACCCTAGAACTACTATCACTGTATTTACCTAAGAGCACAAATGGGGTCATGATTTCCTGCCCATTAATCCTGCCTGATTACTAGAACAAGAACACCGAGAACAAAGTAACAGCCACTGGTGAACAGGATGGAGCTCCAGTGCAAAGGGTTTCATTTCTTTTTTCTGGAGATAAATTAGCTTTTTGCCACAGTGCTTAGCTGTTTATTTCAAGAGTAGTATTTTGATAACAAGCACCACTAGTCATGTTTTCAAGGATCCAAGAGGAGCAGCCTCTGGCTGCCTCTGATGAGTTGAGGTGTACCTGCCGCTGGCCAGGCTCGAGGCACCTTGCCCTGTTGCTGCAGGTCAGAGGAGGAGAGGAGGAGCCCTTCGTGCTGCAAGTTCTTATCCCGCAAATGAATTTGACTGAAAACAATCAAGAATATCAAATGCATTCTAAATATCATCTAGTGTAGTTCCTTTCCAGGGCTGCTGTTTACTGCTAGGAACGAAGTCACATTTGAGGAGGTAAATCAAGTTTATAACAAGAAATAGTGTTATTGAAGTGCATAAGGATAAGATGAATGCATTCAATAAAGATTATGTTAAAGGTATATATTTTTTTTTCCTTAAGAAAGAGACAGGCAGAAATGCAACTTCAATTCATCCCTACTCAGGGGGGTTTCTTACTGGTTTTAGCCCAGCTGAGACTTTAATAGTGACGTTGCAAAAGGGTTCTGTTTATTATTTAAATCTTGATGGATAAACGTAGAGGCTAAACAGAGTGTTCAGATGCGTGTTCCCCCAAGGGAGCTAATTGCAATAGTTAGATTATCTTTCTTCCAGTCTTTAGAAACAATTTTCTGAGTACTCCCTGGGAAGTCTGGTAGGTGAAAAGGAGTACTGGAGATTTGCACTCCTCTTGATGCAATTGATTGGAACAGTATGTGTGGACTGGCTACATTCCAGTACAGTCAGCCTTTGTGAGTGCCTCGTGGTATTTCAATAGCATTTAGTTTTCTAAACTTTTCTTCTAAACTTTTATAAGAAAATTGATTTAGAGATTATTGAAGTTACTGTTGTAGTACAAGTCACCTCTGTTTCTTTTCTTTGAAGGCAACTGGATCGCAGATAGGAATGATTGTCAGTTCCTTTACCAACATCGGGGTGGCCATGATCATTGCTTTCTTATTCAGCTGGAAACTGAGTTTAGTTATATTGTGTTTCCTGCCATTTTTGGCCTTATCTGGAGCTGTGCAGGCTAAAATGCTGACAGGATTTGCTTCACAGGACAAGAAAGCGCTGGAAGCTACAGGACGGGTAATGTTATTTAAAAACTGGCTCTGTCTGCAGTCAAGGGTAGTTTAAAAACCAGGTGTTTGGGACCATCAGTAATTCAAAGATAATGAAGCTGGCAGTGCTTTGCAAGTAAGTCACAGTATTTCAGTGTGTCAGACCACTGAAACACCATTGGGAACTCCCCAACTGTGAAAGCACTCGCTGCATGGAACAGGGCTGACTTCTCAAAAGTTACTGGATCTAATTGGTAGACACAGATCTCTCGGCTGCCTGTCTCTCCTTTGTCAGGTCTCACTAAAACCCTCCATTTGCTGATGCCCGTGGTGATGCTGTGCCCAGAAAGCAGTCATTCTTGTTTGCCTAGAAATCCTGAGAATTTGACACTGAACCACAGCTTAGTACATGTATTTTAGAGAGAGCAGGATGATTCCTTCTAGCTTCCCAGCTTCTCCATCAATAAGTGCTGCTACGCGACAGGCAGTGCTTTATTTTTATGTATGGATTCTAAGGGTCCATCTGATGGTGATGACTGTTAAGGATGTGGCTGATATTTGAACCAATCTGTAACTGGAATCAATTTATGTAGGGTATTAGTGCCCAGTGTTCATGAAAGAATCACACATTTGGGAAAGAGCACTGTCCATTTTTCCAAATAGAAAATAGGAGCTTTTTACCTTTTTTTTTTTTCCTTTCATTTTCTCCAGATTTCCAGTGAAGCCCTTGCTAACATCAGGACTGTAGCTGGGATAGGCAAAGAGAAAATGTTTATCGACAATTTTGAGAAGCACCTGGATATGCCCTATAGAGCTGCAACCAAAAAAGCACATGTTTATGGATTCTGCTTTGGCTTTGCCCAGAGCATAGTGTTCATTGCCAACGCTGTCTCTTACAGATACGGAGGGTTTCTAGTTGAAAATGAAGGACTCCACTACAGCTTTGTGTTCAGGTGAGGAGCCACAAACAGCTCTGGCCATGGTGTTAGGGTTCAGTTTCTCGATGGCTTCCCAAGTGTGACCGTGTCTGCCTTCCCCCCAGGGTCATCTCTGCAATTGTGACCAGTGGAACTGCTTTGGGGAGAGCTTCTTCCTACACCCCAAACTATGCCAAAGCCAAAACATCTGCTGCGCGCTTTTTTCAGCTGGTTGATCGGCTTCCTAAAATCAGTGTTTACAGTGACAAAGGGGAAAAATGGGTAAGAGCAAGAGGAGTAATTTGTGATGTCATCCTGCTCAATATAAGCAATGAAATTGTGCTAACAATTTGTAAGTCAGTCAATGAGGAGCACTGCTTTACAAGCAGGTTACACTGATTGTGTAACTGTTACTCTGCTATTTCGGGAGCAGCCAGCCCTGTGCCAGGCACTGACAGAAATGCAAAGCGTGGCACTCCGGATCTGCCGGTGTCAGACTCCCATCAGCTGGAACGGGACAGTCTGGATGACGCACAGAACAGCGTCTGTCCGTTCCGCGCTAGAGCTCGCACATAACCCGACAATCGCTAGCTGATAATGGAGGCTTTCTTCATTCGCATCCCAGATGTTGGGGGTGTCCGTGAGGAGGCGACTCATCTTTGAGTCACGCAGTATTAAAATGCTCTGGTTTTGGTGAACTGAAAAGTCAGACCCAGAAAATTCAAATAGTTTGTTTTTCTTTTATTTTTCCAGAATGAAAACAAAAACTTGAAATAATTGCTGTGAACTAACTACATTCATTTTTTGCTTCAAACCACTGATTCCCTTCAGAGGCTTTCAAAAGAGCTTTTTTAAGCATTCTAGGAAAACTGACCCGAATTAATGTAGTGTTTTAGCGTTGCAAAGTTCAGTTGATTTTTTTGTTTGTTTACCAAATCCAGCTTTTTGCACCAACATCACCACATTTACACTTACTTACAGAGTGTCTGTAGTAAAACAAAAACCTTACCCATTTGCAAGGCAATCCTGTGTCCAATTGATGCCTCTGACCAGTGCAGTATAGGGACGCATAAGCAGAGCAATAGTGGGATGACTAATGGCTTCATCTCTAGAGCAGCTACTTCAGCACATCTTCTGTCCCTCTCTCTGTGCCAATTTCACGCGCTCTAATGTCATATCTTAAGTAGGGAGATGCAATAATGGAATTGGAGGAAGAGTTACTTTGTACTTTACCACTCTCTTTTGAGCTTGAGCTCATGTAGCATCTTTCTCCTTTTTTTTCACCAGGATGATTTCAAGGGAAGCATTGAATTTATTAACTGTAAATTCACATACCCTTCTCGGCCTGATATTCAGGTCCTGAAAGGACTCTCTGTAGCTGTTAAACCTGGACAGACTTTGGCATTTGTTGGAAGTAGCGGCTGTGGTAAGAGCACCAGTGTCCAGCTTCTGGAGCGTTTCTACGACCCTGAGAAAGGAAGTGTGGTAAGCAAAGGAAACGTGGTTCACCTGTTGTTTTCAGTAGTGCTACAAGGACTGTTCCAAACATGTCCTACTGTGCAGCCTGGCAGTGGGGGATGCACATATGTAGCTTGGGACTTCATCTCTTTCTTGAACAAATGTGGGCTGTTTGGACAAGTGCCTGAGTATCATCGCAGATCCATTCAGGCAAGATGAGCATCCTACAAGCCTCAGGTGTACCCTCGTGCGTTATGGAGGCAATAGATATTCACCTTGGTATCTCCTGTGTGAAACACATATGTTGTGGGAGCACAAGCAAAAATTGAGGCTGAATGGAGCAGCAAAGAGTCTGGTACATCCCTGAATATAAAGCTTCAACATGCAGATTTTTTGTAGGTTATTTGGACTAGATTTGCCTTCCAGTTACTCAATTACTGATAGCTTAAAAAGCTTTTATATCATTCCCCTGTGTAAATACTTACCCTTCTAGTTTGATTTCTTTTTCTTTGGAAAAAATAAGTATGTGGTGATAAGTATGCCAGGAAGGCAACAAAGCATGTACCTAACCTCAAGCAATTACATAGTTCGCTTGGTCTTAAGATTAAGCAAATGTCCCAGCATTTGCCTGGATCACAGTCGTACCAGAAAGTACACATCACACCCAAAGCAGATTCTTCAAATCCCTCTAAGTCAGTTGTGCTTGTATTTCAGTAGTAGGCTAAACCATTTAGGGCTGCTATGATCTATTTGGGTTTTGCAGGCTGCTGTTTTGCCATGATGTTTCAAGGTTTCTTCTCTCTCCTGGTAGTTAATAGATGGACACAACACCGAGAAAATAAACGTGCAGTTTCTTAGATCAAAAATTGGAATAGTGTCCCAGGAGCCAGTGCTATTTGACTGCAGCATTGCTGATAACATTAAATATGGGAGTAACACCAAAGAGGTGACAATGGAAAAAGTCATCGAAGCGGCTCAGAAGGCTCAGCTGCATGATTTTGTCATGTCACTGCCTGGCGTAAGTACCTGTGAGATGTTGGCTGTGGAACTACAGATAGGCTGCTGGCTGTTCAGTGCAGTGGGAGTTGCACCAAAACATATGAAGCTGCTACACACATATACCTTCTATTAGCTTTCACCGCTCTCAAGGTGGGAGCAAAGAGGGTGTCACGGCCATTCCTTATGTTCCTGAGAGTGGGTGTGAGTTGCTACTGGATTGTTACACAGCAGGCAAATAGTTATGAAACTGAAACCAGCGGTTACAACTAGGTGAAAAGGGGAGATGTTTCAAGCCACAAACAAGAAAGAAGCAGCAGCACAGTTCCGTGGCTGCTGTTCTGTCAGTGTTATGCTGAGTCAGGAAATGGAAATCTTGTTCCCCCACTGTGGGAGATTTGCCTGTGACTAGGACATGATACTAAGAGAAAAATACTTGAAGGTCGCTGCTTATGTGTACCAAAGTTTTTGAATACACTGAAATCATGTAACTCTAAATCAAAAGAAAAAAACTATGGATGCAGTTTAGGCACCCAAACAAAACCCTTGTCCAGAAAGCCTGATTTATGCTCTTCTCCCAAAGCTACGCTGGGGGATTTATTTTGCCTCAGACAAACCACCCAACACCCTGCTATCAAATTGTTCTTCCACATCCATCACCCCTGGGCCACGTGCACTGCACAGCCTGGCTCAGAAGCATCTCCCCAAATAGGTGTATCAATCAGATGTATTTGCTTACACCAGAATAAAATCTTCCTTTTGTGTCTTTTTCAGAAATATGAAACCAATGTTGGGGCTCAAGGATCCCAGCTGTCTCGTGGGCAAAAGCAACGCATCGCTATAGCAAGAGCCATCATACGAGATCCTAAAATTTTATTACTGGATGAAGCTACATCTGCCTTAGACACAGAAAGTGAAAAGGTAAATGTGCAGCGATAAGCAATAAGGAAAGTGAGGGCCATGGTGTATCATGTGCCATGGCTTCCCCTGTGGTACAGACACCCTGATTCCACACTGTAAACTCAGCACTTGGAGTTTCAGTGCTCTTATGGAAAGATCCGGGAGGCCCAGCTGTAAAGCCAGCAGCCAGCTATGGGGGCTCTAGTGCTGCCAACGATAGGCAGCGCTTGTTCAGCCATGCACATACCAACTCCCTGGGTTTCAAAGCATTCAGTGGGAATGTTCTCTGACTATAGCTTCTGCGCATGAAAGTCAGCCCAAACAGAAATGTATCCAAGCATATGAATGATGAGCATGAACAGCCAATCAAAACAGCAGTGAGGGGCCTAAGAACTTGGGCAACAATTTGCGTGCCTTGGTTATGCTTGGAGGTTAGGGGAGTGGGGGTAATCTAAAAACACACCCACACTGAGCTAGCACTTGGGGCATCAGATGAATCAAGGCCTTCCTTATAGCTTGATTTCTACTGCTGTCTGCGTTTACCTGTCCCGTCTCTGTACTTGAGGAGTTGTTGTGTTCATACGCTGAGTTCATGGCACAGCTAAGCGCACCACTGACATCACCTTTGATTTAGCTTCAGTCATGTTTACAAGGCTGCAAGGCTAACTAATCCGAAGTAATCTGATTTCTCTAGCTCTGAGCCCCAGTTCAGTTCGTATGTTCTCACTGACGCTCTGTCTGTTGCTTTTAGACTGTTCAGGAAGCGCTGGATAAGGCCAGAGAAGGGCGTACTTGCATCGTCATTGCCCACCGCTTGTCCACAATCCAGAATGCTGACATCATCGCTGTGATGTCGCAAGGACTTGTCATTGAAAGGGGCACCCATGATGAACTGATGGCCTTGGAAGGAGCTTATTACAAGCTTGTTACCACTGGAGCCCCAATTAGCTGAATTACTGTGATTCTAAATTTCAAAGGTTGTTTTTCTGTACGCAAATACTTGGCAGTAGGTATGTGTATGTTGGTACCCCACTGTGCTACAACCTGCTCTACAGTATTGTGAGTTCTGTGGTACCCTAAATGTATGGAGCTTCCTGCATCAAGTGCACTTGTCGGGCACATGCAAGGGACTAAGCACAGGCTGATGAGTTCAGGATGTAGCTTAGCCCTCTGCTAAGGGAAAGCAAGCCTGAAAATGGGAAAGGTCATTGCTGGTGAGTTGAGGAATTGCCACCACCTGCCATCAGACTGCACAGTCCAGTCCTTCCCCAACCATAATCGAGGAAGTCTCCCCTCTGGTGTTCTGGAAACTTCTCTAGGCAAGCTGTATGAATGATGAACCACCCCAAGAATGATGCTGTGTATCTGAAGGGATCAAATCGCTCGGTCTGCTGAGGCTCACAGCCAGTGTCCTTCCTGCGGGTACAGGAGGAGGAGGAGGCAAACCATGCGCGGCAGCCGGGCTGTCGGAGGAGGCTGGGCTTCTGCAACTGCAGCACCAACGCACCGGTGCCCTGAGCGTGACATCACGGGACCCCTTCAACAAGGTGATTAAGCACATACAGAGAAAGCAGCTCCACAGAAGTAAGGAAAGCAATCAAGAAGCTGGCGAAGAGCATTTCCCCTACGCTCACCACTGATCAAAGCCATCAAACAGATTTTTTGATAAGCATAAAAGCTTTAGTTAAATCAATGCAAAATCCCAGAGTCAATCACAGTGGTTATTTAAATCACTTCTCTTGAGACACTGATATGTTTTCTTTTTTTTTTTTTTCAGAGGACTAGACAATGCTGACTATTTTTACAGAAATCATAACTCAGTAAAGGTAGAAAAAAACAGCCACAATTAGCTCTTTGTATGAAGTTGAGTTAGTAAATAGAGCAAAAAGTCATTAAAAAATTATGAAGGTCAGGAAGTATCTCCTCCTGATGGAAGCCTGTATCTGTCATGGTTTATAAGGTCTACTGCCTGTTTCTCTGAAATACGTTACAGGTTATTGGCTGCAAGATAACAGCACTCTGCCCTTTAGTGGCTGGGATCTTGGAGACAAAGCAGATAGAAATTCTAAACTACAGTTTCAAAATTTAAATCTTGAGAATTTAAAGCCAAAAAGTCATTCTCCATGTCTAAAAATCTGCAGCTGGTGGGGAGGCCTTCAGTCACTTGATAAATCATGCCACAGTAGAGTTTCTTACAAACTATGCTGCAGTATCAACTGCTGAAATATGAAGAGCAAGGGTGGAAACTTTATTAGAATAGTCCTGTAATTCCAGGTAGCAAAAATCCATGATTTCAACTTTTGTACATCTCCATTAATAGAAAGCCTTTCATTAAAAGAAATCTCCATTAATAGAAACAGCCCCTACTGAAATGACAATCTGACCCTGAAACGCTGTTTTCCCAAGGAACTCTGAAAATGGAAAAAGAAGCTGCATCAGTGACCTTCAGTTTTAATCATTTTAGCCTTCTTATCTTTCTGAACAGTGATTAGTTTGGATGGCTCAGGACTGAAACTACTGCCAGAGTGACTATCAATAACCTACTGACATACCTATATGATATTTAATTTATATTAGTATTTAAGGCTGTGGAAGAATAACGACTCTTTATTACAACCGACAATTACTATGCGTACTTATTCCATAATGCTTTTGCCTAAATGACACCACTTTTGTGACCCAAATTACAGCAATAAATTGTATTTTTTACTGGCTCTTGTGCTTTAGCACTTCATCTCATTCCCTTCAGACAAGCACGGGTATCTTGCATCAGCTAACAGGTATTTCTGTGTAGCCAGCTCACATCTGTCACAAGAGCCTGTGGTGCAGGATAGAGCTGTGAGGTCAATGCCACTGCACTAGCCCCTGCCTGCAAAGGAGCCTGCCACCTCCCTGTAGGAGCAGTGACAGGGCCCAGCTGTGTGGCACTACTACTGCTCATCCTGGGTCTAGGTACCTAGGAGAGAGCAGGAGCTGTGCGGGGGCAGCAAGCCTCACAACAGACAGCATATGCAAAGAGTCACACTGGGCTATGTGTTCCTGGGTGCCACCTCCTGCCACTTTATACCTGTGTGCTGTTGGCAACCACTTGATTCTAAAGCCCCTCAGGGCCTGTGCAAAGGGATTTGAGTGCAAGTGGAGCTGCACCGTGTGTCTGGTCATGTGCAACAAGCCCTGATGGACAGCTCAGTACAGAGCCGGACTGCCTGCAGGCAAGACCTCCCAGCCCTGGAGCTTGGTGACAAGACCCCTGAGCAGACTAAAGGCATCTGCTTACGTCTTTCAGAGCCAGTCCTGAGTGACTAGTTCTGGAGAAGTAGCGGTGGCAGTGTTTGCCATGTTTTCCCCTGCAGTCTCTGGCTTTCCAGCCACCTGATCCAGCCAGGCCACTCTGCACAGGCAAAGCCTGACTGTGGCCAGAACCTGTCCTTCAGGAAGGCAGAACACGGAACCCGTAGGCCAAACAGAAGCGAGTGCTGTGAACTGAGTGCAGTGCCAGCTTGGGCCCTGGTTTGTATGAGGGCTGAGGGACACCACTCACTCTGGCCAAGTCTGCCTTGTGAGAATCCTTCTGCAGACAGATGGAAAGACTTCTGGAATTGCATTATCCCAAAGTGGGCATCTCTAAGTCCAGAAAAAAAAAAGGTCTTAACTTTCTCCTGGGGATTAGTCAAGTGCTTTCCACTCTCCTTATTATATAGGAAAAGCTTAATTCATAAGGGGGCCTTATGGCCAAAAGCCGGTCGAGTAGTTCAGCCCATCACTGCCTACATGTTTATGCTCTGTCTCTGTTCCAGCTATCAGCACTATAAACAAACAGCTGCAAAGCTGATGCAGTGACAGCCTGAGCGCCCTTGGTTAACGTGCCACACCAGCTCACTGAACAGGCCTGCAGTATCATTTTCAACTGCGATCAAGCCACTAAAGGCTGACTAAGGGACCTGTAGGTCTATTTCACTGTGTCAGCTAAATGGCTGGCTCCTGATTCACAGTACTAAAATAGCAAGATTATATCTGGACGCTTGTTTATCCCACAACTCCAGGAAAGGCTAACTCTGTGGACAGTTTAGTGAACGCTCCAAAGATTCTCAGACAGCTGAACAAAACTCTACAGCCCAATACACTCAGCTGCTCAGAAAGTGTCTTATTCTACTGCCATTACTTTATCCATAGGTTAATTTCTGAAGTTGCTGGCAAAATTAACTTAATGGTTTTTTCTCCCACTATTTTTTGATTTTGTAATGTTCTTATAGCAGCAGAAAGACTAAGAGGTGGTTCAGACTGAAGCTGGTCTTAGTCCCTTTGCCTGGGGCACTGCAGGTGCAGGCTGAAGGAGCAGGACATGCCAAGGAAGCAAGTGACAGCCCATGCCTTGTTACGTGTCTGTACCATACTTGGAAGAAACCCACAGAAATACTGGCTGTCATTCATATTTATGGCTGTGCCTATCCCAACAGAGGCACCACAAGCCTCTGTAGCACCGGGAAGGACAGACTCTCATGTGGTAGGAACTTGGAATCTCTGCTCATATCTCCCAGCCTGAAATAGGCACCACTGCCAGTAGGCCCCGGTGCTGCTGCAAGAGGCACAGAGGATTCCCTGCTGTTGGCCAGGAGTGAGGAAGAGAAGGTCAGCTAGGACAACCTTCTAGTGTTTTGTGATGCCTCTGCAGTAACCTCGCTGGTAGGGAACAACAAAGCAGAGAGTATCTTGAACATGGCAGAAATCTTTGTCTTAGCTTTTGTTTTTCATTATTTGTTTCTAGTCCTATTAGCTTAGTACTTTTGCCTAAGGAATCAGAGTTATACGAGAGGCCGGTTTCAGGCTAGCTGCTGCGGAGAAAAAAGTTCAAAGAACCATTGAGGAAGATAACAGGGGATGCATAAAGCAGAGTACTACTCTGTCCATTAAAACCAGATGATTAGGTTTTGTAATTAACTTTAAAAAGTCACAGTATTCTTAAAGGTATTCTTAAGGTATTAGCCTCTTAAATAAGGATGCCTATTTCAGATTGCTCCTGTAATTTTTATTAAACTATTCAACTCATTTTCCTAATTAGGTAAGATTCTTTCCATTTCAATATCCCGCAACTAACGAAGTCCAGAAACAAAATCACATCTACGTCTGCTACGCCTTACTGCTGTCATCATACCGACACAGCCCTCCCAAATTACCTGTACTACAGCCTTATGCTGCTTGTATACTAAGTATTACGAGATGGTATCATCAAAATACTGCTTAAAGAGTGCTCATTAAAGGGAATATGCAACAGTGGTTGCTCAATAACAGGCAAAACCAGGAAAAGTACCTGCCTCTGCCTATTTCCAGCATCCATTTTATACAGCAACCACATCTAACATATTACTTACTTGTGTGCTTAGGTAAACGAAGCTGACAAGCATAAACATGGCAATGTCTTGGTCAGCAATAACATTGTCACAATTTACACAACTATGAACAGTGATTCAGGCTCGTGCCTCCTGACTGGAGAGACTTGGACTAAGTCACCTTTGCATTACAGGACCATGAACAACATTGTTGATCACTTCACAACTGACAACTTTCCTCGTTTGTTGCTCCATGTATGTGTACAGAACCCAAACATTTATGCATTTTCAATATCAAAGCTGTAATTATCATTCATTAATTCTGTGACCACTTTCAAAAAGCTGAAATGATAAAACCTACATGGTAATGCAAAAATATATTCTGCAGAGTCTAATTGAAAAAAAAATTTATTGTTTTATCCCACCTGGCTTAATCAGAAGCTGTTTTGCTTAGGAAGCTCAATAAGTTAACTCTAAAGCCTTGTTTATAACTATGCTAGCCTTTTTCACAGTGCCTGGGTAATGCCGTACACTTGTAGGTGGTGTGATACTGTCACACTTATAGAGCAGTTAACACACAATATCTATATACAAAACAATTAAATACTGAGTATCACTATGTACAACTGAGGCTTGAAACACCATCTATCTGGAGATGGGCAGGACTAAAAGACCACCAAGTAGCTAACTAAAACTAATTGATTACAACATTGTCATGGCCCAGAGTGCTGGGTGATTTCTAACCAGACTGCAGTGTGGTTGCAACACTTCTGGGAATAAAATCGACAAGTACTATCTCTGAGCTGCCAAAGGCATTCTTGAATGTACTGGTTACTTACCAGGAGCACATCAAAGATGCAGTGGCCTCCCCCTTGGTTAAAATGAGTTAGTTAGCAAAACTGCTTTTGCAGAGCGTCCGTGAACAGTTCATATCCATCCCCACACTGCTAACCATCTGGAATCTTTAGCTAATTAAGTTTCTTTTCAGTTGTCCTCATTAACGAGTGGACACAGTATGGAACCAAGGCAACTACAGTCAGAGGCATAGCTGCGCTCTTACAAAAAGAGAGAACGTAGAACAAATACTCAGTATGAGTAGGGATCTTAACAAAATTATACAGCTGCAGTGTAGCTAAAGAAGCAGCTATACACAATATGCGGAAACTTATCCTACAGCTGTTTTTACCTTTGCAGCTCGTGATGAACATTTCAGAATTAATTCCGAGACCTAAGCCAAAGAGCGCACCTAAATTCCTCACCAGTCCAGCAAACGGAGTTGTGTCAATGTTTATCCAGTCTGGATTGGCACACCACTTCTTGGCCTTTGGAACAGACCATAGCAAGTCGATGTCGAGAAGCTTGAGGACTAGATAAAAGCCAAGGGCAAAGATGAAAAGAAACAAGTTTGTCTTGATGTACATTCTGAAGCTTGCTGTCTGAATAGCAGGGGTATGCTCAAACGCCTCTGCCACAAGAATGCCTGTGGATTAGAAACTCAGTGTTACAGGGAAAAACACACTCAGACTTTGAAGAAGCACTTTTTACGGTGCCCCTGTAGATTTGACTTTTGAACACAAAAGAATATATCTATGTATTTTATATTTATATGTACACACACACACACACAATTTGTCACTTCTGTAGTACAAATTTTGCATATATGTTGAAAAAAAAGATACTTTACCAGCAAATACTCCAAGAATAACTTGATGAGGGAAATGTGTTGCTATGAATACTCTTGAGATGCACACACTGATCTGAATAATCCAAAAAATACTCCAGAGGAATGACCATGTCAGTCTAAGAGGGAAAAAGAAGATGCTTAAAAATTAAAAGATATTTCATGCAGTAATTTACACTAAGGCCCCTCAAATCTGGCTCATCTTGACCAAGCAGAGGTTTACAAGCAGAGAAATTTAGGATCAAATGATTAAGAACTGAAGTTAGTACTAAACATTTGCAATGATGGTTGCTCTTACAGCCACATTTAGGGCTGCAGGAACAGACCCAAGTACTTTCAGATGCAAGACACCACCACGGTTTTAGTGATGAATGTACTGGTGCTAATTTAAATTGCCATCAATGGCAATTTAAATTAGCACCAGTATATTGAACACCCTTCACATCATGAAGTCATACTTAAATGCAAAAGTTCAATTATTTGGTGACAAAATTCATGTAGTATGGGAACAACCTTGTCAGGCTTGGAAAGGAGAGACATCAAAGCGTTTATAAGACTTCCCCAGACTGCGGAGTAACATGCTACACTGAAATTTGCCAAGATTATGTACGTTTGCTTTACTACGGGGTAAAACAGGGACCACCACCCAAGCAGTAAATCTGTGTGCAAACCAAAAGATCCCAGATGCAAAGGCAATCAATAGAAATCAGAATTTCCAGTGTTGAAGATATGACATGACCTTCAATAGGAGCTGATTCGGAGATACTGTATGCAATGACTATGAAGTGAATAAATATCAACCTATACAAATGGATAAATCCTTTTAATATTCTTTTTCTTGACTTGAAGTAGATCATTATAAGGGGCTCTTGTTTAGCTTCGTTGGTTGAAGTGTCTTTTTTTTATTATTTGTTTTTCATAAACTGGACAAAACAGACTATGACTGTGTGGTTAAAAGAAGTCCATTAAGAACAGCATGCACATACAAAAACAGCTGCATCAGAATAATAGAAGGACACTGACCTGTGAAGGGTAACTGCTGATTTATCTTTCCATCTCACTGTGTAGCTAAGTGCTGCTGTGACCATTACATACCAGACGCAGGAGGATCCCATGGCATGGCCAGATGGGCTGCCTAGTAAAAACAAAAAGGAAATATTCAAGCTTAAAAGTTATGAATGTAACATGTCATACAGGAAATGTCTACTGGCAGTTACTCAGGCACATAATCATTTATAAAGAAAATAGTAACAAAGGTTGAAAGAGTGTCAGTTGCTTCTCAAAAGTTCATTTTATCAATATGAATTTTTCAGAAGACTCATCTATACAGAATCCTGAATGTTTTTCTGAAATCAATAGGTAACAGCTTAAATGTATTGGTGCGAGTTAGTATCTTGATTGGAAAGCACAGAACTTTTCCCTTGCTTAGATTTGGATTGTCTTTTTAAAACAATAGAGCATGTAGGGCTCTCTTAAGGCTGTGGCACACGATGTAGAAGTTACATACAAGGATCAGATGACATAGGTTTTGACTAGGCTACCTCATACTTCAGAAGAGCAACGGAGATTTAGTTCTTTGTAACATTCTAAATTAAAATATACCAGTATAACTTTAGATGACCCTTCAAAACTGCTTTTTATCTACTTCTCCAAGTAGCATGGTGTTAGCAATTGTGATTGTGATCTGTACCTCAATAGTAATATTAACAGTCCAGGTAATTCACACTTTAAGTAGTTTTGCAATGAATGTAGAAATGCACCTGGAGTGTGATGGGAGAACTGTGTGTTGATGTTTAACTTTGGTTTATTTTATAAATTTTAATGAGCTTGGAAACACTAGCACACAAAATGATGCTGTAACGTATTGTACTCATTGCTGTACCACAGCAGTCTTAACAGGGAACACTTTCATATAGAGATTAATAGTGATTTCTTTAAGCATAGTAATATAAATGTATTTTATTTAACAAAGCAAATTTTAATTTTACTGGAAATGATATGAAGCCCCACAGAAGTTCCTACAACTATGGAAATCACCAAAAAACAAAGTATAGTAGCATGACACAAAGGAAATTATTCCTAAAATCACTGTCAGTTCTTTCTCCCTATTCACCAGGTTTACATTGAACAAACTGAAATAGGAAAGGAAGGAACATTAGACAATTGGAATCTGCCTATACCAGACTTTCACAGTTTGGCTTTCCGTGGAGACAAAAGAGAATTAACAGGGCCAGGGTTATTTCACTGGCAGAAGAAACCATTCTGGCTGAAGAATGTGTTATGACCCAGCACTACATATAGTTTACAAAGCAGAAGAATATTTCAGTGAAGCAGCAAAACAGGAATATCGAAGAAGGCAAGAAACAATGATTTCTGGCTCCCTGCACTAATTTTTGATATTCTGCTTGGCAGCACCTTTAATAGTTATGCTACCAACTCTTTGGTTAATTTCATAACAGATGTACACTTCTAAAGCTCACAACAGAACACATGTCACTGATAAGGAAACCATAATGTTGTGTGTATCAGCACTGGGAAAGCTTCTCTTTGTTGTCATCTAGGAAAATGCCATCTAGGAAAAACGTTTCACAGTTCACTTGTTAATTACCTACTGGAAACAGAAAATACTCCACCTTAAGGATGATGTTCTTGAAACCTTACAAAGATCAGAGAAAAGGTGGCTGCAGGGTTTTAGTTCTGTTCATTCCTTAAGGCCAAACCAAATTCTGGTACTAAATTGCTTACCATGTACTCATATGAACAGTGCCTTCAGCTTTGCCTTTTGTCAAACAGCAGAATTTGGGGTTTGGGCTAACCCGGCAATATTTGAATATGCCCTTCTCTCATCTTGGGCTGCTTCTCTAATCTTTTCATATAAAGCACATATTTTTAAGTGTGTAAAGTTCCATGAAGTTTCACAGAAGGACCATGGCCACCTAACAGCTGCACTCAGTGCAACAGGCGAGCAACAGATACTGTCAGTGATCAAGGGCAAATCTGTAGGTGGGAAAAAATGCAGTCATTCTAAGTGCAAATAAGGAATGGCTATGACAGTGAGTGGTACCCACTGGACAGAAATAGGAATGACTTGTTACTTCAGGAAGAAACAAACAGGAAGAAAGGCCTCTTGGTTCAGTGAATCAAAATGAAACACACACAGTCCCAAATGGGCTCCGTTCTGAAAGCTTTTGAAAAGATCTGAAGGACTTTATACATTGGGTTACGTCCCAAACAAATTCACTTGAAACAGACTGCAGATCACATATAGATCAAGCATTATTAAACCCTGCCTGCTAGAAGGGCTTAAGCTTCTTGTTTAGAATTACAAGGGTATATAGTACAGGCTATTGTTAACAAAACACAGCTCTGCAAAACACTTAAAAGCTCGCAGTGGCATTGGCAAGGCACAAAGCACATCGCTGCCACAGTGTTTTCTTGTACAGTCAATTAAACCAAACTCAGCTCTAAGCAAGTTTGCCTTATTTCACATACTAGGGTTGCACTAATTCACTAAACTTCATTCAGCAATATTGCATTTGAGTTCCACAGAGTTCCACAGAGAAGTCAATCATATAGAAAAACAGTGAAAATACAGTAAAAATGTATATTTTTTTTTAAAAGAAAGATTTTTTCCTCGTATCTTTGTACACGTACTGCACAGGCCTCCACACGCACCACCACTACCGGTGTCTGCTTCTCAGAAAAGGGGTTCCATTTTCCACTTGTGATAGAAGATTACAAGCCTTCAAAATCAACATCCCTCTGCTCTCTTTTGGAACACACTTAAACAACACAGAATTTCTCTCCATAAGCTGCCATCAGTGGCACAACTGGTTCCAAAGTGACCTGGTGAAGCAGGTGAATCACTCTGAACCTATGACACAGGTTTTGTAAAAATTCTCTTCCAATACCTGCTTCATTCTAGCAAGTTATATTTACAGGGAAGCCCTCTCCAGATAGACTGTTTACATGCAATGACACAAACGTTCTTTTCATACAGCAATCAAACCCGTTCCATTTTTTTTCTTCCTTTTCCTGTGTTTTACTGATACTTAAACATGAGCTCTGAGATTCTGGTATCATATAAGATCTTTGAAAGACACATCCTCCCACCTACAAGCCACTATCTCTATTAAATATACCAATGTAATCTCCAATGTTTCTTACCTGGTCCAGTTTCACAAGTTATAGGAAACTGCTCAAGGCACGGGCTTGACTGATTGGGATAAATCATTGTTTCTTGCACCCACCAGTATGGGCGATGGCCAAATAAAATCCTAACAAAAATAAAATAAAATAAAGCAGAAACACAATTAAAAAAAAAGATTTGCATATCTGAAGGCCTCAGAAAAGCATGATAAATAATCTTACAACGAATATAAAGAGCTATATTGCCTAAACTTTTATAGCAGCTCTATAGGCTCTTATCTATCAAAATATAATTTCAAACATAGCAAAATTTTAATTGTGAATACCTGTTTTATAATTACAGGAGAAAATCTACTAGCATATTATTCACATAAAGTTTTCTAAACATGAGGCACATATAGTAACCATCATTAAAAATAACCATAATTTTTAAAAAAATCCAACTTCTTACCATTTAAATATGAGGTTGAACCAATCACCAATGACTGCCACCCATATCATTTTAGTACCAACCACTTGGTTGAGCTGAAACCAAAGTGGAAAATAAATTGAGAATATATTCCTGGGATCGCCAACATGTGACATAAAATTAAGGAAATCCTGGTATGCCCTGTAGTCCCTCTGTAAGTGCTGAATGATAAGCACACCATTGCTATGAAGGAGATCCATCTTAATGGATTAAATTGTACTTGAAATATAGCAAAGTTCCTTTAATCTTTAATCAAATTTCTAGTGATGGAGAATAAGAACCAAGGAAGGGAGCTATTAAAAAGTGAGAGAAGGTGATTGACATCGCCTTTATATTGTATCGGTGTGGTTTACCCAGCCATTCCTGGAACACGTGTCTCCAAATCTCTGGGAAAGCACATGGGCCTTTTAGCACTGGAAAGCTTTTTTGTTTGCAAATTTTAATTGGAGGAAACTAAGTGAAGTACATGCTGAGCAGCAGCAAATTGTGGGGAAAGTTTTGTGGAAACACAATGTGTGACTTACGCAATCCTTTGTATGAACAGTTGGAACATGTTTGCTTGAATTTCTTCACAGTTCATTTCTCTGCCGGATGGACATTAGCGATGTGTATACTTCATTAAGTGTTGCCTGTATAAAGGATAGAAAGAATACACAAATAATTTGGTCTCTGCAGAACTGTCATTAAATCTGTCTATTTCACTCTGAAATAAAATTTGGCTGCCATGCTGCATCTAATACTTTGCATAACATATCTTCAATCATGAAAATACAGCCAGCATCCATACATCAACAATACTCTTGTTCTCTAGATTCATTTTTTAAAGCATCAATATTCTCAGAGCACTGAAAATTCTCAGAGCACTTGTTTCCTTCATACAAGAAGCCACGTAAAACCAGGGCACAATACAGATGAAGCTTAATCTGAGTCATCTCATTCAGTATTGCCATTCTCACGTATTGCTTACATGATGCAAGTCCTGCACAGCGCTGCCAGAAGGAGCTGAAGTCTGACTTACTGCGTCCCCCCTTCCTGCTGCCCAGCTAAGCAAAAATGAGACCTGCTTTGTTAACCAAAGTTGGGATGGTTATGAGTATTACCCCTGAGGACACCAGAGAACTACAAGTATTTCCCCCAAGTATTCCCAAGGGAAGCACCTGGGTTCTCCTGGGCAAACAGCCAAGAAGACACAGGTTCTGTCAGAGAGCAGGACTTTAAGAGTATATGTATTAGCACGTGGTGCTAATATGGTGATTATCAATATTAGTACTAATAACTGTAGCATTGGAAAAAAAAAGTTTCATTTGTGAGGTGGCTACATGAGAAACAGAGTGAGAGTAAACAGATACCCAAAGTCTGATGATGACATTACCTGATACCATCAGAGTAGAAAGAGGAAAACTTCGGATCTTTATCAGGCTCTCATATTCCTATCTTCTATTCAAGATTATGTAGGCATCTGAAACAAAATCAGGAAAAGAACTCAGCTGTATGTACTGCACATTTCCCTAGTGCCTTCTCTGTGGCACTTGACACCACACTACACAAGCTGTGGGGACGAAGACATGAACTACATAACTGTTTTTGCTGAAGAAAGACTTACTGGCTTAACAAGGCTTTATGAACCATAGTGTGGTCAGGGAAGTCACATGGAAACGTTAAGTAGACTCAACATTTAAGGCATGACAATTCAATGGATTTAGGAGACCTCTCTTCCTGACACAACCTCGCATATATTTTAGGTATTACTAATCTGGTTTTAGAAACTTTGTAGCAGATTTAAATCCTACATTTATTGCTACCAGTTGCATTACCATATAGAAAACCTTAAAGATAATTTTCCAGTCACTTGTTAATGTCACTATAGGTGCTCAACAATATCAGAAAATCTACCTGATACAGGATGTGCAGGACCATTGCAAGAACTTTTTTGCATGACAGATATATATATGAAAATATAAAACATACACCCATGTTACCCACTGGATAGTGCTGCAACTGCTCAGGCTGAACTCTTCCTCAGACAGAACCACTCAGGTGCACTGGTTCTCCAGAAACTTTAATGTAACGACCAAAGTTAAGTCTTGTCAATGTTTCAGAACAGTAACCTCTCTTCACACGAATGCTAAAAGCCTCCTGATACTAATTTTCACTTTAAAGATTTTGCTGCTGATTCATATACTACTAGTTTTTTGGTTTTTTTTTTTTGCTTAATAGCAAGATAAGAAAAGCACCTTAGACATAATGACTAACGGCAAACTTAATCTTTAATTTTTCATTACATTCTTTCTGACTGCTGCAAAAGCTCCTATATCCACATCCTAGATACATCTGAGTAGTTTACAAAAGATGCTTAAAAACACCACCAACCAAATCCATTATCTACAAAACACAAAGCAGGAAGGTTCTGGAAGAAGTAAGCAGGTTTCTGTAAGAGGCAGTTCAGGTGATGTTCTCATTGTGCCTTGAAGCATCTTGCTTCATCCAAAAGGCAATCAACAGCTGACATGCAAGTCATATCTTGTCCTGCCTGTGATATTTGGCAACCTATAAAAAGTCTGAGACACTAAAGATTTTCCTAGCTTTAGTAACCAGCAGAAAAAAGATGGCAAAACCTGTCTTGAAATACTATAGTTAATAACTCACTTAAACCAACAAAGAACTACTTCGTCAACAGGCTTCCTCCCCTTCCTTTTCTATGCTAAGCACTGCAAAATTCTTCTGCAATGCACTTAGTATTTCAAAGTCACTTGATATAATACATGGAATGAAACTATTTGCTCTATTTTGCTGAAAGGAAAGCTAGAGATCTGTACAAAATGGTCAGAATGTGCATGCAACTAAGTTTTTTAAACCAAAGCTTCGTCTTGTTTTGATATTATAGAACCAAGGTTTGGCCTTCACATGAGCAAATGAGTTCTTAGTGCAGAGCAAAAACCTTTACAATGCCATCTGTTCATATAAAGAGTATTATATGTATCAATATTTTGTTTTGGGGGTTTTTTGGGGTTTTTTTTGTTTGGGTTTTTTTTTTACATTTTCTAAGACAGAAAACCAGAGACTATCCAAAACTTTATATAGTCTTGGTAGTAATGGAGAAACAAGAATCACATTGATGATCCACTGAGGGGAGGATAAAATGTTTACAGCTACTTTACACCTACATATTAGAGCAAATATTACATAACCACTATCAGATGTTGTTAAGCAAATGTTTGCAAGGGAAGGAAAAGCCCTCAAAGCAAACATTTTCTAAAACACTGTTAATGGAGGCCTATGTACTGGTCCTAACTTTCTGGTACATTATGCTTAGTTAATTGAACAGTAACATCAAATTCTACATCAGTGCTTTCATTGGCACTGGATCAGCTACAAGGATTAACTAGCAAGTCAGTAAATTCACAAGTAGACACTGTAAACAACTGACACCTATTTTCTTGAGTATGTATATTTTCCTAATGGAACACTGAAAAGATATATCTGAACTTGAGATTTAGGAAAAGAAGAATCTAAAGGAAGCCCTTCCCTCTCCTTCCATATTTAATTCCCTCAAACACTCCTTATTGGAACCAGGCAGCCTCAGTTAAGGTCAGGTTTCTTCAGGGCTGGACCAACCAGCAGAGGTTTAGCAAGCACTAACATGAACCAGTTGCTTTCTCCTGGTTCTGCCACCTTAATCTAATTTCTCCTGGTTACTACACTAGTCACTATTCCTTGCTGTAAACTATGGAAATGCAGAAAGCTAACAAACCTTGTGTTTGCAATATATGAATAACAACCAGACCTCAATATTTTTTTAGTTTTGTGTGTGTTTGTAGTGTAACAGTGTAAATGATACAAACAACAAACACATGGAATACAATTCTGGCATGTTCATTAAAGAGTCACATCTAAGGAATTCTAGTCGTTATAATTTATGAAGAGCTACTTTTGAGAAATCACACCCAACCTGGAGTTTAACGGTGAGTAAAAAATCATTCAAGTTCCATAAACTGCAAGCAAAAATGGAGCCTGGACCCCTAAGGGCAACAAACTATGGTGTAAGGGGTTTTGTTCCCTTTCCAATAAGTTAACTGCCTCATTTACTGTCATTCTCTAATCCCTGAAACTAGCCCTATGCCAATCACAGCCCAGTTAGGTCAGAAATCTGCCAAAATTGGTAGCTGAGTCTGTTTTTTAGCACCAGCACCACCTAAGCAGCAGTAGTTTTCCAGCCCTGAACTATGGCTCACAACTGCCCCCTAACACAGTGTTGAAACAGATTTCAAGGTAGCAACAAAATAAATCAATAAATAGCTCTTGGTTTGTAATAGGCTGCCCTTCAGTCTGAATGCAGATTGTCTGTTGCTGTTGGCGTACATCTGGTTGTCCTGGTGCTGTTGGTGTACATCTCAGAACCCTACAACTACAAAGACACCCTGAAGAGATGGAAAATGTAGGCAATTTGCATGCAGCATAATTGCATTGTCTCCAGCAAAGCTCCTAGTGCTAGAAATAACGTAAATCACTGTTAACCTCCATGCATCCCTGACTACCTTGTGGCTTGATGTGACAGACATTTATAAAAAACCTTTTCAGAACAAGTGGCTGGACTAGAGTTACGGTAAGGTTAGGTGTCAGAGTTTCTGACTGCAAGTCTGCTGAATCAGACCCAACAGAGGATTTGAGACATATGACCTTTGCTAGTGTGGGCCATGAGGCCACATTTCTGCATGTGGTTGGTAAGAGCTTCAAAAGAAAACTAGTATCTGCTAAAAAGGGTATGCTTTACTTGAAAATGCAGCTGGCAAACTGATTGTGAAAACTGTTCATAGCGGGAAAGTAAGGTTGAGGATTAATTATACTGCAAAGTCATGTCTCTAGAAAACTCTGAGGAATTATTTCCAAAAGATTCAGAAAAAAAAAAGGGGGAGTCACAGAAGGTATTGATTGTGCTAGTAAATGTCACAGGCTGAATTTAGTCTTTGGCTAATGAAAGTCTAAAACAAAGCAGACTAATGAAATCTAGGGAAGCTTCACTTTTGAAAAATGATACCTAACATTTCAGACCTAGTGCCAACTACTGTGGGGTGAACCTATTATCTATTTAACAGAAGGATTCAGAAGACACCAGGCAGAAGAACGCACCAAAATATTGCAGGTTAGAATTCAGAATTTGTTTAGACTAGTTGAACTTGTATTTGCTAAACTCCAGAGGCTGCAAAATATTCAGAAAGTTATGAACTCAAATAACCAAGTCTAGCAACGTTAGGGGGAACATTTAAACTTCTTACTGACAGTGTTCCCTGAGATGTGGTTAAGGTCTAACTGGGAAAAATGTAAAAGTGGTTCTAGTTAAAAAGTTTACGTTACTCCGAGATCATCTGAAAGCACTAAAGTAAATTAAAGTTAGGAAAAGTTCGTCAGCTGTGTTAACAAAATTATTAATAAGTAGATGGACGCTGGCACTCAGGATTGCAAAATAGCGCTTATCCAGAACCGAAAAGGAACATACCCAACTGCAGTAAGTACGGTGCGGCTGGGAGTAGGGCGTTAACTGTGGCTTTTGAGGAAGTGCTTGACAGGGCACAGGCAGCTGTATCGGTTTTGTTCATAACAAAACAGCTCCAGTCACCTCAGCGCGTCAGTCCCTGTCATAACGGTAGAGGCAAATCTTCACGATTCACCTGCCAGAGATAAAACAGCTTCACGCCTATGAGAGGATTCGGGCTTGGGGCGCTGAAAGGCACTTCAGGGGTCTCACAAAGCCTGTGACCAGGACGCCCCGGGCACGTCCGTGAGGAGACCGGACGCTGGAAGCAAGATCTGGCTTCCTAGGAGCCCGAAGGCGCTACCTCGCCCCCCAGTTCCGGCCCAGTTTCACTCGGCGCGAACAGCAGGCCGCACGTGCCGCGGAGGCCGCGCTCCCGGCGCCGCAGACAGCCCGGCCGCCGCCCCCTCAGCGGGCGCGGTCGAACGCCGTCACCCCAACATCCATTTTCCGGCGCGGGGAGAGGCACTCCCGGCTGCTCTGCCTCCGCGGCCACGCCGGTCCCACCCGCCACGGCGGCTCCGCCTCGCCCGGGGAGACCGTTACTGCGGCAACGGCACCAGCAGCTCCCGGCAGGCCACGCGGCTCCAGTCGCAGCGGGACGGACGGCTGAGCCAACCAGCGGTGCTCTTGTTGCGAGGCGAGAGAGAGGCGGCGTCCAGCTGGGGCAGCCGTTGGGGAGGCGGGAAGACGGCGGCGGTTTGAAAGCTGGCGGGCGCCGAGGGGTTCCCTGCGTTGTCGCCCGCCCGTCCTGCTCCCCGGACGGGGCTCCGCAGGTATCGCGGCGCCGGGGCGCGGCCGCGGCTGGCTCCCAGGGCTCCAGCCGTTAGTGTTTCCTCGGGCGGAGGGGGGAGCTCCGCCTCTCGGCCTGGGCCGCGGCAGGGTGCGGGGCGCCCGGCTCGGTGCGAGCTCCGGGGGAGAAACGGGGGAGGCGGAGGGGAGCGCCCCGGCGGCACAGGGGCTGCTGGACCGTGCGAGCGGCTGACGGTACCGCGGCGGTCCGCAGCGCAGCGCAGTGCAGTGCAGGCACTCTCGGCGCAGGTAACCATCCCAGCGCTGGCGGAGGTGCGGGTCCCGCTGTCAGCGCTTGTGGCAATGGCAGCGCTAGAACCGACTTCGGGAAAGAGGTTTTAACAACAAGCCGAGAGGGTAAAAGCAGCCGCGACGGCCCTCCCGTGAGCGCGAGTTACAGCTGCCCCAGTGCCTCGCTTGGCTTGCCACTGTATTTATCTGTTGGATGTTTGTTACAGCACAATGGCGAATACGAAGACGGAAGATGAGATAACCGTCTTTGAAAAAGAAATGAAAGAGTTTTGGACCAAGTTAAAAAGTGTTTGTGGCACTGAACAGATCAATCAGACTTTAGCACTGAGAGATTCCTGCGTGGAGTCCATTAAAGCACTTTCAGGTAAAGAGATACTATGTTCCTGGTACCTCTGCTTTTTCCAAGTTTTCATCAAATTTCTTTAGATAACTGAAATAACTTTCCATTACAGAGAAATGGTCCACAAAGCTGAAAGAAGGGGACCAGATGATTGACAAAATTACAGAATATAGTGATGGTATGGTATGATATTTATTGAGTCTAATATTTCTAAAATTAATACAGATAAACGATATGTTTAACTTCCAGTTTTAAAAGTTAAGTAACATGAGAATGAAGACAGACTTAAAACCAAACTCGTTTGGTTGGTTACAGGATGTAAATTGCAACTCACAAGCAGTTTGTTGGAAGGCTTACTTGATGATGCAGAAAGATCAAGATGTGCTAAAAGTTTTCGGTGTAGTAATTTTGGTACTCAAGTATTTAAAACAACTAAGTACCAGAAATTGCTGACTGCAATAGGAAAAATAAATTGCTTAGTAACACTAAATATTGCAAGATTACTTATGCCTCTTCCATATTAGTAATTGCATACAGGCAGCCTATCAGTCTAAGATTAATTTATCTAAGTTTTATAATTAAACCTCAGAATATCTAGTAAAAATAATTGTAACTAATGTCAGTCAGTGTTTCCTTTCCTTGCTTTCTGTCAGATTAGTTGTCTGTGGACACAATCCACCATCCTCCTGCATTGAACATGTATATATAGTTCTGGCACCAGAAATAAACTTCATCTGATTGAAGTATCCCCTACTTACTAGCTTCTCTTTTGAATAGCTTTCACTTTAAGCCTTTAATTGGTGTCCTTGGTTGTAATGACTTCTCTTGTCAGCTGAGAGCACATACATTTCACTAGATTTTATTCAAATGAGTAATTTCAAACTATACAGACAAGTGTTATACAGTGGGGACCTAATGAATTAACTGTACATGTTCATATTTTTCTTGCCTCACCTCAGGCATTCTCCAGCAGAGCCAACGCATATCAGAAAATGAGGAGCATTTAACAGAACTAAAGTCTAACCTGAATCAAGAAGAACAACAAAAGCAGGACCTGACTGACAGCATCCAAGAGCTTAAAGAAGAGTTGATGAAGAAAAAAGAAAGTAAGTGGAGGATAAGTAAATTTCCTTAATTGGAAGAGGAATTGTTTTCAATGCTTGGTTTTGATGGTCTTTAACTATTTTAAGTGCTTTTTTTTTACCTTTTATAATTATGGTGGCTTTTAAAATTGTAGTAATATCCTCTAAAAACAAAGCTGCTAAGGAGAAAGTGGAGCGACTATGCAAGTCTAAAGTATTATTTGAAGAGCGGCTTGGACTGGAGATACGCAGAATTCACAGTAAGTTTCTGTGGTTTCCCTAGCTTCCACACAATGTGGTTAATATTGTGTTGTGCGGTGAAGAACACACCAGCTTACACAGCTGAAGAACTGTCCCAGCCTAGGTATTACCTTTCTCTCAAATGGCAGAATTATGGTATGTTAAAATGCATTTGTTTTGCAAAGAGACCAAGTTTGCTCCACTCGCAGGTATTTTAGGAATATTACATAGAACTGTAGCCTAATACTTTTTAGTCATCATTATGACCCTCCAACAGAAGTTAATGGTGTTAATTAATTCTGTTTGTGTTTGCTTAGATGAGCAATTACAGTTTATATTCAGACACATTGACCACAAAGATCCTGATAAGCCGTATGTGTTTACCCTTGCCATAAACGAACAGGGAGATTATGAAGGTATGTGAATTTGAATACTTAAGCAAGAGGACAGAAATCTGATTGACCCTATTTGGAAGAAAAAACAAAAAGGGGGGGTGGAGAGAGAAGTACAGTTTAGTTGTAACCTTTTCTCTTCCAAATTCTGAATGAAAGGGTAATATTTTTTCATGAAGTTGGTTTTGTTAATTTATATGGAAATACAACTGCTTATCTTTGCTTCCTTCCATTTGTGAAGTTGGTAACTTTTTGCTGAGTAAAGCAGGAAAGAGGAGATACTTAAAGCCATAGAAAAATGCTTTGGTTTGTAGTTTGCTTTGGTTTATAGTTTGCTGCTTCTGCTAAATCAAGCATTCATGCTTACAGACATATTTCAACCTGTTTCCAGAGGGCAGGAAAAAAAAAAGGTTACCCTTACAGTTGTCTGATGTAGGACAAAGATTAAACCTTGAAATCTAGTATTCCTCTTCTGCAAGGGCACAACTTCTCAGAACTGAAAGCTGGTTTGCAGTACAGATCTCCAGCAGTTATGAAGAACGGGAGTGGTAATTTGAGTACTGTCCTAAGTAGCCTCTAGATGAGGCTCTGCTACGCCTCTACATATGGCCTGAACAGACTGTTTTTTTCTAATTCCATTCTAAACTGTCTGAAGCTAAAAGTTTATCACATGCTGGGCTACATCAGTTTTGTGCCTGATGCCTGCAAAGCAATAAAACTGTTTATGAATGTGTTTCAATTTTTAAGTAGATGATGGATTACAGGGAATTGCTGTAACAGTTCAAGAGCATTGAGGGGGAGGCACGTAAATAAAGTTGTGTGCTCTTTAGGGCCTTGGCTTTCAAAGAAAATTATTGAATAAGTTAGGAAGTAAAGATAACACTACATTTGTATTTCATTAGCATATAAAAGCACTTTTTAAAATACATAATATTCTAATATTTTGGGAATTTGTGTCATTTTAGTGACTTCCTGTACTCCTCCTCTGGACTGTATAGAAGAGTTCCAGCTCAAAGTGAGAGAAACTAACAATTTTTCTGCCTTTGTTGCCAACATCAGGAAAGCTTTCACTGCTTTATCTTATAAACAGTCTGCATAAAACCAGTTTAGACCTCTGTTTCTTGCTCTACCAGACTTAGTTTTCTTCCTGTATGGTGCATCTATGTATTTATCTATGTCTTACTCCAATTTCTAAATAAAGAAAAATAATGAAAATGGTATTTTAGTCAACTGTCATCCGCAACTGTTATGGATCATTCTTCAAACAGTATAATCAACTACTTAACTGACTCTCTTCAGGCATGTAGTTTAATGATACAGTGATCTCTACTTAGTTACCCCAGGAACATACTCAAAGTACTTTCTGTAATTTATGTCTCTCCCAAAAGCATCAAACCATGTTTCAATTTATATGTGGTTGTAATAGGCCTTCTAGTACAGTAAAAAAAGACCACTTAAATTAGATGAGGGATCACCATCACTTTTCAAGTATATAAAATGAAATATTAAAGTGTCCAACACTCTCCATATAATGAAAATAATCCTTTAAAGTATCTTTTTCAAGAATGTTCCAAATTGTTTTTCAATAAAAACTAGACCTTCAAAATATTTCACTGTTTAGTGAAAAGTCTTAATTTAAAATAGCACATGTAAAAGGAGGGCCCTGTTTTTTTCTGGGAGATGTTAGTTTAGGTAACTTCTTTAAATCTATACAGCATCTACCCCCATCAGCATTTTCTTTCTTATTAGGAGCAGATTTTTGGAACAAAGCTCCTGCTGCTCACCACTTTATTTCACATTTCAAATGCAAACTACGTTCCTTCTGAAAGGAACTAAACTTGGAGGTGCACCCATAAGGTATTCCTGCTGCTAAGGGGATGTAGTCCCTGGGACAGACCAGAGCTGATTTACAGTGCTTAATGCCAGTGTTGGTCTTCCTGTTTACAGTAGTAACTGAATCAGCACTCGCTGTTCTTACCCCAACCTATAATCTTAAGCTTGGGCAAACAAACACCTCACCCACCCCTTCCCATGTTATTTCTATCACTTCATAAGGTTAATACATAAGCCTAGCCATTTAGACATGTTAAAATCTAGTGATGCTGACAAGATACTCTTACTACAGTTGAAAATATTGCTCAGTCTGACGTGAGCCGTATTTTAAATCACTTGTTTAAACAGTACAACTTACACAGACTATGCTCTCAGTCAGCTTTCTATGACATAGCTAAAGCACATCTTCAAAAACCCCAATAATACACGTTTGCACATGTTGGCTCCAAAGAGAGAGATAAACTTCCATTTCTTCCCCATCTGCATTAATGTGCTATTTTCTCAATAATGCATCATTCTCCTTAGGGTGTCCTATTGATTTTTTTTTCCTTGACCTATACAGCCAGCTACACACAAAACAAGCAGTAAGAATGGTAAAGGTGCCAACTGATTACATTACGATTTCAGAACAGAATGGCAGCAGAGGCATTTCTGCAGTGGCATCTCAGATGAAATAAATCTTCAATTTCTGCCTTGTCCATGAACAGCATGTACTCAGACCTTTGTACTGACAGTGGGAGAAACCAGCACAGGCTGGGATACTGTCTTCAAGCACGGGGGCCTACTCGTTCGTTAGCAGATTTTGCCTCCTTTTGAATCAAGGTTTTCAGTCAACAGGAACATTTAAATACCAGGTATTTCTTTCAGTTAGTTGCTTCTACCACCAAACGAGTCCTGTACACACACTTTTATGCAGATCAAGAGACCAGCAGAAATGCCTTTAGCCAGCTCTGCACTTCTATCTGCTCTGACAGGAGCTACAACTGCTTTGTTGGCATCTCCTTGTACAGAAGCCCTTACCTTCCATGTTGGAAAGTCTATCCCTTCTGGCTTCTCACTAATGAATGACATTGCCCCTGCATCCAGAATGACTGTATTAATTTTGATCCATATTCAAAGCTAGGAAAGTTTATGGAATAGATTAGTTTCTTGCATATTATAAAATATGAGGGAAACTGCTTGTGACATCACTAAACCAGCCTTCGTGTTAGCTGAAGACCTGTCTTAAAATCTTAAAACCTTTGATTCTGTATCAAACACACTTCCACAATTTCACACATATGTATCTGTGCCAATCTGTAATTTTCCATTTGTAAATGAAGCTGCACAATACAGTGATATCCAATAACAGTGAGGACAACTGGGATAACACTCTATTCTGACCCAAGAGGTGCAAGTATTGGGACCTCAGTGTACTGGTAGGCCTACAAACACAGACTGAAAGTCTACAAAAAGCATATGAGAAAGCACTAGAGCTCAAAAGCAATACACAGATCAAGCACTATGACACACAATCAGGCCACTCCAGTTGGTGCCAGAGCTCCACCTACTAGCACGATCAAGTTTATTTTAAGGCAGACATAGATTTTAACCAAGGCTTTTCCTTTTTTCATCAGATCAGTTTGCCAAACACTGAGCTTTGCTTTCTCTTTCAAATTGCTGACCTCTACGTAGCTACCAAGGCTCAAGCCTAAAATGTGTGGGCCATCAACTAATACTGACCATTTGTGACAGGACAAGGAGTAATGGTTTCAAAATAGAGGGAGGCAGATTTAGATTGGATATTAGAAAAAAGTTCTTTACTGTAAGAGTGGTGGAGCACTGGAACAGGTTGCCCAGGGAGGTGGTGGATGCCCCATCCCTGGAGATGTTCAAGGCCAGGTTGGATGAGGCCCTGAGCAAACTGATCCAGTTGGGGATGTCCCTGCTTCTTGCAGGGGGATGACCTCTGGGAGTCCCTCCCAACTCTAATCATTCTATGATTCTATGATTCTGATACTGAAACCTGCTGATGTACTACTGGTGCTCAGCACCTCAAGTTTATCTCATAACATAGTCTAAAAATCTGGAAAGAAAGTGTTGCATTCATTAGATATTGGAAATACACTATGAATTAAAGTACTACTGGGAAGACAAAATATTATTTAAATTTAATAACATTTAATGTTATTAATAAACATTATTAATACACAATAATAACATATGTACTAAGTAATCACAATTGTAGTTTGGATGTCAGCAAGAGGCCAGATTTGAAAAGAAATCAAATTACTGAAAGTGTCCTGGCTAACAGAACAGTTTTATCATACACCTACTCAACCAAAAGGGGAGATGGTTAAGCTGAGTTTGTTGACATTTTTCATAAACCCTCTTGGATGTTGCCAGACATATTTTAAAAAGTAAACAAACAAGTAATGGCTACCTGTCTTCATTAAAACAAACAGAACTTACACTGTGTTTCTGCCATGATCCAATTGTGTTATATTACTTAACTGTCTTCTCCAATGCTTCAATTGACTTTGTGAATTTATTCAGTACCTTGATATTGTGTAAATTAGTCCCGTCATTATAATACTCTGAAATCTCCGTGAACTCATTTGTGAGTGATTTATATCTTTCAAAACCCTGCCAAACCTGATATAACACAGATATGCATATATGAATCACTTAGTCCCACAGGCAGATTACAGTATATTTTTTAACTGCATGAATTAAACCATCCTAAAGAATTACAGTAATACTCTTACCTTTTTGAAAGCAGTAGTTGTGATACAATTACATCAGGCTTTACTGCTGAATAGGACTGTATGCCTGAAAGGCTGGGGGGAATGGCTCTGATTGCCAGACAACTCCATTATTTTGTTCTTATTATCCCTAATCACTTAACAATTATACATAAAGAATCCTTTATAAGATGAGGCTTATAAACAAGTGGTTCCAGCAGAAGCAATGAAGCCTGATTTTCTACAGATCTGTGGTTTTGTCCTTAAATGCTATTCTCTCCACTGCAAAATCCCAGCTCTTCTTTAGCTCTCCCTCTGGGGAGCCAGTGCCCCTCCTGAGTCAGGCTGCTCGAGCCTCTGCAACACAAATCTCCTTTTCAAATTTGGAATAATTGAGCAACAGGTTCAAAAGGTGTTTAGGAGACTGACTGCAAAACATAGTTTAATCATGCAAATGTGTAGTGGTTATTTTTACATGACCTTATATATATTTTAAAGTGGCTGTGCACTGAAATGATGAATTGAAAGAAGGTACAATTACTGTTAATTTGATTTCCTTCCTCTTCAGTCACAGCAGGTCGAACAATGCTAATTGCTATTGACTCAAGTGTTCTGTGACTAATGGATAACTTTATGTGGAAACAGCTCTTTGACTGACTTGGCTCAATGAATTCTTTCCCACTGGCTACTGGATCAAGGGCTCAGTTCTTTACTATCCAGCATCTTCTGTAGCAGAGCTTCAGCTGGAATAACTGGCTTGGACAGAGAAACAGTTGTGTTGAACAAACACCAAGTATACATCATTATTGTTTTGATTTAGAAGCAAGCTACACTTCACATGGAGGTCATTATTATTAAAATAGATTCTGAGCATTTAAGAGCAGACTGAAACATCAACCTTTTTGTTAAGGAAGGAGTAGGTAGATGTGATAGAAGGGTGACCTCATGGGTGGTGTGCCAGGTTAGTATACCACTAAGTTAAAACACAAGACATTCAAGTAAATGCACACCATGTAGATTAAAAATAAAATCAGGCAAATAACTAATACTTAACTGTCTGAATGAGGGTGACAAGAGATAAAATTGCTTGTTTAAATCCATGTCTGACAGCCCCATTAATGGAAAGACAATGCAACAAAAAAAAATAGTAATTGTATTATTTTAAGATAAATCATCAGTATCAGCATGACTTACTGGTCTGTATTTTCTCATACTTGGTGCAAAGGCAGAAAATTCTCAAGTTCCTAAATAACTGATGGAAAACCTCTTCTGATATACAGTCCTCAACACAGTCACCTGGACCTCTGTAGTAATTAGCTGTCACTAATTAGCCTTCTCTAAATTTAGTCCATAATTCCGACAGTCTGTTTGGGATTGTATTGTAGTAAGGACCACCCTTACTAAGTGCTCTGCTAATGGCTTTGCAACCAATCAATATACCAAATTTACAGCCAATTTTCCTGTAATTTACATGAGAAAGAGAGTTTTGCTCTCAGCTGCTCCTGCTGATGTTTAACTATCAATTTCTTGACTGTATTGTTTGAACAGAACAAGCATTACAAATTTGCATCCAATCTTGCTTTTGATTATGCATTAATCCCATCCAGGTTGGCAGCCCCTGTCACTGTTTGCAATCTACTTTTCTTCTTCCAAATAAAAGAGTTAGAATTTTATAGGAGTTCCCTGTGAAATCTTAGAGATGAGTTCTTAAATAAGAATTATCCCATGCCAAATAGCCCATTCTGTGATGGATGTTTGGACTTAAAAGAATAGCATGGATTGTCACAGATTAACTATGAGCAATCTCAATGTCTGCATACCCTTTATATGACCAAATTTTATTTGAAAAAAATACTGAATTAGTAAGAAATTTATAGGAAAGGGAAGCAGCCATTTAAAGAATTTCATGTGATGTTCACAGCAGTCTGGATGCTTTTTACATCCACCCAGTCCAGGGGATACCACAACTCAGGTCATCATTTCCTCAGTGTTGCTGACTGATACAGGAGAGAGCAGTTTTAATCAAGAACTATTGTATCCTCTGAATTTCAAGATTCTTTTTTTTTATGTGAAAAAATTAGGGGAAAAAAAGGGTCTAAATATGATAAGAAATGCTACTATCATGCAGCTGCATGGGGGAAGCCTTACTCAGTCCTATTCTGGAATGAATGATAATAAAGTGCAGAGCACTTTCAAGGGAGAGGACCTTACACTTGGGTGTTTTAAAACATTTCAGAACTACAATGGTGTTCTTCAGATGTTTAAGAGAGTATTAATTTGAGAATGTAAATATATGTTGCCAACAAGTAGCTTTATAAATTATTTTACCTTTTAACCCAATTAGTAAACTATATCACTTACACTGCAAATCATACTGCTCTTACAAACAAAAACTACACTAGAATAGTTGTTTTTATATTGGACTTTACAGGAACTAAAAGCTAAAGGTTCTGTATCACATGTAAACAATCACATTTCCTAGACAGAACCTCAAAAACACCTCAGTATTGCACACAACTCTGCATTTAAATAATCCCTCTACAAGAATCATCAACAGTGTGGCAAATTCAGGACCGAAGGAGAGGTACAAAACACTTTATATATACACTGCAGAACACATAGGGTATGACTCCACTGACACCGGTTGGCAGAGTAAAATGTCTCAAGGAGCAGTTCTGGCATCCTGCGGAATGCAAGAAGTGGATCAGAAAACCAGAATGAAGAAGGAAACAGCAACCCTCTGAGCACTGATAAATTCACTTCTCGGTCTTCTTCAGACTAAACAGACCCAGCTCTCTCAGCCTGCCTTCATGCAGGAGGTGGTCCAGGCCCCTCATCATTCCTGTAGCCCTTCACTGGATCAATTCACCCAACTCTCTAGTCTGATAAAATCTTGCTGAGTGGCAGCACAAACTTCTTGTTTACCAGTCGTCCCTCCCAGTTTTGTATCATTGGTGAACTTGCTGATGGTGTGCTCTATCCCCTCATCCATGTCATTCCTGAATATGTTGAATGAGACTGGACCAAGCGCTGATCCTTGGAGCACACCACTAGATACAGGCCTCCAACTAGACACTGTGCCATTTAACCACAACCTTCTCAGCTCTACCATTCAGCCTGTTCTCAACCAACCCCACCATCCACTCACTCAACCCATGCTTCCCTAGCTTACCTATGAGGATGTTAAGTCAAGTCTTGCTGAAGTCATGGTAGACAATATCCACTGTTTCTCCTTCATCCACTTAGCTGGTTATGGCACCACAGAAAACTATCAGATTGGTCAGGCACGATTTCCATGGGTGAATCCATGTTAGCCACTCCTGAAAAACACCTTCTCCTCCACATGCTTACTGATGATCCCCAGAGTAAGCTGCTCCAAACTCAGATTTCCCCACCCAACACAGTCATTTGGATTTGTTCCACTCACCTTCTGTATGACAGGTGACTCTGTCACCAGCTTTTAGCCCTTCTAAAGCAGCACAGACGTCCTCTCTTCTTCTGAGAATTCTGTATTTCTTTTACAGAGGGACCTTTACAGACTTAAAGATGCTACATAAAACATTTTTGCTTTTTCACATTATCCTTATGTGAAAATCTCTCCTTTGTGCTATTTCAGTTGAGGGGCATGTGTGGAATAGGGAACATGAGATATTAGACACACAACTAGGCAAATTCCCACATAATTAAATCTCTTAATTAAAAAACAATTAAAATGCCATATTAAATGCAATACAAAATTCTCTATTAACATCTACAATAAATAGTTCTTTAAACACACTGCAAATCCCCAGCTTTACTTCTCTTCCAGAGGCAAAACCCTCAACTGATATGTGGAGATGTTTATACAGCCAGCACTTGCGTTATGCAAACTGTGCCTTCAACTTTCTGCCGAAGTTTTAAGAATGTTTTCATGTGTTCCATTTATAAGTACTTCCTCATCATCTCTGAATGCTGCACCACAGCCTGCCTGACAATGGTATTTTGTAGGCTTTACTTTGGTGAGTGTAAGAAGGCAATTCCAGTTCACTGCATTGCTACATAGAGATAGCTCCTTGTTTAAAACACACAAAACCCCAGAAAACACCCCTTCTCCCACCCCCACCCCTTTCTTTTAACAGTAGTGAAAAAAACATAGGATTGTAATCATAAGTAAGCAAGCAGATTTGGTCTACTTTAATGGCAGAGGTCCGAAAGAGTTTCCTTGGCAAAATCAAGAGCTGCATTTTGTCAGGGAAACCACTGTACAGGTGGCCCTCTTCTCTCACTTCCAGAAGTTGTCAGTAGGTGATGCTTTGAGGACTGACACTTTAACCCAGAACATCTGAATAAAATTCTATGTTTAAGAGACTTTGACTACCTTGACTGAAAAAAGACAGCTTTTCCAAAGTGGGTCCAGCTGGACACACAGGAATTATTAACATGCAAAATTTTACTTTTGAAAACCTAGTAAAATGGCTTTTAAAATAGCAATATTTTAATTAGTATAGAAACATCTTGCCCTTTTATCACTTACTGTTACAATTTCATACAAGAAATAACATTAAATACCACAGTGACCACCTCAGCAAAGACATAGTCTCTAAAAATGCTGGAGTCTGCAGTGTGGATAGCAATCTCTGAGCTAGAACAAAGGAAAGCATTGTTTGCATTTCACAGAAAAGAGAAGAAAAACAACACTACATTCCTAATACTTATGTTTATTATGAAAGTGTCTCCAAATTAAAATAAACCCACAATACTGATTGGTTCCAGAGATTTTATAAGGAATAATTACTTTCTGTATTAAAAAAAAAAAACAAAACCCAAAAAAACAACAAACCAACAGAGTTAAACACAAAATAACTCCCAAAGTTCTACACAACAGCTTTACATGAAAGGACTTCTAGCCAGCATATCACTGTGTCTGGGACATTGGAGTTCCCACACATCACTGCATTTCTGAAAGAGTTGCTCAAGCACAGAATTGTCATGAAAACACAGGTGAAATAGAGTCATCTGCCCCACCCCGACTTTCAACAGGCAGTCAATGTGCACAGTATGGTATGACAGTTGGCATATGAAAGTTAAACCCCAGGACTGCAAGAAGCTGAAGCTCAATAGAAGTCAGAAAATATGTTTTGTTACACAGATCACTGTTGGTCATGTAAGACAGTAATTCTGGTGTTGTGTCTTATATATGTGATCACTGACATGGCTCCAGAATCTCATCTCACAGTATTTCCTCCAGTTTTTTTAATTGAAAGCAATTTCAAAGACTGAGAATTCTGTACAGACACACTCTAACACTGTGTTTTCATTGCAACTACAATCAGAAATCTTTACAATTTAAAGGCTATACAGGTATGCCACTTTTCCAAATCTCCACTAGTGCTTTTTAAAAAGAAAAGAAAAAAAAAGATTAAGGTTGTCTTACTGAAGTTCCCATTAGGTCCCTGTTCCAAATCAAAACCAGTCAAAACAAGTAATACAAACTGGTTTTGCTTTATGGTTTAAAGGCAACTAGTTTGCAGAACACTGAAGTTAGGCCTAATAGGGTCTACATTACAGGAAGGGTAAAAAGTATTCAATAGCTCCTCTCACACAAATGTCACAAGAAGTAGACAATAGGAGACATACAAAAATGAGTTGTAGCAAAGATATTAAAAAAAATACCAAAGCATCAACTGTAGAAAATCAATGGTAGCCCATATTTCTCTGAAAATACAGAAGGCTGCAGTAATGAGAAGATGAATGAAAGAGGCATTACACTTCCTACTAGATGTAAAAATGTACACGGTGTCTAAATCAATCTGTGTTGATCATCCTAGACATTTGCTGCAGGGTAACAGCTTTCTCTGCTGTGTCTCTTTCAGAACCAGAAAGTGACTTATACTCAAAACAGATACGGATTTAAGACAAGAATCCCTTCACTGTAAGCAAATCTTTAGTGCATGTACTTGGGTCTCAGAAAAAGGATTTGGCATTGGCAATCACACGGAATGGTCACAGGTTGAAACAGGAGCATCTAAAGCTGTGACACCTGTTCCAATTCTGCTGGAATCATTAAATAAACAACACACACACACAAAACTACAAAACGCCAACAAGGAACCAGCATGGGACACTTTGGTATTTTAAAACTAGTGCTATTTAACACTGATCAAGTTCCAAAAGATTCCAACGTCCACCCTTGCTGTTTGATCAGATATTTCTACCATTTTCTGTGATGTTTTAAGTTTTTACGAAAAAAATTTCCCACCATCTATTTTTCATTTGGTACAAAACATGGAAAACACTTAACAAAAGGAGACCTGAATCTTACTTTACTATATTCTGGGCTGGCTAGGGAGAGAAGACAAATCCTTACTATGCACTAATAAACTCCACATATCATTTCCTCATATTTCTACTTCAACATCTCAACCACTGTGTTGTGTACTGTACTACAAAAGGGGCGCATAGAAGTTGAAGACAAACAGGTTATAGAGTACAAATCCTCATTTCTAAAATGACTAAAATGACAATTCTATAAAAGGTATGAATATACAGAACCTTTTAAGATCTCGCATTTACCATGAGCCATGCGGATAATTTCAATCCATTTTCTGGAATATGTGTGATTATCCTCTAAATATTTGATGGCCTCCAAAAGCACCTTGCAAAGCTCTTACACAGAGAAGCAAACAAATTTGAATGAAAAAGGAAATAGCTGTATGACATTCTCCCTGCAGATTGGAAGATGAAGCCAAAGTTTTGACATCCATCGGTTAAAGGAATGAATCAAAACACTCTGCCAAATATGATCACTAAAACCACTTGGCCCTTCCTGCTAATGACAGAAAAAATTGTGTGACTTTTTACTTTCCACAAAAACCAAACTGTAGCTTGAAAGTTAAGTGATTGTTCAGTAAAGTTTAGTGAAATTCTCAGTGCTTCCTTAGTCTTATCCAGTTTCCTCAAATATGTCATTTGAATCATCTCACCTATTTTCCAAACATATCTGTATTGTGTCCTAGGCTGCGAAAAAGCAACTCCAAAAAGCCAGGTTTATGAGACGAGTAATTCACTGAGCATCAGCAGAACCATGGCAACTGTCTATATGCTTTAGCACATCATAAATGTAACTGAATTTAAACTGAATTTAAACCTCAAACAAAGGGTTTCAGTTCAAGTTGCATTATTTAACAGTGGGAGTACACTAAGAGCATACATAGCCAGTGACTGTGAATCAGTGTGAGCTGTGTTTACACTGTTATTCTCAACAATTGTCTAGGCAGGTCAGATTACAGATTGTTTAATATATCACAGTTATTATTGACAGCAATTATTAAACAACTGTCACTTCAAATAGTGCCATACTTTCTACTGCAATCAGTGTATTTTCACATGTATAACCTGCCCTGCAGATTTATAAAATCAGAAGCACAGGAGACAGGTGAAAAAAATTAGAGGCAGAGAAGATTCTGAAGGACAAGGAGATTTAAGTAAGACTCCCTTACTCCCTCAGATATATTCATGGACATATAAGGGATGCAGCTGCTAAATTACAAGGTTACCTGGATTTTTCAAAAGGTGCTCTATGGACAGTAAAAATTACTTTTACAATTTACAATTTTTCAGTTTTCTTACCTTTATAGCCTGCTAAGTGGAGGTCCTATTTTCATTCATGTCATTCTGTCCACCCTTTTAGCATATTGCAGAAGGGTCCCTATGGATATTACAGGTTTCAGAAGTTTTCAAAACTGACCAATAGAATAGGACAAATCTCAGTTTTACAAGAGAAAGAAGTGGTAAAACAACTTTCTTTAATGGAGTGTATAAAATAGTGCTGTTAAACATGTTTTAATGGCAGCAGAAGCCATCTGTATTTTGCTATTTGCATAGATGGAAGGAATCAGAAATAGTTCCTGGCTATAGAGATCCAGCTGAACATGGCACTCCAATCCCTTACATATGATAGAAGACACACATTTTTTCCTGGTTTGCTCCTTCCCTTAATAATTTTTTTTTTAATATATATAAGTCTTTGGTCTATAAGCACATTGGTTCTGTGTGCACATACACAATACTGTTTAACAGTAGGTTGCATAGAGTCTGTAACCCAAGAACCTCGCCTACTTTTGGCACTGCTGTCACACATCACAGAAATATATCCTGCAAGAGTTGTATGATCCTTAGCATCCTACATCAAACTTTGATCTAGAGACTGGAAGAATTGTGTATATAATGTTAAAAAATATGTTAATTTGGGGTATTACTTTGTCTTCTTTGGGACACAGTTTGTAAATCTTGGATGAAATAGGAGAGCAAAATTATTTTATAAACACCCTTAATTTTATTTCTAGAGGTGAAGAAATACTGCTGAGCATTCAAAATTTGCTGTGCATTATGTGAAGTGAATTTTCCTCAAGTTCTCATGCATTTAAAATAAACTACTTCTAGCAATGTATGACATTCTACCTTCTCTCTCTTCAGCCTACTAAGAAAATGGCAATAATTATAAGAATGGTACCTAGGCTCAACTGTGTCCAAGGAAGCAATGAACTTTCATCTGCTGTTTCTTTCCATCCACCCCTGCTCTCATCCAGCTGAACGTGCAAGAACAGTTTCAGGAGTGAGGTCTAGATTCACAATGGCACACTTGAACAAACACCTTTCAACATGGAATCTCTGCAAAAAGCTAGAATCTGTGGAGGTCAAAAATTGCAAGGCAAAAAAATAAGCGAGAATGAGTTTATCCTAACTGTTAACATCAATGCTTTTGGGTACAACTAATCAAGTCTACCTCTAATGCAATTAACCATCAAATTGAATTTTAAATTATGCTAAAATAATATCCCGCGATTACCACAGGTTTTTTTCCCCAAATTGTTAATTGACCACATTGCCTACTATTTAAAATATCAATCCAGTGTTTTAAAAATTTATGTTGAAAGAATGGCCACTGTGATTTTATAGGCAATTTCAAAATCAGCACTTTAAAACACAAAGATAGCAAAAATATCTGTAGCAGATCTAGAATCTATAAAGCTATGATCTATTTTACTGTAAGTAACAAATTAAGCAACTATTACTTATAGCAGACTCCGCAAAAGCAACAGGGATGGACAGAAGAGATCTGAACGCGATGCTCTCCACCGAGAATCCCCAGATTTAAACTTTGAGAATGGATATTCCCTTTTGTCCAGAAGTTCCCAAAAGAATACAAAATAAATAATATTTCAAAGACAGTACAAGTGAAAATACTGCTCCCATTGTGTCAGTTACATCACATACAGCATGCCTACATATACAGAATGGTGTGTTGTCTTCATTCACAAACAGGAAATATGGCAGTGCACTATCAGAATACTTTGATACTCCTATTTTTTTTCTGATGCTGAGATACATGAAGAAACTGCATTCACAATTTGTAATTTACTTCCAGTGGCAAACAGTTCAGTCTGTTCATGTTTCATGGTTAAACTCAAGGATTAATGCTCCTCTGAGCAAGTGCCACCAGTAAGATACCCGTTAGTCCCATTGGCACCGCCGGTCCCATTAGTGGTGATACTGCTGTGTAGGGTCTTTGAACGAAGTACTGTTTCTTCCTCATCTGAGCTTGACTCAATGTCACTTCGGTCATCCTTTGCTACCTGTAGAATTTGAAAAAGAAGCAAGCAGTAGGTGATTGTAAAGAAACAACAGAGATATTTATTCAAGACAGAATTAGAGAACTTAAACATTTTAAAATTTGAACTTTGAAGGCTACCTCACATCTGGCATACCCCTCTGCCTTTTCCTGCCTGTACACACACATGCCATGAATTAAGGCAGGGTGAGAACTCTGCACTGGTGCAGTGAAGGCAGCATGTCAAAGTGAGGGCACAAATCAAAGAGTGGCGTGCACACAGATGGAATCCACAATTGAAGCTCTCCAATTCAACCTAGCCCCCATCCCTCCACCCTCCTATTCACAGGAACTTTCTCTCCTGTACCTCTCTTTGACCTGATAATACAAAATAGTAAAACAAACTTCCTTCCCCTCACCTCCAGACTTATTCTCTGGAGGCCACATGGCTCCGCTATAGTGGAGTAATAGTGCTATGCGCTGGCATTAGGAGACAGTAGTTCTGTCCAAAACAGAACTCACCACACTAGGTAACTCTAGCTTCAGGCAAGTGGTGAGAACAGCACTTGGAAACTGTGGACACAGTCCATCCACTTCAGTAGATATCACAGGAACCACAAATATACTTGAGCAGTTCAACTGTCTGTCCCATCATGTCACTGGAAAGCTGTTTCAGAAACAGACTGACCTTAACTGCTAGGGATTTCCTGTGAATTCCAGCTGACTTCTTTCCTTCCTGCTCATTTATACCTATTTACCAGTGGATGCTGTTCCTTAGGTTAAGGAGTTCACTCTCCTCCTTTGTACAGCTCTTTGAAGGTCAGAGGATGATCACTAAGTTTGAGAGCTGAATTCCTTCAGAATACCTGAAGTGACTTTGCTTCACCCCATTCAGTCAGGTGCACTCATAACAAGTAAAGCCATCAACAGGCAGGTTAAGGAGAGCAAAGGCAACAGAAAAGAAAATCCTGCAGAAGAAAGGTCCCATCTGTCTGTTTTTAACAGGATGTTTTTCCCAGGGACATAACTATGGCACTGCTGATGTGTAGGATCAGGGGACAACTCAGGTCAGAGGAGATCTTAGGAATTCTATGCTCAACCTCCTGCTCAAAGTAGGGTCAGCTGAGGAGCCAGGTAAGGTCAAACAGAGCTCTACATAGGCTGATCTGGCATGACTGCATCAGATGAAGTAAAACATGAAAAAAGAAAGAAGTATGAACAGGAAGAGGCATGAAGGCTAAGCTGCATGCAGCCTTAAAGGCACAGCTTTCCATGCCTGCTTCTGCCTGTTTTTATAGCCGAGCTTCCTCATTTGTTCAGAATCCATCCATGCTACGCTGGTTGCCACATCAGGTGATTACAACTGAATTTAGTACAGCAAAGGGACATAAAGGGGGCAAAACACACAGTGAGTCTTGTTCATAAATAAATGAAAACAATTAAGCACAGGGCCACTGCATTAAATATTTTGCTTACAGCAATCCTACCTCTACTTCAGAAAACCCTCACGACAATTCTGCTCTCCACCTCTCACCTCAGAAACCTTTTGCCTTTGGGGCTGCCAATGTTGCTGCCACCCTTGCAATATCCTAACACCTAAACTGCTCTATCCCACTTGGGAATAGGGAAAAAAGAAACACACAGTTCCCATTTACATACTAATAAGTAAAGTTCTTTATGTCAATGTAATAAAGGACTGTATTAAAGCTGTCAGGTATAGAGAAATACACTTAGAATTACACTTTTATCAGACAGGAGAGAATGGGGCCAGCATAGGGTACTGAGTGCCTGTGATTGATGTGAGCACAGACCAGATGATTGAAAAACTCTGTGTCATCTTTAATTCTCATAATGTATTAGATTTGCTGCCAATTCTCTTGCTAGGGTCTTGCCCTGTAGCCAAACAATCAATATAAGATTCTATACTGCAGCCACTTCTACTAAACATTAGAACCACTCTATTTTGAAAATGCAGTAACATATCAGGGGTCTTTACACTTAAAACCTGATATAAATGCAAGTACTTCTCTCAGTACTTCATTTTCTATGTTTATTCCTAAAGAATCCACTGGAGTAATTTCTGTGGAAGGACTCTAGAAAGTATATATCTAGGTTTATAAAACTCTTAAGGATAACAGCAAGTAAAAAAAATATATGATCAAAATTAGTTACAAATTTAATGACAAACTGCTTTATTAGCTGAGCTGTTCTAAAGGTGGATTCTGCAAAAGTATGCAAAAACCCTAGAAAAATAATTAAGGATACTTGTCATGTGTTGTGAAAACACTGCTTATTTTACTGTAGGAAGGGAAAGAATGGGATTGCATGTGAGGAATTAGTTAAGATTTGAAGGAAGTAGAATCCTCCATATATATGCCGTACATATGCATCTTTAGCCTGGTCACTATCTTATACAATTCAAATCTAAATTTTCTGCTATGCAACTGTTTGAACTTCAAGGCAGATAGAGATGCTCTCACAAGCATGCTTCCAAAATGCTGACAGAGCAGATGCTTATTCTGCTGATAAATATATCCAAAAATGGTTGTAACTTAATAGCACCTAGATCTACAGATAGAATTGGGTTTGAATGGCATTAGGCAATACATAGGCAAAAAGCAGAAAGGGCCTTTAAAGAGAGCCTTCATTTAAATAAACACAAAGAATGGATAAGAATACCAAGCAGATACTACAAATTAAAAAACCCCAAGCCAACCCAAAGACCAGTACTGCACATAATAAACCTTTTGCATAGTGAATTTAAGGAAACTTACATGCAAGGGGTTCCACTTCCCAGCCTTCCAGTACAGCACAAGGGAAAGGATAAATAAGCAGAGTAAGAAAGAGTAGGAAGCACTCTTTGAAGTCACTGGTGTAATTCAGACATGACAGCTGAGGTTAATAATTGCTAAAAGCAGAGGAGACTCAAAGTGTGTCTTCCTGGCAAAATACAGTTCAGGAATGCACTGCCTTTCATACAGAGTGAGTGGCAGATTCTGAGCTCTTCAGTGCATTCTCAGAAGGCAGTTTCTGCAGAAGAATCCCATACACCTCTAGGTCAGTCAGATATCCAAAACATCGACCCATGCACTCTAAGAGGAAACGCCCTATTCTTTACATGTTCTGTAATAGGTCTATTGTCTAAATGCAGGCGCTGTATCTGCACAGCAAATGTAACGAGGCTAGCATTTCTGTGAATTATACCTCCCTGTCAAATAGAACAATGGCAGCAAGACATTAAATTTTATCCCAAATGGTCTTGCTGTGGGAATCCTAGAAAGAAAGTACAGAGTTCTTTGCAGAACCTCATTAATATCAACACTCAAAAGAGGCTGTGATAAGTAACTTTGCCACTAGCAAAGGAAGCAGAATTTCCATTTGTGTTATTATTACTATTGCTACCAGCTGGGAAATGAACACTTTCCTAACAACTACTATAAAGAAGAAAAACAGAACTGGCAGCCCCAAGAAAGAAGTTTACTTGTTTTTTTTTTAATCCATTTTCCCTAATGTAGTCTGGTTCAGTGTACCAGATTAAAGAAAAAGAAGTGCGAAAGCACATTTAAATAAAATTACTATAAAGAGCATATTAACATATTTGATATTTGTTAGGAGTGGAAAAAGCTTTCCATGAAAGGAGAGCTTACATAAAATAAATGCCTTCAGTAAGATGTCATGGATTTAGAAAGAAAAAGTAATCAAAAAGTCAGTGATCCTGTATTGATATTGAAAAAGTTAAATTCCTAAACATGAAACAGAACTGTGCTGTCTTACCTTGCCCTTTGAAATAGCTTTGTAGGCTGCTTTTATGATTAGGTAAGACCAAAAACAGTGTAGAACTTGAAGAATCACAAGGAGCACATTGAAGACCCACAAGGCAGGAAAATTGCCCAGAGCTTCATATAGTTCAAACAATGTTGTGTTTAATATCCTAGAAGAGAAAGGGACAGAAAAAATAATTTTGCAAACATCACATATAGAAAAAAAATACTCTCGTTGTGCATTTCTTATCTTCTTCTATAAAGCTGTCAGGTATTGGTTGTCTCAGGTCCTTCCCTGATTAATAACAATGATAATTTTATTCCATTTTTTTAAAAGAAGCTTTTCCATCTCCACCGCCTCCAGTAAGGATTTGATGCACCTATATTAACATGGGGTAAGGACACACATGAGGACTGATACACCACAGTGCAACTCACACACAGTCCACGTTCTTCAGACCATGTTCCCAGGCAGCAGTGAACTGTAACTGTTATGTGAGACCATTCCACTGAAGTGAGACTTCAGCAGCTTATGAAACAAATGTACATGTGGCAGGATTCAGCATCTTACAGGGGCTTTTAAGAAGGGGACAACACCACCACTTTGGCTGAGTGTCCCAATATAAACTCTTACTTAGTGGAAACCTCAACACCGACAAGAATCCAAAGTCAAAATAATCAACCGGTCAATAGCTTAAACGATGGGTTTTGAACATCCTGAGTGCCTGCACTAACCACTAAGGTACTGGCTAGGTCTGGTGGGCACTTTCTGCACAAAATCCAACTTGTACACCACTTATAAACAAGCAAGAGTGAGGTTTAGCAGATGCATAAAGGACAGGTGGACAGTAGGGATACTTGGAGACAGCAAGAGGTGGAAGACCATACTGTGGACTTTCAAAACTTAAAGGAGTCTTATAAGAAAGATGGGGACAGAATTTTTTGTAGGGCTTGTTGCAACAGGACAAGGGATAATGGTTTAAAACTAGAAGAGGGTAGACATACACTAGATAAAAGGAAGAAACTTCTTACAATGAGGGTAGTGAAAAACTGGAACAGGTTGCCTACAGGGGTGGTAGATGCCCCATCCCTGAATGCTGATTGTGCTGAATCACTGCAAGAGTAGTTGGATTAGATGACCTTTCAAGGTCTGTCCAACCCAAACCATTCTATCGTTCTATGAAATGTGGGCAGTTCTAGGCATCTGAACCAAGTCAACATTTCAGATGCAGGCAATAACAGTGATGTTATGTATGACTTGTAAAGCTTTGTGAATATAGCAGTAATTATTCTGCCCAAATACTCTGCCACAGTGGACACTTACAATCCAGACAACAGTAAACAGCCTGAGAGCAGAGAGTGGAAAATAGACAGTAGAAACAATGACATTTTTGGAAACAAGTAATGGCATATGAACGTCTATTAATTACGGGAAGAAAAATGTAAGGATGTTGTGTAAAAATGCATTTTAAAAGTCCGCCGGCTTTGTTTTCTTTCTTTACTTTGACTATCACCACTAACCACTAGATGGCACGTTAGAACAAGCAAAGCAGTGCACTGCTCTGCCTGCACCAGCCTCGTCTGGAGGCAGGAGGTGTCATCAGAGACTGAACAGCGCAGCTCTTTCGTATTAAGTTAAAAGATTGGGCTCGACTTTTTCATAAGTAATCACACTTGACACAATCCTTTCCAACAACATAAAAATCAGATGAAGTAGTATTAATTGTATGTGCACTTAGCAAAGCCAGATACATGATTTAATAGCAATTACTTATGCACATAAGCGGCATTGGTCAAAAGTAACCAGTGATTTCTAATGCACTGGCCTTAATACTATAGGGAATTACATAATAATTTTTCTACCTTTTTATTTTTGCTTTCTTATACTAAACTGCACATTTGCTTCATAATTTATTCATAAGTGGGTGTTTTATAACATTACTAGGCAGCTGTGTTTTTACTCTGTCTTCTGCTTATGGAGAAAAATAAAATTAATCAGAATTTTTTATCAGAAAAAGAAACTGTCTTCCAGTTTCCAAAGCCCCTGTCATGTTATTGCTTCTGTCAGCTAAAACTCTTCAGTCGCAGTTTTGTGTAATTTGTTCTGCCAGTGGTAGTTCTACATGGCACAGCAATACACCACTTTACAATTCAAGGGGACGCTCTCATGCATATCAAAACACAGCTGTAGTCAGCACTGTTTTACTTCACCAGTACTTATTTCGATTCTAACCACTGCATCAAATTCAAACTCAAAATCAACAATTCCTGTATGTACAGCTACCATTATTTATATCCAACTGTCTTATGTCTAAAATTTTATATGGTCTAGAATTGTAAATGCAGTTTCTACAGTTTTTTGTTTATATTTTCATTCAATGGACCAAATTCACCTCTAGGGACTTCTATAGGGGCCAAGTCAAAAAAAAAAAAAAAAAAAAAAAGAAGCAAGCAGCATTAGAGATGCAGATGGTCCATTTCTGCAGAGATCCAAAATACCAGGAAAAAAGCAAGGCCAAAAGGATAGGTGCTTCTGGTTCCAAAAGCAGTTCCACCACGCGTATGATTCATCTGTTGTGTATTAGATATGGGAAATAAGCCTTCGCTGAAAAAGCAGACCTCTAACATGTTCATGCCTGGCAAACTAAGGACAGGACCAAAATCTCAAAGCTGCGTAAAGGCTCTCACCAAAGCTCAGCAATGCTAAAAAGGTCAGTGACCTGATGTGCAGGTCAGGTGTGCAGATAGAACTACAACAATGTCTAAGCACATTGGGCTGAGCAAGAACTGAATGAAAAGTATGGAAAACTAACAAAATGGAGGGAAGCAAAGAAACTTTATCAGAATAAATAAATTATTTCAAAAGACTGAAATGGGAAAAAAACATAAGGCTAGTGTGCAGAATACAGAGATAAATACTGTTTGTAGAGAGGGAGAGACAGAGGTTAGATACTTTCCATCAACGCCCCTGCTGAAAGGATTAAATGGAAGCATTTCAACCAGCTCCTAAAAGAACATGGGCTGGAAAAAGCAGCATGAGAATGGATTACACATAGGCAAAACCGCCTATGGGATGTATATGCAAATAAATCTTAGGTTCAAATACTTAGGTTCAAAGACAGGCACTTTAATTTGCAAACATGCTTACTGGAATTTTTCAAAGCTCTCCACTGGTTAAATCCCAGCTTTTCACAATGAATTGTGGAAACTTTCTTTCTTGACTATCTGACTTGAAACAGCTGGACTTCATCTCACTGGGAGAAATTACTTTAAGCTGCAAATGCTCTACCTCTGAAAACTTTGGTCAGCACCTTTCAGGTCGCTGTAATTTGAAACAAAACGTTAGCTTCTACTTTGGAAAACAGGTTCCTTCTGGACTGTAGTGATCTTTCTGAGGCCCTGGAACATTCTGATAGCTGGAAAAAAGCAGGAGTTTCATGGACGGTATTCTTCTCTCTTCTAGCATTTAATGCATCTCAAGCAGAGCTGCACACCTGGCTGCTCTCAGTTTAGCCTTTTGAATTATGTATTGTGGCTGATGAAGGCAAATGAAAACAAATTCACCATTTATGATCCAATCTACTTGTAGATAAATTTGTGGTAGATTTTCAGTACCTGGGCCACTAGGAGAGGTAATTCTGCACTTACTGTACTACCACTCTGAACACTCAGAATACAATTAACACATTTTCAACAACTACTAAACAATCAGCTATATCACAACAACAGTAACCCAGGTTTTTCCTTTTACCATCTCTGTATCTAACCAGCTAAGCAGTACCAGGGAAGCTATCTGCAACAGGCCCATACACTGACTCAGATAAGATTATGCTGTCTCCCTTCAGCTTAGTGGGCACAAGTCCAGGCTTTTGGGTAGCAGTTACCAATTCTCGGCAAGTTGATCACTTCTCTCGAACCAGGGATGAAACATGAAAAGACAGATGAAGTGTGAAAGATAAAGAAAGAGAGGGATGAATGGAAGAGTAAAATGCTTATTTACCGTTGTCTGATTGTGGAGGGTTGACCCTGACTGGTTATCAGGTGCCCCCACAAAACCACTCTAACACTCCTTTCATCACAGGCAAAATAGACTTGACTTGGGGAAATTAGTTTAATTTATTACCAATCAAATCAGTAGGATAATGAGAAAATATCATACTACAGTTTAAACCACCTTGCCATCTCTCCCTCCTGGGATCAACTTTATTCCTGAATTCCCTACTTTCTATCCCTGAACATTGCAGGGGGACAGGGAATGGGGATTGCAGCCAGTTCACTGCATGTTGTCCCTGCTGCTCCTTCCTCAAGGGGACGATTCCTGTTCACACTTTCTCTGTTCCAGCCTGGGCTCCTCTTGCTCCATGGGTCTACTGGTCCTACCAGGAGCCTGCTCCAGCATGAGCTTCCCGTGGGCTCACAGCGTCCTTCAGGCATATCCACCTGTGTGTCTGCAGAGTTATATACATATACTCACTCCTCAGGCTGCAGTTTTTCCTCCACCTCTTAAGTATGTTACCCCAGAGGCACTAGCACCACCACTGATGGGCTCAGCTTTGCCCAGTAACTAGCTGGTCCACCCTGGAGCCAGCTGGTATTGGCTCTGTTGGACATGGGGGATGCTTCTAGCAGCTTCTCACAGAAGCCACCCCTGCAGCTCCCAAAACCTTGCCACACAAATAAAGTACACTAAGAATTGGCAAAAACATGCTGTGCTTGTTTCTGAAAGGATCCTGAGAGAAATGAAAGGAGGTGGGAAAGAAGGCTGTGTGTGGCATTCTTCCAGACAGGCAGGAAGTTGATAAACTGCAGAAAGAAGCAAGGCAGTGTGATGGGCCATATTATCATATCCAACAGTAGCAGAAACTGTGCAAATGAAATAAGCGCTACTGCACATTGCCTCCACTTCTGCAGCGCTGTTCAGTGACCACCATACTGTGTGTGCAACATGCTGAACAAAAGGCATGTTGTTAACACAGTGCAACAGCCAGAAGTCTCAAAGTATAACCAAGGACAGCAAAACATGATGCCAGCTGGTCTAATTAATTCAGAATAAATGTCTTCATCTTTTTTACCAAGTGTCTATTAGACAAAAGTTTTCTATATTGCACCATAGCTAGCTGCACTGGGACATGCTTCAATACTGCATTCATTACAGAGCAAGTAATTACATCTAGGTGAGCATTAAGGAAATACAGATTCTATTTAGTGCATGTAATACAAAAGTACTACTATGAGCAGTGCTCCAGAGTTCTGCTTTTTGTTTGTTTGGGTTTTTCTCCTCTAAAAAATAAGTAATTGCACTTAATTCTGCCTGAAACATAGTAGTTCATTCTCAAATATACATGGTAAAAAGAGACCAAGACCTGAGAACAAAGTGTCAGGAGTTCTGCGTTTTGGATTTAGCTTTTCTATTAACTTACTATGGGTGGTTTTCTGATTTATTTACATAGCTCACTTTTTTGTTAAAAATGGGCATAAGGTATAAGCACATCTTGTCTGCCACACATTGTGGTTTAGCCCCATCTGGCAGATGAGCATCACATGGCTGCTTGCTCACTCCTCCCACCTCAGTAGGGTGGAGAGAAAAACAGAAAGAAAAAGGTAAAAAAAGGTTATTTTCCTTTGCTGGCCCAGTAAATTGTCCTTATAATAACAAAAATACTAATAAAAGAATACACAGAGCAGGTGATACACAATTAAATTTGTTCACTGCCTGGAACTCAATGCCTGTCCCCAAGCAATAATAATCCTCCCAGCATCTTGTGAAAAATAACTCCATTCCAACTGAAAACCAGGACACACAAAAGATGCTGGGGGAATTAATTAATTAGCTTGTTTAAAAACACTATGGACCACTTGCTTACAAGAGCCCATAAAACTTAGAGATAAAAAAAATAAATCACTTGGGATTCACAGATAAAAGGCAGCATGATGTGAAAGCACATGTGTTGCTACAGGATGATCAGTCAGCTATATTTCCTCAGTAGTCAAGACTGATCTCTGGGATTAAGATCTTGATTGAAATCTAATAGGACTTCATATCTCACGCTAAGCTAATTTTATACAACAGGTGACCTGACACACAGATGTTTCTGCACTGGAGACTCCAGGTGAGTTATCTAACTTTTAACCTGAGAAGGGTATGAAATGATATGCAAAATATGAAATTAAGAAACTCTGGTAGATAGCACTTCCATGTCCTGGAGCCCCGAAGCTGCAGGAACAGCTAAATATTTAACGACAGCAAATCCAGCACACAAGAAGGGCTGTACTGGCATGTCTGTCCTCTTCAGAGTTTCAGCTCAGCCACCTGCTGTTAAGAATGTGTCTATATCACTATTCCATTCTGAACAGATGCTTCTTGGGTCTCCCTGAGTGGTAGAACAAGCTACTTTCCCTTTTCAGATCCTGCTGCCTCCTAGGTTTTCAGCCGCCCAGAGTAGGATTGATGCTGCTAATCAGTGCATGGCAAATATTACAGTAGAGACTCACTGTGAACTGAGAAGAATCAGATGAAGCAATCAACCTCACAGCATCCATGAAACAAAGAAGGTAAGATAAGAGGCGGGGGAGAGATGATCAACAGCATCTCAGACGATTCCTTAGATTTTTTGCTTGGTGCTCATTACACTCTTTTAGACAGTAAGTTGATGAAAGATGTCTGCAAAATGCAGTGACAGAAGGGCTATAAACTCGTGAGTCAGTATGCAGAGCAACATTAAATGCACTTTTATCAGTGAAACATTAAATCAATCTTATTGGTGAGCTCAGCATCACATGGAGTTCTGCTCATTCCTACCAACCCCACATCAGAGGTTTTCCTGACATGGTGGTAATACCAGCTCAGCTGCTGCAGAGATGGGTGGCTCCTGTTCTAACATTAATTGGGAACAATACCTCTTTGCAGAAATCACAGCCCTGCCACTGAGACTGTTATTTTAAGCCCTGCATCGATCAACAGGATTTCCAATTACTTAACTAAAATGATGGAGCAGGCAGGAAATTATTCATGTTTGATGTACTGTAAAAGAAACCATTCTGATCAAGCTGTCACTATCCTGGGTTCAGTTGTACTTTTCTTTTCACATAATTGCTTCTCATCAACAGTTACTGTTCATTAACTGATTTTGCAGCCACTGGTATGAATAATAGTATTTCTACTCTTGTGGATAAAAACCCAAGAATACAAGGTCAGAGGCACCTTCACAATCCAAGCTCAAATCTCAGGAGAGTCTTTCAACAGACATTAGGATAAGGAGAGAATTCAAATTTCATAGCAGAATGTAATTATACTCAGCAAAATGTTGTATCAGTAATGTGTTCTGGCAAAATGCTTGTGTAAAGGCCTGTGATCATAACACAGGCACAGAGAAACTACATCATGCTGAGAATGACACTTCCAAATCTGAAAATCTCCAGGCATACATAAAACTTTCATACGAGCGACAGAGAATACATAGCAAGATCCATTTGCCTAGAGATGCTATTCTCTAACAGGAAAGGCATTTCTTATAAGCTATAGGAAGCCAATTTCCAAGCTTTGCAAAACAAAGTATCAGAGAACAAAGAAGCCTTCCCAATATCTCTTTCAGTTAAATAAATGCAGTGCCTCTGCTCAAGGATATTTCTTTCTCTTCCTTTTGGAACACACACTGCCTTGTGTTTAGCTCTATGCCATGGCAGACATTTCGGGAGAAAACGACTACCCAAACTTTCTCCAAATGCAGGGACTAAACAGAAACAGGTCAAAAGCACACAAATCATCTCAGAACAGCTGCAGCCAGTTCTCTGCCAGGTACCCAGTATCTTTCAGGTGGCTTAAATACCATCAATAGTAGGAATACCACACTTTGGATTCATTGGTCTAGTCCTAAGAATGTGTCCTAGAGTAATAGAATAATTTTAAAATCCATAGAAACCACAGTGTGTGCTAAAGACTTGTCTTTCAAACAAATGATTCAAGTATTACAGTCCAGTTGTGGAAGAAGTGCCAGAAGATGTGCATGGAAATCAACACCAAAATCCCAATCAATCGTAACTTTGCCCCCACAAGCATTGTAAGAATTTCCTCTACAGCAAAGTCTGGGATATTAGCCTTAAGCAATTTTCAGTTTAATCCAATTTTATTAATAATAATCTTTGCTTTCATAGCTATTATGGGTCAAATGGTGCTATTGTGCAACACTGATGAAACCAAGAGAATGGATTCACTTACATAGATACTGGGTTTCTCTCAAAGCATTTTTAGCCACAATGACCTCCTATCTGAGCACTTACATAAGTCTAGCCATATCATGGTGTTCAAAAGCCATTTACCATTTCAAGCTGGTAAGTTAACTATCACATTCCTGTTCTTTTGGTACAGCTATGATTTTTATGTCCCACATACATCAGCAGCTCCCAGTTAAACAGTAGCATTGTTCTGCTTTTTTACTGACTCTGCAGCATTATGAAATATGCTCCACTAACAGCAAACCCTGGTGCTACAGATAGACCCTTTAAGAGAAACAGGGTTGAGAAGACGCTGAGTATTTGCACATGCCCAAAGTACCTACAGTGTCAGCACACAGACTGTCAGCAACTACTGACTGTCTGCACTTGTATGGGCTGTCTTGGGTACTATCACACAGCTTTCCCTTTCACTGAAGGGGAGCACTTAAAGATGTACTTTGAGGCAAAGATTCTTCACATACCCCTCTTAGAAAAAAAAAAGCAAAACACCACACCAAAACAGTCAAACTTTAGACTCCCATGGTCAGACTCCTTTTCTCCCCTCTTTTCTGCAAGTGATGCATCTTCAGAGGAGACTTGGAGAACTTCAACTGACTGCAAAGTAGCTTATATGGGAAGCTGACTTCCATGGCAGAAGCAACACTCAGTTCAACCTCTGTTCATTCATCTTCTCCAGTCTGGATAATGTGTCTGGCCACAAGAAAGGCGCCAATTCTGTGTCCATTCCCCTAAAACACAGTCGTCAGAGTAATTCTGAGCAAAAGAAGTGCCACAGCAACGGTTTCTGTCCTGTTTTCAATCCAACTACAAGTTCTAGCGAGGATGTATTTCATAATAAAGGAGGAAAGTGACTGAACAGTCTGTTCACCACAGAAATCATTATTACAGCTACAGGGCACAGTCTGCAGAAACTAAAAATGAGGATAGGAATCAGATTTGGAAGTCCTTTTTCATATAATTTCTTCCTTTTGTGATCACATGAAAGTTTTAAAAATCAAAACACTGAGCAAATGCCACTTTTTGTTATTTACACTGCACCTTCACAATGGTGAATGACACCTGAAACCTTTCCATATCTTACAGGTTCTCTGTAAATAGCTGGACCAGTATTAAGCTGCCACTCCAAACACTTATGCTCTGCTTCATATAGCACTGAGAGGTCTAAGTTCACAAGTGCTGCAAACAATTTGAGGAAATAAAGTAACCAGGCATTAGGGAGGACATCAGATACTGTTTTGTCAAAAGCAGAGAGGATGACAATATTGTATATGCTCTGCTACAGACCTAAGGCAATAGATGTGAGTGAATTTATGGGGACTATTAATTAACTATAGTTAATTAAATTTTCTTTTTAATCCATAAATTGAAGGCTGTGAATTCTTTAAATATAATGTAGCTTGCAAAAAAACTTTATTAAATGCCCTTGATAAACTGATGGGTAATAAGTTGCTTGCTGAAACTACAAATATCCACTTACTGACGACATAAATAACATTAAAATCAAGTACCTTTGATCAAAATCATAGTTTATTCCTTCAATATCTGCTATCCACAAAAAAGTTAGATTGCACTTTGCTTTAGTCAATATTATGAGAAAAATGAACTCAAAATTGTGTCAGAAAAGAATTATTTTCCAAATAAAATATTTTACTGTAGAACAATCAGAGATATTGGTTCAGCTCTAGCCAGGCTAGGAAGGTTATCAAGGTCCAGTGAGAGTAACTAAAACAATCACAAAACATAGTCCAGACAAGGTCTGGGCAGTTTGGATTTATCCAGCTACCTAAATTCTTCCCATGCCATGTAACTGACCAAGATTCTTGCTTTAACTAGTGCCTACGCAGTGCTTTGACATAGTAAGATGCTTTTTAAGGGTAGGTTTGGGCTTTCTGTTTTGCCAGTATGCTCCGAGGAACAAAGCAGGGTGATTCTGTTGGGGTCCACATACTGCCTTCCCACAATACTTCTGCTCCAAGGGCCAAACAGGAGAAAACAGGCCAGGAAAGAAAACCAGTATGAAAGGTAATGGCTCAACCTCCCTGCATGTTAAAAGCTGTGCAAAACCAGTCAATTTCAGCTAGAAAGAGAACAAAGCCAGGAAAAAGAGAATTTCAGCAAATCTTTACAGCAGCTGCTACTCATGGGGGCTCTGTGTTGCCCTAATTTTAACTCAAGCTGCAATTTTGCTCGGAGAGAAGCTGATTCTAGGATAAGAGAAAGGAGAGAGAACAGTGCAAACCAGCAATATTGGATCACTATTTGGAGACCCTGTGTGTGCACCAACAGCATGGCTATATCACACACTATTGTTCAACCAGTGATGAAACTGGGGAAGAGCTATTCAGCCAGTCATGCAGAGAGCAAGACTGCTAATAAGTAACTAGGGTTTGTTACAGCACACCATGGTGAACAGAAGTTAATTTCAACTCAGCAAGGATCATGCCATGCTTGTCTGGTTCACGCAGATACTTATTGCCATGAAAAGGCAATTAGAAATCAGCCATGAGCCACTGTGTGTACTCTCACGAGCTTTAAAAATCAAACACCACAGAACAAAGCTGTTTTTCTGAAGGACTGGCAGACCCATGCCAGTACGATTGATTGACATAAAAATCCCATTTAACAACTGTACTTTGATGTGGAGATGTGTACCTGAAGCAGCTTTGAGTTGTAACAGTGTAAATTCTTTTTGCCTTTTTTTTTTTTTTTTAAGAACCTTTCCAAACAGACTTATAAACACAAGATCCAACTAAGACACACCTACCAGCACTAAACAAGATGATACCAACTAACCAAAGTGGTTGACTGTCCTCACAATTTTTAATGTGGTATAGTAGTCTGGGCACCAACAGTACCTGAGGACATCAAGGACAAAGACATACAGACTGGACTATACCAAATTTGCCTAGATGAGAATTTGGGGGTCAGCACATGTAGATCATGACCTAGGTTCTGCATGATCAGCTTAAATCAGGCTTTCATTTACATGTGTACCATTAAGGCAGTTTTACATTTGTCAGTGCATATATGTAGTATGAGCATGCTGAGACCTCTCAGGTTGCATGATAGCCAACACTGTTCCCCTGCTTCCATGTCTTTTGATAGCAGTACTTGTCAGCAACACTTCCCTGAAACCCACCATCTCATACAATGTAACTGCTTATAAAAATAATCAAATAGTGAAAACCTACCAGATCCTTCTATTGGTCAGAGCAACCTAAAAGAACCTGAGTTTACCCAGCTTGGTGCCTTCACCTGGTGAACATCAGCCTAGCTTTCCTGGGAGCCTTCTCCTCCTTCTTTCAAGCCTCTAAATTATATCTTTACCTTCAGTTACCTTAAGCCATCTCATAAAATGAACAGGGTTAGTAACCTTGTATTGCCCTCCACACCAACAACCTTTCTTAGACTGAAGTTTATACCCAGGTCCATTGTCACTCTGTGAAACCAGTTTCAGATACCAAACTCTTCACAGCATTAGGAGATTTATTAAACTTCTCTGTCAAAAAAGCGCACATCAAAAATGATTAACAAATATTGGCGTTCCCTTCCTGGATATTTAAATCAAAACTAAAACAACAGCAAAAAGCAAATCACTCCTTTATCAGCAGAGAAAACTATGTCCACGTAACTACAGCAACAGCAAACATTTAAGGCCTAGGGAAAAGGAATTGCAAACCTTATTGAAATAAAGGAAGATTTGATGTAACTGCTTTGACAGGCCTGATAAGACTAGTCCAGGGCTCACATAATTTATATAAATTCTTTGGTCCAAGATTGCTTTCATTCTCTCTACAATCCTGTATCACCTGAGAAGGCCTCACCTTCTCCCTGACTCATGGAGAGTTGTGTTTTATGTTGTAATTTGCTAGAACAGTGATTATGCGCAAGTGAAAGAATTCCACAAGCAAAATGTCTTGTCAGTGAAAACAGCAACTTTACTCCTACATTCACTTAGCAGCAGGAGGCAGAAAGTGTCCTGGGGTTTTGAATTATTGCTGAAATGAACTCCAGATGCCTGCAGAAAGACTGCTAAATATATACCTAATTGACAGTTTCTTTAGTCTTAGACCTGCTGCTAAACAACCTTCAAACAACAGCATCTGATACAGTCTGAATTCTTTATTAGCACCTTTATGCAAAATTAAATGGCACTTGTGCAAAGCCAGAGCACAATAGCATGCCAGTGCTTCTTAAGTGATGCCTCTGGAAGCCTGTCTTGAGTAATCGCCTTCCTACGTAGGGGAAGTTTTCTTATAAATTACAGGCTTCCTTCTACATTACACACACACACACACATTTTATACCTCTCAGTTTCTATGCTAGAAAAATCTGCATATTTATGTAATATTAATCAGGCACCAAATTTTGCTATTTTGAATATTCATCAAAGAAGAGCAAAATTATGCTTCCTGGCCTGCTGCCACTCCAATGACTCATCTTTGCTGACATGCAAGATAACATGGGTGAAGATTTAAAATTGCTGCTTCATAGAGGAAAAGGATACAGGAGTGACATGCTTCTATGTCCCATGCTTCATACTTGCTAACCCTGAATCCCACATGCAATGCCCACAGTACAGCTGAGAACTATGACACTGCCTCCCTCTGACACTAACTGCCTCTAACTACACTGAACCACTTGCCCATTCAAATAAGCATGTTCTTTCACTGATTACAGGAGAGGCAGAGGGGACACCAGTCAAACCACTCCACCTGTGACACAGGAGCACACAGCACCCTGTCAGCTGCTCACTCCTATAATATACAATCCCTCTGCTTTCATAAGTCTATGCTGATCTTTTCCATCCCAGCAGCAAACCTCACCCACAGCTGTAACTTGCTGCTCTCACTAGCCCAATAGTCAGTACCAAGGAAGCCAACATCAACAACAGAAACTAGTGAGCAGTCCTCTCTTCCCAGATCTACTCCCTTTTTTACCCTGTTTTCAGTACACTAGGCCAGTGCTACTCTGTAAAGCAGGATTTAGACAACCTAATGTGCCCTGGAAGTGCTGCTATCACCTAATACATATGGGAACAGATGGGCACATCCAGAACACCAGCACAAAACACCAGTTATAAAGCAGGGCTCAAGTTTTGACACTTGCTGGGTGAATTACCTCTGTGCTGGTCATCTCTTCTGAGACTCCACCAGTCAGACAGCATGAGGTGTGTATCACACAGACTTCTGCTCTACGATGCCAAATTGCCACTAGCCATGTCAGTCTGTCATTTATAATTTGCCTAGCCCTAGTAAGGGCTTTCCTGCACAGTGTGACACTTGGCTCAACACTTCACAGAAATCACTCCAGACAGCACAAGCTTCTGGTTTTTGATCTTAAGTTCCAGTTACAAAGACACAGTGTTAAACACTTCAGGTCAAAAGTGTGGGCCCTCCAAAACTTGCCTACCATTGTAAGGATATAAAGGACGGGGAAATCTTGACCTTGCCAATTTTCAAATGTCTCAGGAGAAAAAAAACATACTGGGCAGCTGCTTCTAGTTAAATGTGTGAAAACTAATGACCTTCATCAAAATCATGCATTCTGGACAAGTTAAATCTGCTTCTTGTTGAGCAATCAGCAAGGCAAGCACACAGCAGTGATCTAGTAAAGTCTGTTTGAGTAACAAAAAATTTCAAGTCAGCAGTTCCTTCTTTCCCATTTCAAATAATTTGTGAGTGAGGTCGAAGTGCTGGAGTCACAGCTGAACACATAAGGCAGCTCACAGAACGGCTAAGGCTGGAAAGGACCTCTGGAGATCACTTGGTCCAATCCTACTGATCAACCTGGGTCACCCGTAACAGACTGCCCCCAACCATGTCCAGACAGCTTTTGAGCATCTCCACGGATGGAGAATCAGCAACATTGGGAAACCTATGCCAGTGCTTGGTCACCCTTGCAGCAAAAAAGTGTTTTCTGATGTTCAAATGTTTCAGTTCATGCTCATTGCCTCTAATTGTGGCCCTGGGCACCACTGAAAAGAACCTGGCTCAGTCTTCTTCACAGTCTCCCCTCATATGTTTTTATATATTGACAATACTCAACCTCAACTTTCTGTTCTCTATGCTAAATATTCCCACTTGTCTCAAGCTTTCCTTGCATGTCCAGTCCCTTAATCAATCTTAGTATCCTTCCCTGGATTGTCTCCAACAGCTTTTGCATCTCTCCTGCCCAAAATTGGACAAGGTTCTCCAGGTGTAGCATCCCCAGTGCTGAGTAGAAAAGAATAATCACCTTCCTCAACCAGCTGGCAACACCTCTCCTGTTGCAGCTCCAAGATACCATTAGATTTTTCTTCCCTGCAAGGACACATTGCTGTCTCATGTTAAACTTGGTGTCCACCAGGACCCTCAGTTCTTTTTGTTCAAAGCTTCTTTCCAGCTGGGCAACCCCCAGCATAAACTGGTGCAGGACTTTGCACTTCCCTTCACTAGGAGTCTGTCAGCTCATTTCTGCAGCCTGTTGAAGTTCCTTCCCTCTGGATGGCAGCACAACCCTTTAGTGTATCAGCCACTCCTCCCAGGTTGGAGCATGAGCAAGCTTATTGAGGGTGTGCTCTACATCATCTACAGGTCATTAATGAAGATGTCCAGAATGGTACTGGACTCAGTATTGAACCCCAGGGTACACCACCAGTTACTGCCCCCGCTCTGTACTTCATACCACTGATGACTGGCTACTCGGTCTATTTTCAATCCACTTCGCTACTCCTTTAGTAAGTTATTAGCTTCACTCTTGGGATCTTCTGGGAGACAGTGTTGAGAGCCTTACTGAAGTCAAGGTAGACTATATCCATTGCTCTTTTCTCATCTACCAAGCCAGTTATATCATAAAAGGTTATCAGGTTGGTCAAGTATGACTTCCCCTTTGTGAACCCATCCAGGCATCATCCGAGCCTTCCCTGAAGCAGAGTCATGTACTGCATTCTCCAAATATAAACCAGAATGCAGCAGGCAGATGAAATCCTATGAGTAGGAGTGCACTATTTTTCTATCTGAGATGATGCAAGTAGAAAAACTAGGTTCAGTTACAGAAATTTAGTGAATAGCCAAGTTAGCTTCAAGGAAGGAATAAGGGATGGGAAGCAAAGCTGTTTAAGAAACAGATAATTGCTCCTTGGAAAAAAATTCAAGCATTTTTAAACACACACTTTGTGTGTCTATACACTTTCTCATTTTGTCATGGTCCTTCACCAGCTCACAGCGCAGTAGGGACCAGGCATTATCACATTATCTGTGGAGTCATTAAATGCTAAATAAGACTTCTACATTGTACTGTTAAGCAGAGCTGATGACACAACTCCCTAAAGGCACCTTGGTCTTATCCTGTTTGCATTAACAAAACCCCGAAGAGATATAACTGTAGAGGATTTGAAAGGAAACTGTGGCAGAGAAGTTGATACTGGCATCTGTAAATCCTTTGCATGCTTAAATAAGGAGCTTGATGGTAAATGTCTCTACATAAAACTCTGCAAAGACTAACATTTCTGACACTCTTCGAGGTTCCCAAAACCAAAACTGTTCCTATTATCTTCTGATGTAACGACAGACACCCCTTGCTCTCACAGGGATAGATATTTGGGTTACTTCTGTTTGAATGAGAAAAGAAATATCCAGGACACAAAAGAGTGAGACCAACATCTTCTCCCAGCCCTCCTCATATATAGGACACAGATTATGGAGCAACTTGAATGGGTTTCTACACTGAAGTATGTCAGTGTATTTCTCAACTAGCCAGCTGCCCTCTGGATGTTGAAGACCCTAGCTAAAAAACATCTAACATCTATGTCCTGTTTGTGTGTGTGCATGTCTGTGTACCTAGAAGAGAATGTGCACATGCAAGCAGTTGTCTTTGAGACGATGTGAGATTACACCTATGTAACTACCTTATAGGTGCATGTATTGCACAGCTCCCTCAGGACACCCAATTCAAAGGAGGGCTGGAAAGGGAGTAGCCTGCAGTATTGCAATCTGCATGGCAACAACACCCTTACACCGATTTCACTGGGCCAGACTTTCCTTATCTCACCGTGCTTTTCAGTAACTTGAACATGTTCATAAAATGTGCACTGAAAGCTAATGAGAAGATCCTAGCTTCAAGCTTAAGTCTCTGGTCAGTGTCTTTGGTGACTATTGCTTTATTTCTCCTCTAACTTCTTCCCAACACAGGCAACCAACTGCTAACTTGAAGTGGCCTCCAACCTACTTCTACCTTAAAACCAGCAGAAGTCTCAGAATTTTCTTGCCTAGGACACAGTGAACAGAACGTCACTCTAGCAAATAGGCTATTTCAGTACTTGGTTATGTCTGAAACTCTAGTTGGTGCTTTGGGAAACAGAGTAATGTCAATGAATCGTATTCAATTATGACAGTTATTTCCAAGCTTGTTTGATGCTTAGCATTTGAGGAAAATGATATGCTTACTCACCATAAGGGATACATGCCAAGCCTACTGACAATGAAGACAATGGCAAATGTAAGGAACAGAAGGTCACTCAGTTTTTGACACTTGCAATAGTTTGCCATTTTGGCAGCCTGTAAAAGAAAGAAATGTCTGTTTACTTCTGTGAGGACAACTGAATTTTCCTGTGCTGTGTATAAGCTGTAGGGAGAAAAAATAATTTTTTAATTAAATTGCTAACATTTTCACTGGGCCACTTCAAAGTGACCTTGCAACTCATCTCCACCATGCAGGTGGAAAATATTTTCTCAGAAAAAAAAAAAAAAAACCAAACTGCATAAAACCACAGTATCTCTTTCATTTCTTCTTTCCTTGTTCAGTTTCCTTTCTTAAATCCTACAATTTCAGATTCACAGTATTTTTCTAAGCTTTATATTGAACCCCATCGTGTTTTACTAAAGAATCACAGAATAACAAGGTTGGAAAAGACCTTTAAGATCAAGTCCATCCCTACCTGTCCTCTCCTAAACCATATTCCTCCTAAGCACCTTTCCTACCCATCTTTTAAATATATCCAGGGATGGTGACTCAACCACCTCCCTGGGCAGCCTGTTCCACAATCTGACAACTCTTTCAGTGAAGAGCTTTTTTCTAACATCCAACCTGAACCTGCCCTGGTGCAGCTTGAGGCCATTCCCTGTTGTCCTATCACCTGTCACATGGAAGAAGAGACCATCACCCACCTCTCCACAACCTCCTTTCAGATAATTATAGGCAGTGATAAGGTCTCCCCTCAGCCTCTTTTTATGCTGTCCGTGTCCCAAATCTCTTTGCCTACCTGTCTTTTGCCTTTCCAGTATACTCCACTTTCATTTGTAGCATCCATCCCTCCAGTGACATGCTCTCAAACCTTTTGGCGTGGCTATTTATAAACTTCTGTTTTCCAACTTCTTGTCCTACACCTACTTTTACATACTTCTTTCACTTATCTTCATGCAGTCTTCTGATTCCTCACATTAGAGAGTCTACTAATTACTGTTCAAACTGCTCATTAAAACACTGATCTTCCCCAAAGTTTCTTTTCCCTCTTCTACCTGAAGGAAACAGCATGTACAGGCAAGCTTCAGTGATCTATACTGCTTCCACAGTTTTCATGTGTATAAGCAGTTATGTACTTTAAGGCATCTGCTTCACTGTGGGGACAGTCTTTATGCTTTCTGTCAAATGTATCTGAAGTCACTGCACAACAAAGTACATGAAGAAGCTAATTACTGTCTACTTAACTCACTGGGAACCCTTTCAAATGCCCCTCTGAGGAGTCCTGTATCCAGCTCCCATACTGAGAGGATGCTTACTTGTGCAGATTTTCCAGAGGGCTAAAAGGCAGCAAAATTACCACAGCTATGCATATAAAATACTATTCTGAATTCAAACCCGAGATTTGTCTAAAATGGCGACAGGCACTCTTGCATTCTGCCTATTTTTTTGGGTATGAACACACTGAACCTATAAGTGCTCAATGTTCAATCCTGGACAACCTGGTTGCCAAAACCAACCTGCACTTTTGGATGTTACATAACTTCTGCAATGTTTCCACTCAAAATCTGAGTATAAAGGTTATTCTCTCTAGCAGAAAACAAGTTATGAAGCTCACAAAATAGAAGGAAAGGCACCAATACTGCAAAAAACACACAAATTCTGAATCAGCTCTATATTCAATAGTGGACACCAATGAGTTTCCAAGCAGTTTGTACTAACAGCCTGTTTTAAGGAAAAGAGAAAACTCTGGTGTTGACATGCAAAGCAGAAGAGTTACTAATACCTTGATTTTCAGATGACTGAAAGTTCAGATATGAATTTTGGATGTATTTCCACGGTGGCAATCTAAAAAAGCTGATTTCATAGCTGCAGACCTGGCATTGCTACAGCAACTTGTAGTATCACACTATTTCCCCAAACCAGTACAGATGTTGGGTCAGAGGGTGTGAGGCTTGTACACCAAAAGCATACCAAATTGGCAACTACTCACATCCATACAGATATAAAATTATCAGCATTCATTAATTGAACCTGGAAAGTTTCCAGTTCCCCAAATAGGTGAGGTTTCCAGTGCTTCAGGCAGTTAGGTTACACCATTTCCAACCCACGAGCTGTCCTGCAGTGCAATGATACCCAAGACCCCTTAAATAACTTAGATGCGATTCTGAAAGTTGCTTCTCAGCAGCCTAGATTTAAGCTTTTACTATTATAATGGCTTCCTAAACAAGCAAACGGCTCTATGTTTGGATAGTTCTTCTGTGGCTCGGCTACTTTCAGCATCCAAGGAAACTTTCAGTGAGACCTAACAGAACAGCTTGGCATTCCTGAAAATCCTGCCATGATTCTTCTGTACCTGCAGGTCCCTTAAAACCTATGGGAAAAAAAATCACTTCCAGTATTCCTAGCAATATATATATTCTGCAATGAGGGCCACAAATATGTTGCATTTCAGCTTTCCACTGGTCATGTTTCATTATCAAACGGTATGGGGAAAGAGTCTAGTGCCCTCTGGAAATATTATATATTTGTAAAAATTAAAAACTGTGTAGAACAGGTTGGGTACACAACTGACCCATCATGGCAAAACATTTACCAGCTTCTTTTGCAGTTTGATAATTTTCTTCCTGGCACTGACTTTCCCCTCAGTCACATCAGCAGTGTGTAGGAAGTCCATATTTTTTCGTACGGCACTGGGGCTGTGACCCACTGTCCTATCAGAAGAAAGTCACAGAATCACGGAATATTAGGAGCTGGAAGAGACCTTGAAAGATCACTAAGTCCAACCCCCCTGCCCAAGCAGGATCATCTAGAGTAGATCACTTAGGACCATGTCCAGATTGGTCTTGAATGTCTCCAAAGGAGACTCCACAAGCTCTCCGTTGAGTGGGTTGTAATGGCCCTCCTAGTAAACACTTTTTAGGCATTGTGATTCTCTTTCTTACACTTCAGAGTGGCTTTAGCATTTCTAGACTAAACACACTGACTAGAGAGACCACTAAAGTATGCTTCTCCTGGGGAAATGTATTTGCTGAATGTTGGCAAATCACCTGAGACTACCAGCAACTTCTTTGGTTTTGCCAATGAATCAACAGAGGAATTGAGAGAAAGTATGTTGTGTTCAAGGTAAGGATTTAGCTAGCCCATTTCAGCTTCTCTCCAGTGATTTGATAGTTCCACAGGCACTGGTCTGATATGGAATGAATAATGTCAAGTACGTCTGTAATGGTGGTGAGAAAAGAGGAATGAACAAAGTTTGAGAGAACCCACACGTAGACGAATGGATTTATACGCATTGCTAAAATTGAAAATTAAACTTGTAATGATTTAATTATTTGTAACAGGAGAAATCCAGATTTTCTGATGCTTTCTATTTCAGGCAGTCATGTGCATTCTAGATTATAAAAAGATTAAAAACAGATTTACAGCACTCTCAAATCAGAATGGTAGGATTTTGATTCTGCAATAGGTGACTCACACAGCGTGACTATACTCTTGCATAACTACTTTAGTAAAAAATTTTTCAGACAAAATAGTTATTAACTTTGGTTTGATCCTGATGGAGAGACAGCCCAATCCTAGCATCCCCCTACAGCTGTCTAAAAACTGATGCAGATACAGGATAACAATGTCTCTCAATTGCTGCTGCAGAAGTTATAGACCACCTTGACATAAAAGAATTTCAATATGACTTCTTCTCCAAAGCCAACTGTTAATAGGGCATCTGGATACAGATGCACAGGCACCTAGAAAATCCTGAGGATCAGAGGTCAGCTCACAGCCTGCACACAGGACAGCCACTACGTTGTCCAGCAGCCTCTGTCCAGCAAAGCACCACAGAATCAAACTGGGACACCTTGATTCTTTCAGAAGCAGGGTTCTTGCCCCATAAATCACTTCAGAGGGGTCAAAACCCAAGAGCTTCTATTCAGCACAGTCTTCACTTTCCAGATTATGCAACTTTGAGCTTTAGACTCTAACTTGCTATATTGAAAATCTGTGTGGAATCCTCCCAATGCATTACCAGTCTCTGCTCTGACAAGCAACTTATCAAAGGGTAAAACAGCCTAAAGGCACAAACAGACACTACTACAAGTATAATATATTTCAGCAAAGAAATACATTATATTAATCACCATTACCATCTTGAACTGAGATCTTTGCTTAAGAAATACTTGTTTTGAATAGCAAATTGATTCTACGTATCAACATGCTAGCTCTCAGATTAGTGAATACCATATAGAGACACTAATGATATATGTATTATCTCACCTCTAGGACAACATCAGCCGCATCATGGAGACATAAGGTCAAGGTTCCCACTCGTGTCAAATTGGTTACATATGAGAAGGTTATCAGGGTGACTGTTACAATGTGATGTGTAAACATGATGCCAAAATCCTAGAGCAGCAAGAAGCAGGGGAAAAAAAAAACAAAAAAACCAATGAACCAAACTGAGATTCAGTAATCTTATACAAAAATGGATGGATGCTTTTTAAACCCAGCATTATGGTGATGTTACATAAGGATCCTGCTACATAAATGCATTAAATACTCTGCTATGTATTTCACTTAGACTGAATAAAATAATCATCATATGTGAAAAAAAACACAACCCCACAACCAAAACAAAAAGATTATTGGAAGCTATGCAGTATTACACTTCTCAGTTCACAGTAATTTAACCTCATGAAGTAAACATTTGCAGCTGAAGTTACTCTGAAGAGGCATGTGTACATACAAATCAAATTATACCACATTTCTTATACAGGAAGCAACATGTAGTATGTGAAATAACACGCCATTAAGAAGACTTCAAATAGCTACAAAAGAATAGGAAGCCCACTTCCACTGCATTAGGTGTTACCAACAGCCACCTGCCTCTACAACAGAGAGCTTTCACAGAGCTGAGAATCTCAGTTCTTTTTTTTTTTTTATTTCTTTTTAATGAAGATGCTTTGTCTTCACACTGTAACAGGGTCAGAAAGTCTTTAAATGAGCTGGTGCAGCTCCTCCTACTCAGATATGTCTCCTGAATGATGCAGGTTAACCTGGTCTCCAAATCAGTAACTGAGTTGTTTGGCCAGCAAGTAACTGTTACTACTGAAAAATACTGGGAGTGGTGAAGCTCCTGCAATGTTGCATTCCCAGATACATGCCAAGGGGCAGGTAAAACAGAACTTGCCAGACTCACCTAGGCTCACAGAGGACCCACTGAGACCAAGACTCTTCCATGCAAGGCCCCCAGTTCAGTAAAAAAGAGATCTTGCTGGAGTTTGCTGAACTACCCACACAGCTTTGAGAAAGTGCTATCAAAACCCTGAAGATCACAGGCATGATTTAACTGGAGAATCTCCCCATGCACTGGGTGAAAATTTACTACCACAGCTCTCAGCAGATGTAGTAGCTCTCATGCAGGGCTCTCTGAAGGGAGACATACATGCAGTCAGAAGCAGTAGCTCCTCCAGACTGCTCACCAAGCATCCTGGGAGGTGGCATTAGGCTTTATGGCAGCTTTCATGGACAAGCTATGGAAGACTACCAAGCTGTGGTAGTCTTCAGCTATGCAGTCCATGACACACAAACTGAAACTCAGACCCTGCTGCAGTCCTAAGGAGGCAGCACCTGGTTTGCAAGGGTTGAAGGTTGATGTGTGGGGCGGAAGGACCCTACGGAGTGTACCAGTGAGCTCCCAACACACACAGTGCCAACTCCAGAAAAGCAGCAGCTAAAGCTGCTGATTGCTCTCTCTCTCCAGCGCTGGGCAGAGTAACTGCCCAGTGTGACCTTACCTCTCTGGAATGCAGCAGGCATGTAGCAGGCACCACTGCGTTCAAATATGTGTAGTACCACTGTATTCTCAGTACCAGCACTTGGCTTCACTGCCAGGTACACCTGGAGCTCATGGGAAAACCTGAGACTGTGCAGTCTCAGAAACTGTAATCACAGCCTACTACTTCATGTTTAAGGCTTTCAGGTGCTACATGGTCCTGTTTCTTACACACACTCTTAACAGGCATTGACAGTATCTCCAAAACAAAACAAAAAAAAACAAAAGCAGAAAACTATATCCTATTTTGGTATCCACTTGACATTTCTCAGACAGGTTATCTGGTCCCCAGCAGTGTGGAGTACAATCAAATACACTCAGCAGTCATCTCAAGCCATTGCTCTAAATTATTTTTTTTAAAGCAAACTGAATAAGTTCTACAAGTCTTAAGAAAAAGCAGGGGTATGGCATCTTTGTCTTTTCAGTAACTAAAAACTCCCACATGGGGTCCATTTCACTATGCCATAATCAAAACAGGAAAGCACATACCTTATTCCCTGGGATTAGAAGTAAGCCACTAGCTTGCCATAGGGCCATACTGCAGCCTATCTCTTTACCTGCTTCAGCTGCAAATGCTATGACACTGCTCTTCATTTTCCTTCTAACTGCAAGTATGTTAGCACACAGGCAGTCCAAATGGGGGAAGAAGACAAGTAGAAAATTCTCATCTGTTTTCATAGCTGACACATTCATGTTCTGCAAATACAAGATTTCTAGTCCCTCTTGGGAACTCCTCAAGGTATTCCTGACAATATGGGTTATTTTTAAGCAGCCCTAATGCTCTTGGGCAGCAGTCTTCTGCACTTCTGCATGGATCTACTTTGGAAATGAGTCCTTCTCTCATAATGTTTCTTAAAAGACACCATTATCTGACTCTGCCAGCTCTGAAATGGAGATGCTGGCCTGACCTACTGAAAATTATTAGAAAAAAAGTAGCAGTGATATAAATAAGACTTTGTTATTTTGGTCCTTTCTTTCCTGTTTATGACATCTCTTTACGTCAGTAATTAATACTATGCTTTGAAGATGCTACCTGTTAGATTTTAATTATACGTAAGGGTAATCAATACATTCAAACTAATGGTACAAGTCCCCATAATGTCAAGTGGTACTTGTGTTCCCAGCTTACTCAAGTACTGTCAGCCATAAAGAGCAGAAGAGCAGCTGCAGAGGAATGTGTCTTTTCCTTTTTAAAAAAGTATTTCAAACTGGATGCATGTTTGTGCAAGATGCATTTATTTACAGCAGATTTGTAGCCTCCAGTTGTAACTCCCAAAAGACATCATGTGCCACTGTCATGAAAATACGTTTTTAACAGGAGAAAGAATCTACTCCTGGCACCATTAGTAGGAAGAACAAAGGCAGACAAAGGAGAAACCCCATGGGTCTGGAATCAGGCCTTCTGCTACTCACATTTGTTTAACATGACACACACACTGACTGGCAGCTATGGAGCATTAGTGCCACTGAAGGGTAAATCACTATCTTCATTAGTCTCTCCAGCTTGTGGAAATGGGTATCAACAGAGAAAGTATCACCAGCCACAGCTTTCAACTACTACTAGTAAAGGTCTAGTAAATGTACACAATCTATATTCCTTTCCTTTGAAATGAAAGAAATCATTTCTCTGATTTTTATTTTACTGAGTTTGAAGAAAGAGATCTAGAATCCAGATTCAGTGAAATATAGCATAAATTCTCTAGAATAAAAAAGGAATATTCAAGAAAATTAGCAGCTACAGATGGCTTTATTTTGGGAATGAGTGAACTGTCATTAAAAAAAAAAAGTAAAGCACAGTAGCTCTAGAAATTGCCAAATGCTTGGAACTAAAAGGTGTGAATACACAGAAAGGTCTCCTAGATCTTCCACAAACCTGTTAAAAAACTGAGTAGAAATTTTATACTTTCCCTTAAATATCCCGGTCAAATGTTTGTCTATCAAATAATATTTCAGGTATCCAGAAAGCATGTAAATAAGCCTCACTGCTTTTAAAACTCATCAAGAGCTTGTGATAGTACAAAGTTCCCTGATTTACTCTTTTTCTCCATGTTTTACAAAATAGGAGTATAGGAAGCTAGACCAGGATGACAAAAAACCAAATCACAGAAGGTTGCAGTCTCTGAAAGTGAAAACCCTTAAACAGAGAACATCATCACAGCAACACAGTAGATATTTATGAAGTAAACATGCCATTATAATACCATTTATTTTGCTGCCTTAATTGCAACAGTAGGTATATGGAACAGCCTAAAAAGTTTGTTCATACCTCATCAGTCAGGCAAAAATAATCTGGTGGAATTTCTAACACCTAAATAAACAGTTATTTGACAGTCAGCAAACCAACTGGAAATCATTTTGTTGTCATTAATTTGCTATTTGAGAAGAGTAAAATGGAGATGGAAAACAGCAAATACACTTCTCTTGAGCTACAGTGAGTAAAAGACCAGTACTAGATTTAGGCCAGTGCCAAGTGCTGGTGCTTTCAGAGACAACCTACCACACATCACCTCAAGAGAAACCTAGCTACATAAAAGCAACTGGCTGAATTCCTGCAGTACATGACACTTCCAGGTCACTTTTGATCATCCTAGACTACAACATAATGTTGAATTTAAAGTATCTAAAAAGATAACCACCACTTAGATGAAAGGACTCATCTCACTGTAACACAAAAAAATCAACAGGTTTCTCAGGCTGAGAACTGCTAACCTGCTCTGTACAAACTATCACAAAGTATTACAATGGCATCTGATGCTAGCTAGCAAATCCCCTGTTTTTCCCAGTTAAACAATCCTTTTTTTCACATGGGCACTGTTTCAAACATTGCATGTTTAGTACATTAATAGGCTTCCACATTTTTTTAAACTAACCTTGTTCTTTAAAAGAAAACCATTATGATGTTGCAAGTGCTGGTGTCTCTGTCAAGCTTGCACTACAGTTTGTCAACTACTGTAAGCTCCCAGTGCTAACATTTTTCATCTCATGGATTTCCTTGACAGCCTGCACTTGCCCCTGGCCAACAAACAGTTTAACTGTGTGACATCAGTGAATGGCTGCATTTCTCCAGTCTGATCTCCCTAGTTGTCAATTTTGCTTATGTTATATAAAGAAGTCTCCACTGGTATCCAAACTGGTCAGAGATCTAATAAGTTATTGAAAAATACAGCATCTCCACGGTTTTCTGCAGGCTGTGTACAACAGAAGGTGCGTGCCTTGCTATCTCAGCACTGCAGATACTGTGCTCTCTTCTGCTGGACACTGGCCATTCTCAGGGACAGCAGCTGCAAGGGACACTGCTTTGACCTGGTGCTCTAGGTTCAAGGACTGCAAATTTGTGGCCTGGGTGTTACCTTGCTGTTAACAATCCACTTCCTCATCTCCATCTCCCACTCTGTTTCCACATTAGGCTGCTGTAAAGTCTTCCCGGTAACACCTACAAGCCATTTGTAAGCAACTGAGAAACAGACTTGTAAAAGATTGCTCACTAGCACCTGTACTGTGGACAGGATCAGGCTTTAACTCTGTTCTCAGCTCACCAAAGGGAACGTACTCTCCAGGTCATGAGGGAAAAAGCTATAGCATTTGCTCGTGAGATGTTATGAAGTGAGAAAGGTGTTACTGACTTTCCCCCAATGACCCTTTTCAGAAATGCACTTCAGCACTGAACCTACATGTGTTCAGATGGCCTCCAATCTTTACACATGAGCAAAGCAACTAGTCAAGAATTAATTAAACATTCTTTAAAGATGTACTGCAAAATTGCAGTGCTGTTCCAATTGCAATGCTGCTACATCTTCCTCTCTTAAGAGGTACTCAAAGAAAATAAAATATAACCAAGGGCACAGTGCAGAAGGCACACTATGAATGTAGGGGGGCTGGTAAGACAAAACACACTTCACTTAACTAAATGACAGCAGAAGGAGGCATATAAAAATATTATCAAATATTCCAAATGTTTTAAACAACTCAGTTTGCAACATCGGAAAACTTGCAAGAACTTCTCAATGAATTGTCATTATAGAATTATATGCTGCCTGTTCTGCTGTGGACTAGCACTCTCCTTGGAGGAGAGAACATGCATGAACGAATATGGAAGAGGCTGCTACTGATACTGGAAAAATGTTATCTGGACAGAGTTTTATTTTCTGGATTAACAGCCCCGTAACAGCAATGTTCAGCTACTTGAAATTTCATAACTGTAAAGGTAAGATTAAATGTAACATCACATTTTAATACTAAATGTATCCCTGTTTTTATCATCCCTTTGTAGAATAAACTGAAAACCCTCATATATCTCACCGAAGCGATACTGTGAATTTATGAGACTGTCTTGCTCTGTCATTGATACTTTGTCATTTAACTCTTAGAAGTACATCTGCTAGCTCCTATGTGTTCAATTCCATTCAAGTCACTGAGAGCTCAAGTATGAGAGCAGGTTTATTTGGCTGATGCTGTTTCTCCTTGAGTATTTGATTACTCTAGGCACTTCTTCCCATATGCAGCAAAACGCAACGTCACAGTAACATGGACCAGAGTAAGACTTTTACACCAGTTTCTCAGTGACACATATCCACAAGAGACAGTGACTAGACAGAACTGTGTTTCCGGTTCACTGTAGGTAATAAAGGTATTCCTCAAGTCAGGAAAGATATGTGCTTAAAGCTTTCATTTTTTTTAGTCTCATTGTTCTTACCTTTCTTTTGATGTCAATGAATTGAGAAAACATTAAGGACCAGTAGAATGACAATTCAACTATGTAGTAATAATGAAGGTCAGGCATCAGTGGCTGAAAGATGGAGATGAGAAAAGGTTAATAGAGTCTAATTGGCATTACATGCAGCTAATGTCTATAGGAGACACATTTAATGACAGGGGGGATTATTGAATTATACATAAGTATCCTATTTAAGAAAAGTGATGATGTTTGAGTCACTCTCTCAAACACTGATGGCTCCAGAAAAATAAAGCTTCCCAACCTACCCTCGTCCTATATTTCAATCTTCATGGTATCGTAATACAAAAATTATGATGTTGTCTGTTTGGAACCTAGAAGAAGCTAAATTCTGAGTACTCCTAAATCTGTGTTGAAAGATTACTTGAAATATCTTGCTATACCTCAGTAATGTAGGTTTAAAGCACAGCAAAAGAAACAATGCTAGAGCAGATTAGAAAAAAGTAATGCTAGTACACAATTTCATCTCATCTGCTCGTGTAGTGAGCTTTACACAGGGGCGTCTCTAAAATAAAAGGCTGTTTTTAAAGAATTTAACAATTTTCTTGGAACATGCTAACATTTGGAAAGAAGAAAATAAAATAAATTTATCCAGGCATCTTGTTTGATATACAACATGGTTACACGTATGTTTAGAAGTAAAAGAAATAAAAATAACAAGACATGGGAATTTATGCACAACCAAAACCAACATGGTGTAACTTCAAAGAAGGTTACTGGTGGCACACATAGGATGCCTAGTCCTCAACGTAGGAGAGCCAGTCCTAGGGGCTACTCCAATTTCCATGTGCTTGTACATCCCTGTTAGTCATGTCTTCCACTGCAACGATAGAGCGGGGACACAGCATGTGAGAAACTCCTGGGGGCATCTCCTGAAGGATCAGATGAATGATTTCTAGAGCAGTTTGCACTGCTACAATCATGCACCAAGGAGGGTATAAGCATCAGCACAAGTATTTCAATTGCTTCTTTTATTCCCATTCCCTTTTGCAGACCAGTTCTCTATAGGTGAGAAACAGTCCTTAGGTGCCCACTGAATGCTCTGTGTGGATTATTTAAACATAGACATTTGGTTATGCTTTATGAAAAATGTGTAACACAAAAAAAAAAAAATCAATCTTTTAAAGCCATTCCTTGGGCCAACATAATCCTTTTCTGATTTAGTGAGATTGCCAGTAAGCTTTTAATTAGGTGTAATTAAAAAAGGCAAGAGAACACAAGCTAACAATGAACTCAACTATTATACTCCTTTTTACAAGAGAACTCACTGGGGAAAATTTCTAGTAAAACAATTAAGATTATCATCTGCTTTGTTAACGATAGCATTAGTATTTCTTAACCTATTCTAAACTATTTCTATCATATATACTGATAATGTAGGACAATTTAAAAGTATTGTGGTTTTCCCTCATGAAAGGGTCAATAGTGTGTGTTTAACTTAGCTTAAATGTTAGGTTTCACTTCAGCACAGACTCAACTTTGAAAGGAGTATTCTGTGCTCATGGGTAGAGTTGTCACCCAAATGGCCCATTTGACTATAACTACAGTAAGTCCTGCTGGCTTCCTGTAATGCTGTGTTAAGGAACTTCCAAAGGATTTGTAGCAAACAAGAGATTAGAAATTTTATCTAGTTAGGGGGGAAAACATTATCCTTGAAAAGTTATCCTTGAAAGTCTTACTTGGTCACATTTGAAACATTTGTTACCTTTGATTTGTAACAAAAGGTAAAATTATACTTAATGCCTTTAATCTCCTGTTGACTGTTATACAATGGGTATTAAACAACCAGGTGGCTCTTAGCTTTCCCAAAAGAGTTGCTTAAGCGCATTCCTAGCTTGATACTTTTTCCTAAAAAGGGCTACCTTACTGTTATTACTAATTACAATAAAAGGGAGCATTTAATAAATACAAAGATCCTCACAATATCCATGATGTAAGTTACTTCTAACAGACCAGGAGGCAAAATGAGGCAGTGGTTCAGCCAAGGCAGAGTTCCTAAGTTATTTTTCAGTTTTCTGAAAAATGCACTGAATCTTTAGAGCAGGCAGGCTGACTGTTCTGTTTGAATATACCATTAGCACAAACTAATGGAAAGCACAGGAGAGGTTTCTCAAAGCTCCTTGAGTATGCAAACTTTCAAATGCAATGTTCAAGCAGATAATGGTAAAAAAAAAAATAAATTCTACCCTTCTCCATTCACTTGTTCTGCCTCTCCTGCCCTGTCCCGGAGTTGTGGGCCTACGATTAATCCCGGTGCTACTGCAGCACCTGCATGCCACTGAAGCAACTGTGGTGCTGCTAAGGATGGCCTGAACTTGGACAAGGGAATTAAATATTCCTGGAACTAGTTAAAACTTTAGCACTGCAGTAAAGAATAAACTTACTGTTGGTTTTCTTTTGAAAATTGATTTAAGTGAACTCAATTTCAAACTTGAGCAAAAACTTTTTTTGAGGACTGAAAGAGGGATTGAGGGCAGCAGGATGGGCATGAAAAATGCTGAGAAGACATTTTTACTCTAATGGTGCCATTCTCCTTAGTAAAGGAGATAAATGACTTAAGTCTTTCCTTTGCAGTTAAGTCATATACATTAACTTAGAACAGAGAGAAAGGCTGATGCTTTCTGAATCCATGAAAATATAGACATTGCTGAAAAATAAAGGCTTGAAACTATTCTCAATTCTCTCATTAATTTTACCTTCTTTTGTCATAGGCGTCCATGAGGTCAGGACTGGATAGTCCTATTTAAATAGCTACAGGAGAAACCTACCTTCCCTCTTTAGTCTCCTCTTTGACCACAGAAACTGCAAGTTTTCAGCCTGTATGCAGTATAACAAATTTGAGAGCTGTAGTAGCTTTTCCCAACCTGTTGAATCTCAGGCTTGGCTACAACTTTCAGCATACTAGAAAATTCGTAAAAAATTACCATTCCACTGTTGTAGCTGCCTGCTCTCTTTCACATTTAGATTTTCCAAATCTGTTTTCAGATCCTGAGCTTCATTTCTAAACAGGTGTGACAGCTACATCCATCTTTCCCATCTTGATTTCAAGCAAGATGGGGGGAATTTAGCAATGTTCTGAAATGTCAAGTAGCCTATCCACACTAACATGTTAACAGAAGGCTGCACCACAAATAAATAAACAAACAAATAAATAAGTTCTGCACAAGTGTCATGTTGATTTTTAGGATGCATTGTAACTTTTACCTGATATGGATACCCACTCCAGCACTGTCTGGTATTCCAGAGCCAGGGTGTCTGGGAGAGAAAGAAAAAACAAAACAAAACAAGGTCTGAACCCACCATTTTGGACAATGTAAGTGTACATGCTTAATACAAGTGAAGTAGAAAACCACACGAACAGCTTAACATTTTCAATTTTTCATAGAGACTATGAAAACTGAATACAACAAAGAGATTCCTCAAATATTCACAGAAACCTGCCTGTTCATAGGTATTTTCAGTTGGTGAACCATAACCTTATACTGTTTTTGCAGGGTGCAGGCTGAACATAATCAGGTGGTCAGAACTCACATTACTTTCTCATTAGCATGGGAAATCTTGGCCCTAGGCTCCTCAAATATTTTAAATACCATACCATGCTATGTACAAGCACCTTTCTGTATGGGGTCCATCCTTTATCCCAGCCACATTGGCTCAAGATAGCAAGTCATACCTTTCGCTTTCCTGGTTGAAGACATGGCTGTCAGAGGTGACAAATCTTGCTATCACACAGAAAATACTTGGATATCTTAGGGCAACACGAAAGGTGCCAGAGCACAATTACTGTAGCAGGCATCTACATTGCACAAAGCTAGGCAGGCTAAAAGACTTGAGGACGTACAGCTCCATTACGCTTTGTGTTTCTTTGCTGTCTGCACAAGATTTATGTAATTATTTATCTTTCAATGCCACAAGAGAGCCTTTGAAATGTTTTCCTGTAAGCAGGCTGTTTCTTTCTGAGTTCTTTAGCTTTTACCTCCTTTTCTGTGCAACTGTCATGGTTTAGCCCCAGCCCATAACTTACCACCACCCAGGCACTCACTCACCTCTCTTTCCCTAAGGGGATGGGGAGGAGTTGAAAAACCCTCATGGGTTGAGAAAAAGACAGTTTAATAGGATAACACTGGAAGATAGTAGCAGTAATAATAATTTTTTAAAACCCCAACAATAGCAATAATAACAAAAATACAAGTGATGAACAAATGTAACTGCTCACCACAAGCAAAAGGTGATGACTGTTTCTAAGCAGTAATCCCGCTTTTCTCTACGTGAGCAGGAACAACTCCTTTCAGATACGTCCATCTTACAAAGCATGGCTGCGTCTCAGGTTTGGCAACACCTGGACTTTGAGAAGCACATGTCCACAGTACAAGCACCCATCCACTGGGTATCTCATTAAAAATGTGAAAGAAAACTCTGGATTCAAGATCTATGTGAAACTTCTTTACATAACCTTAACTGCTCCACATCACAGTCTAAAGGGAACAGGATGCTATTGGTCTCCAGGATTAAGTCATACACCCCCTTACAGCATTAAGTGCTCCCACTAGGTTACATTTTTTTTAAATCAATTCTTACTGCATGAGAATTGCCATTTTCTTGTTTCCACCATCAGTGGAACAGTTCAGTTTGGGCAAACCATAATAACAAAAATGGGTGTCAAACCACATAAAATGAACCCTACGCAGAATGTTAAAGTCCCAGGCTGAGAATCAGGGTAGTAGAGTCTTTATAGGTAGGCAGGATTTGTACCATATCAAAAAAGACAGGACAAATGCTGGAAAGAACTACAGCCCGATTCCTAACTGACACTTAAGTTCTCATTATGATTCGTCCTGCAAAAGGGTTCTTATAACCTTTGTTGGTTAACAGTGATATAGTATGATTACTAGAGGTTCTTCCTAGAATTTTGAATGTATCCTTCAAATGGAAAAAAAGATAAAATTAACTTGCACACCTTCCCCAGTGTTCCTGAAAGGAAAAGGAGTAATTCTCACAGTAACCTTAGCAGTATACCAACATTTAAAATAACAGATATCCTAGAGTTTCTGATATGCCTCACACAGGGATGCTGTAAGAATGATTAAAGTCCATCCAAACTTCTCCTCTCTATAAAGAATAATTACTTCATGCAAGTAATTTATTTGTTCAAACTTCTCTACAGTAGTTACTGTGCTAAGTGAGCTCTCCTCATTTCATGCAATGAAAAAGGTCTCTGGTAACAGCCATAGCCCCTCTGCAAATGTTAACAGATATAGAGAATCTAAAATTCTGACTGACAGCTGACTAAATTAGATTCATCCAAATATTGTAGGATCATTCATAGTTTTAGCCAGGTATGAAAAGCTGTAACTGTCTTTCATATCAGATTTAAAAAGAGATAAGAGATGCTTCCTACCCAATTATTTTGCTATCTAAATTACAGGTGCTAGCAAAAAAAGCACATTTTTATCTTTTAAATATTATGACATTTTAAGGCTTCTTCAGAGAGATGTCTGCTAAAGGAGCTGCAGATTTGAAGGTTTATGTACAATTAATATGCTGAATGCTAAATAAAATATGCCTCATTGGAGGCCCATAACTGCAAAGCTTAAAAGGATATCTCAAACTTACAAATAATATAACATATGCACTATGCCTCAAAGACCAATATAGTGCAGAACATATAAGCCACATCAGGCTCAGAAAGACACACTGCAATCTCAAACAAAATGCTTCTGAGTAGCTTTCTGAAATCTAATGGATCCTATGTGGGCAAGAGTGCCTAAGACAGTAGCGCACTTACACACTTTGCTACCTCTCTCTCCTCTACTCTTGACTTGCCTTGGCATCTGTAAGCTGACCTTAACAGTTGTAGCACCAGAGGACTTTGGTTTTAGGGAAGTTAGAGAAAGAGCTTGGTTTAAGCACAGCCTTCCCTTCTGACCTCCACAACGATCATAGTCCCAGACTGAACCTAACTTCACCATGGTTATAGTTGGAGCAAGAAGCATCTTCAGGCTCTGTGAGCCTCACAACTGTGGAATAATCTGTGCGAGATTCAGCAGAAAGGAGAGAATCCTGGAAAATCCACACAGTCTGCAGTGTGACACTAAGACACACTAGTGAAGGGTGGATTAATCAGAAAGGATCTAACACTGGCATTCTCAAGGCTCAGCTGAGCCCTCCATGTGGCTCACAGCATGTCTGTGAACTTCCTCACACCAGGCAAGCTCACCACAGTGCAGAACTCAGCTCTTCCTGAAAAGTCCCACAATGGCCAAGGAGAAAAGGTCAGCAACTTGGCTGTGCAACAGATGATGATGTTCTCTGATGAACATTAAAAATGTGCTACTGATTCCACTGCCTGTTGAATACCCAAATATCCACTTTTCTTCTTGTGCCTGGTGTATAATCTCTAAGGAAGTGGGGGACCTGAGGGGACTGCAGAGGAAATACAAATATCCTAATAATAAAAACGGATCCTTAAGCTGGAAACAGAATACTAAAAACTTCAGTACCAATTATGTCAAGCACAAAGCAGAGCATTAAGGAGTTCAGTTAGAAACTTAGGCTTTACCACACTTTGGAGCAATGCCTAACAGTGCAGTGTCAATGATGGAGGAAGATGATAAACAGCTGTTGAATCTGCTGTCACCTACAGTATTAAGGAAAAAAATGTCTATTATTACTGTTTTCTTAGAGGAATGTCTGTCAAAAGCTCCATCAAACCTCCTCCAACTCTATGATTAGAGGCAGTAATTTTAAATAACTCCTTCAGAAAAAGACCAAACCTCTTGAGAATAATGAATGACTGAGGATTTGGAAAAAAAAAAAACCTAAACCAACAAACAAATAATCTTAGAGGTCTGCATGCTCAGTCAGAAGACTTAGGTTGCGTTGCATCCACTGTCCCATTCACTTACCCTTAGAGAAAGCTTTTAATTGGGCCTTGGCTTTCAGAAGCCCCAAAGCAATAAAAACCTGCATGTCTTAAGTGCTGCTAGTAACTAGTACTATGGGAAAGGTCAGTTTTGATAATAAATGAAGAAAAAAAGGAATACAATAAAAACCCTTCCATTTGCGATCTGTTCCCTAGACAGTTGATTTGGCTACAAATTATTTTTCTGTGCATTATACTAGGTAGGTAATAGATGCACTTGATGAAGTATTATTTCAAAATAACAAGATACATTTTGGCTTACCATACAGTAATAACAATAACCAAGAGTACTCCTCTCTCATACACACGTACTGTGCAGAACCCACTCAGTACAGGAAACACACAAAGGCCACGGGCTTGGTTCTCAAAGACACAGAAGAGAACCATACACACCACAAGAAAGTACTGTCCCATACTCTCAGCAAGCCAACCATCAGATGGATGGCATCCGAGATGGATGCCTGGTACCAGGCATGTCATGGGTGTCAGTGAATCAGCCTGTCTATAAACATAACTACATATACGTATAAATTGTCTCCCTGCAGGTTCCATCAGGAAAGCCTGATGGAACCTGCAGGGAGTACTTTGTTTAGTACCCCATGCAACTAGAAACCCCAACATTCAAGTTGTACCCACAGGCACTGGTGTTGCTTTGCCCATGGAAGTGTGAGCCTACAGATAAATAAGAGATATGAAAAAAACAAATAGTGTTGCTGGCACTCATTTTTTCTTTCTGTAGTCCATAAACTTGAAACAAGTGACTTACTGAAGAAAAATTTGCCGAAGTGAATCACTAAGCCTCATGACAGCAAAACCCAGCTCTCCAAAGAGCAGCATCTGCCCTGGAGTTCGAAGTAGTAGAAAGAATGTGCGCTCTCAAGTTACTCCTGCCTACAGGAACATCTAACTCCCAAAGGAGCTCTTTGTAAACTCCCAGATGAATAAAGAAAAACCTTCTGACTTTTCCAGCAGATAAAGAAATTCAATTTGTTTTTATCAAAATACAGCATGTAAAAATCCAGGAACATCACATCAGAATCCCGCAAAAGCCTGTTTATTCTCAAAAACACATTTCAAGCGAAAATAAGATATCCTGAGTAAAAAAAAAAAAATTGAGTTACTTCTGAAATTAGAAAAATTTGACCATGTAAAGCCAAACCAGCACATTACATAAATCCTGAGCACTCACTGTGAATATGCTCACTACTCTGCAATCTCAAAAGGTCAAGATTTTATCTGGCATAGTTAATATGTTTGGATACAGCTTTCCATAATTTGTCTCTGACAGCTACAAGCAATATTAAATGGAACAGAAATTAGAACTATTAATTACAGTCAAGATAATACTTTTGGCAAAGTTCTACTCACTTCATTCTACCTCAAGCAAAGATGTCTCAGGGCATTTGTACTTTCATCAAGCCAGAGCAAGTCCTTGCTCTTCAGGGAAACAAGCGGTACAACTAAGGCCAGAAGATTTCCTGTTGATTACTGTTTACTTTTTCACAAAAAATGCTTAGTGCAAGTTGCTCCTATCTCTAGACCTAAGGTTTGCTGTCTGATACACATGTATAGCATATGACATATACAATCTAATTTTTTCAACAGCAGCTGCCTTCTTCCACTGCATGGAGACACCCTCTCCTGCTCATGTGGACCAACACCTCACCATATTCTGAGCCTGCCTACCTACCTACGAGTGCAATTGTAACAGCAGGGTAGGGGAACACTGCACTCTTTCTGTTGACTGCAAAATACAAAAACACTGAACACTTTACACCTCTTTTTTTTTTTTTTATTATCTAGGAACTGGAAATTACAGGCTTTTAGTGAATTGCATCATTCATAACATCAACAGAAGAACAATTATTCATAATTAACAGTTGTTTTGGGGGTATTGAGTTGTGGAGGGGTTTTTTGCCATTTATTTTCTACGTGCTTAAATAAAATAATACCTTAACACTCACTTCTTTCCTCAATTGCAGCTAGGGATTATAGCAATTTTTTTTCTTTTTCAATATATTAACACACATTCCTCTTGTGTATCACTTGGTTGAATAAGCACTTGCTTAGAGGGGAATTACTTAAATTGCTTGCTTGCTTTTTCATTCTGCAACACCTGCAATTCTCTTGGCATAGTATGTGGAATGGCTGCTGACATCAGAAAGTCGTATTACCAGACAGCACACAAAGCATCCTCAAGTAGTTATCCATGCCAGGGGCTCTACATTCTAGTGCAAAAATTACTCCATCCACTTATGGTAAAATGAAGAGACTTTTCAATAAATTAATTTCTTAGACAAAATTCTACAGCAACCCTGAATTTTCTTCCCCATCTTCTTACTTGTCTGAATGGGGATCAGTGTAAGTGTAGACTACTGCCGCTATTCTCTCATAAGGAAAGTATATATCCATGAAAACATTTGCTGCTCCATTATTATGTACAAAGTAATACACTTTTCCCCCTATTAACTACAGACCCCCCCCAGTATTAATAGTTGTAAAACAAGTCACAGAAAGTTACCTTCTTTTTTCCCCAGTATTTTTCCCCCCATAACATTTTGCAGCATTTTTCTCTCCAGCAGCAAGAAAATGAAACTCTTTCTCATTTTGCTAAACTTTTAGGTGAGTGATAAAACAAGAAACAACGGGTCCAAGTTGGAGCACA